>CM066912.1:1890605-2020605 GCA_033964015.1 Scolanthus callimorphus | reverse complement strand
AATTTTTAAATCGGCATAAGTGCCCCCCCTGACATCGGAACGCAAAACTAAAAGCATTACTAGACACTACTGATCAAGGCCTATCAGCTGACCAAGTTTCGTTGAGATCGGATGAAGTAAACATTGTTATCTCATGGTTAGGGTTTAGACCCTCATAAAGGTGTATACCCTACTAAGACTTGAGATTTTTCTGAAATTAGGGATTTTCAGAATTTTGATTGAATATTTCAAAGCCTTCCCATTGTCGTAGTGCGATGAAACTTTCAGGTGATGATCGCTTCGTGAAGGGCTACAAGATGACATGTCGTTTGTTGCGAAATATGCGCATGCGCAAGAGTGCCATGACACCCGCTTGGGTCTGTTTGGCAACTTTTTTTCAATGTCAAATTTCAAAGTCAAAAAATCATAAAACTTTCAGTTTATTACTTGAAATATATACATATTTGGGCGCTCTATCAAATGACGTTTAATTTGTTTGAATTCATTTATTCGTTAGTTAGTTACAATTGGGCCGATATTTCAAATGTTGCCAGATGGACGTAAAATTGGCAACTTTGTGGTCTCTTAAAAATTTGCTTTTCAATATTTTTTAGAACTTAGTACATCGTTGCATTGACCGTTAAAAGTTGTGTTTTGAAAGTTACAAGGACCATGATATACTCAGAAGTTTGGTCGGAAATGGCTCATGGAGATTTTTTCTTAAAGTGGCTATAACCAATCATATTTTGAAGATAAAGCAGAGGAACTTGGTACACCTTTAGAATATCTCAAATGCTTTGATCATGCAAAATACCGCGTCGTTTGTAAAAGTATTCCACCAGATATGATTTTTTGAATTTCCGATGTTCGGACGTTGTTGCCACGGCAACAATGAATAATCAGCGGTCAATTTTTATTTTGATGAGTTCAATATGATAAGTTGAATATCGCTATGTAATTCAAATACGTCTCATGTATTTTCCCAAATGTATAGATAATTTTAAGTTGGTTGCCATGGGAACTTCGATGACGTCACAAAATAAATTGCATTTTTGAAACGCTTACATCGAAAGCTTTGATTCTGTTTTATATTATGCGGCCTTAAAACGATGTCTTCATTGAGAAATTTGAGGTTAAACATTTTTCTGGACGATGTTCAGAGGCCTAAAACTTCGCGAATATTTTATCAATTTTTTTACTCCTTGGCATGATAGTAGACTGGAAGGTAAGGTTTGTTTTTGTTATAGAATGTATTATCATATATTTCTTTCTATTTGATGTAGAGCTCTTCGAAATCCGGGTTTCAGGTCAGGTTACCATGGCAACCACTGTTGCTATAGAAACGATCCTTTTAAGAAGACAAATAGCTGCCATTGATTCAAACTGGACAAGCTTGAACGGTTCCTGGAGATTTTTGGTGCAGTTATGTTAGGCTTAGCCTAACCCTAACTAACCATATAATTACTGTATGCTGCCCACCTACATCAGCCAATCCTATTTTCTGGCAGATATAGATTGTACTGGCAGATATAGACTTCACTGAGCGCCTCAGTGAAATCGTGGATACCCTTTGGTCGTATGACGATGTTCCTTTCCCGAGATATCATTTTTTCTAGTTTTGATGACGTCATCGATGACATCATACCACGTGACCGTATTGTTGGACCCCTTTGACAAGAAGTCAACTTTAACCAATTTTGGTCACCTAGCGATGTTCTCTTCTCGAGATATTGTTTTTCTGGGTTTGATGACGTCATGTCATGTGACTGCTGTTCACCCGCTTGCCTCGGTGATGGCCTTTTCTGAGTTTGCTCGTCTAGCAATGCTCGCTTCTTTCGATATCAATTGTTCCAGTTTTGTTGACGTCGTTGTTGCACTTCTCATGCCTCTAATATAACTTCACCCAAGTTTTGTCTCTGAGCGATGTTCCGTTCTCGATATATTATTTTTTCTACCGTGATAACACTTGAGCTATGAGCTAGCGAGTGACCTTTGGCCCCCCACAATAATTCGTGTTTACGCTACGCGTATCCGCGATTTAGAAATGACCAGACTTGATTTGGTTGGGGTAACAGGTTTGGCATGAATTATGATGACTCAGCATTTGGAGCTGTGCGCAGAGACACAGGTAGATCATTCCAGAGCGACCAAAGTACTTCTGTTAGGCAGTTATGAACTCAAGGAAGGGAAGTATGATCTGTTTGCGTGTATAGTGTGTAGCGTGTAGTGCGTAACGCGCAGTGTAATGTAGTGTGTACTGCATAGCGTGCAGTGTAGTGTATAGTGTGCAGTGCGTAACGTGCAGTGAAATGTAGCGTGAAGTGCATGCGTGCAATGTAGTGTATAGTGTGCAGTGCGTGTGCAGTGAAATGTATCGCGAAGTGCATGCGTGCAATGTAGTGTATAGTGTGTAGCGTGTAGTAGTGTCATGAAGTGTGTACTGCAAAACGTGCAGTGGTGTATAGCGTGTAGTGCGTAACGTGCAGTGTACTGTAGCGTAGCGCGTAGTTAATAGCGAGCAGTGTAGTGTATAGTGTGAAGCGTGTAGTGCGTAGCGTGCAGTATAGTGTAGTGTAGCGTGTAGTGCGTAACGTGCAGTGTTATAGTGTATATTGTGAAGCGTGTAGTGCGTAACGTGCAGTTTAATGTGGTGTGTAGCATGTAGTGCATAGCGAGCAGTGTAGTGTATAGGGTGAAGCGTGTAGTGCGTAGCGTGCAGTATAGTGTAGTGTGGAGTGTAGTGCGTAACGTGCAGTGTTATAGTGTATATTGTGAAGCGTGTAGTGCGTAACGTGCAGTTTAATGTGGTGTGTAGCATGTAGTGCATAGCGAGCAGTGTAGTGTATAGGGTGAAGCGTGTAGTGCGTAGCGTGCAGTATAGTGTAGTGTGTAGCGTGTAGTGCGTAACGTGCAGTGTAATGTAGTATGTAGCATGTAGTGCATAGCGAGCAATGTAATGTAGTGTAGTGTAGCGTGTAGTGTATATCGAGCAGTGTAGTGTATAGTGTGTAGCGTACAGTGCATAGCGTGCAGTGTAATGTATATAGTGTAGCGTATAGTTCATAGCGTGCAGTTTAGTGTGTAGCGTGTACTGTGTAACGTGCAGTGTGGCGTGTAGTGCGTAGCATACAGTATTTAGCATGCAATGTGAAGCGTGAGGTGCGAAGCGTGCAGTGTGTAGTGGGAAACGTGTAATGTTTAGCGTGCAGTGTGTATTTTGTGTGTAGCGTTAAGTGCGTGAAATCCAGTGTATGGCGTGATGCGTGTACTGTAGTCTAGCATAGTGTGCAATGGGAAGCGTGTAGCGTTTAACGTCTAGTGTTGTGTGTATCGAACAAAGTGTACTACAGTAAAAACCCGCGTATAAGAACCTGGGTTTTAAGAACCTGTTAGGCTAAGATGTTCATTTTAATTCCCCTCCACATTAGAACCTATTAAGGCTGAAATTTTTAGTTTAGGTTCTTATCAGTGGAGTTGCTGTAAGTGTATAGGTAGAAACTGCTGAATTAAGATCATCAAGCCTAAAGTACTATCTTGAATGTCTATGTGTTTACCATTCATATTTAAATGCAATTCCGCGGAAAATTTAAGAACCTATTTTAAGAACCTTGGTAGCCTAAATTTACTTTAAGTACCATTTATATAAGAACATGTTTAGGCTTAATTGAAAAATCCTGGTTCTTAAACGCGGGTTTTTACTGTATGTAACATACATTGTGTAGTTTGCAGTATAGCAGTGTGAAGTGGGTTGAGGTGTCCGGTGTTTGCAAAGAGTTAAAGAGGCACTGTCACGGTTGTTTCAGCAAAAATATTATAAAATAAGACCAGTTATCTACAGAAACAACTAGATTCTACAAGAATCATATGTATACTGTTATTATGCTCTAGAAAGAAAAAGGAACTGAAACTTGCATTATATAGGCATTCTTACGTAAGATCAGAAACATATAACTCATTTTGTTTCTGGTAAAATTTAATAGCTTTCTCTATCAAATCATCAAAGTTTTAAAACTGTTCAGCCTGATACGAAATTAAAAGTGTCATTTCACCATCCAATTCCATCCGCTCGATAGCACATTGAAATACTCCAAATTTGTACTCATCTTGTAGCAGTGAAAGGTTATTTAATAAATCTAGATTATTTGTTCAATTCTTGTTAGTCTGACTTCGTTTAAGCTTCCTAAATTAACCCTAAAATCGTCTTAAATGGTGACAGTGCCCCTTTAAGGGCCATGGACCTTAACAAAAAAGAAAAGGATTGGCTCAAACAGGCCGTGAGGGACAGCATAGAAAGGCCCAAATCGAAGAATGAGAATTGTCCAGTAATGGGCTGTTCCATAAAAAATTTGTACCCCCCCTATCGAGGAACTCCAAATTTTCAGAAAAAAGCTCTACCCCTGTGGAAATTCCAGACTTCTGAACAACCCCTGTGGAAATTTGAAGCAACCCCTGTGGAAATTCCTCATTCTCTTGTGGGCCTGTGGAAATTCCACAGTTGCAAATGAATACCCTGTGGAAATTCCAGGGTAAAATGGATGGCCCTGTGGAAATTCCAGGGTCAATATCACGGACCCCGTGGAAATTCCAGGGTCAAAATCGCGGACCCCGTGGAAATTCCAGGGTCAAAATCGACAAACCCTGTGGAAATTCCAGGGCCAAACACAGCGACCCTGTGGAATTTCCAGGTTCTACGATAGGGGGGTACAAATTTTTTTTGGAACAGCCCAATGTATACCGCTACACCTTGCACGTGAAAGGCGAGAAGCGTTTTAAACAGTGAAGTCAATTTTTGAAGAGTCCTTACCTGCTTGCCAAAGCTTTTCAGACTGATAAGTTGTTGATGATTGAAGAACGACGAGGGTCATACAGAAATCACTAAAATATCGCGTCGACACGTCAAGTTATAAGTTCCTCCATTCTAATGGACTCCGTTGTTGAGGTTTTTGCTATTCATTTTCCTAATTTGAAATTGAGGTCTGCTTGGCAGCAACGACAGAGTCTGGTTGGCAACAAGTGAATCAGGACCAGATGAAAAACAGGACTATATTCTAAAGCTACGTAGATCTCTCCAATTTGACTTTACAAAATTTCTAGTACCTCCTTAGGCATGACCATAGATATAATGATTCGTTGGTGAAACAGCTTTTAGGGGTGCAAAATTTATTTTTTCTCTTAAATTATGTCCCTTTGTCAACTTTTGGATCCATATAGAAAGGCTCATATCACCCAAAATTCAAGTGCTACTTCAGCGAAAAGCCACATGTGGTTACTCCATACGGTCCTCTACAACATTGCCATATGTCACTTTTTAATCTGTGCAACAGTTTGAAAGTTATCCAGAGTTAAAAGTCTGACTTCACTTCACATTAAGTTCGCTTGGCAACTTTTAGGGCCCTTTGGCAACGCGTGGCGTCCACTTGGCAACCACTGGGTCCGTTTGGCAATTTTCAGGTCCGATTGTCAACAATTTGCGTCCGAGTGGCAACAAATTGCGTCCAAATGTCAACACGCCAATGACAATAACAATAACAATAACAATAACAATAACAATAACAATAACAATAACAATAACAATAACAATAACAATAACAATAACAATAACAATAACAATAACAATAACAATAACAATAACAATAACAATAACAATAACAATAATAATAACCATTCCCCAAAAATTAGGTTCCTTTTGATTTAAAACGTGTTTTGCAGAGCTAAGATAGGTCTTTTTTCCAAACTCTCAATTATTGAATATTAACTAAATCCTAGCCCAAATATTTTCGCGGCATTTTGGCGAGAAAGTGCATTCCTTTGTGATAAAACATCAACATTTTCAAGGACCCATTGATGAAACCAAGGAACACTTTGATTCGGTACCGATGTTCCTATTCCTAATGAGCTTCTGTAGGACGCAAACAATATTTTGCTGTAAAGGCGAAGCACTCGCTAGCTCTGCTATCGCACTCTTTATTCTGTTACACGGTTCAGACGGATTTGACGGGTTTGAGTCATTTACTTACAGTACTGAATATATTATAGTATGTTATATATTAGAATCCCATGCTATGACTCTATCTCGCGCGCTGATTGGCTGAAATCGAGGGAGATTTTTTGTGGAATTACATGGCTGCAAAAGTAGAATCTAATGAAAACACAGGACGCCCACGAAATTAAATTTCTACGAAATTAAATTTCGTCGCGACGATATCGATTTTTCGCGTGAGATTTAGTGTGGACTTCCCTCGTCGGGTAATGGATTTACCTATAGAAGTTAGCTACGATAAAAGCAGGGGAAATGTATTTATCTCCATTTTTCGTATCACAGTTTTTCGCGCGCTTTGTGAAACGTGGGCACACACGCGCCTCCACAAGACACAAAACTCTCGTCTGGTCAACACAACAAGTTTTGGAAACAAAATCTCTCTGGTTCCTCCAACGTTTCGGGTATTTCTACCCTGGGTATGCAAGGCAATGTCCAGATATTTACTTTACAAGATAATTTCAACGAGAAGCTGTTGGCTAGTTCGACTTAAAAGTTCTGTCATCGATTGAAAAGTTCTGTCAAATGTTAGAGGTGGAAAGCACATGCAAAACGAAAAACACTACAGGAGCTGCACTTTTTACCATGAATAAAGGAGATAGAAAGCCGTAAGGGAACAAGAAATCAAACAAGTAAGCTTTAAAAGTTAAAACATTTCCGATCAGTAAGATAATTCTACTAATTCAAATCATTTGAAACTCTTTGTAGACTTGATCGCTTTCATAGTCAAATTGGCTTCAGTCCACTTTCAGTGTGTTGACACTGAACTGAATCAGAACACTGAACACTGAACTGAATGAATTCTCTCATCTAAACATTTATATATTGTAATTTCATGTTTTAAAGATTCGCTATTGCAGCAAAGCCTAATTTCAAGGGACTTTCGTTTTGAGATTCAGAAAATTCTATCGCTTTCGCACTAGCGCGGCTTTCAAGCACTCGAAATCCACTGTCAAATTCCCTTAAATTTAGACTTATTCTCTAAAAATGTCCGGCATGGGATTCAAAGAAAATCCATTACCTGACTCGGGAATTCCACGCTAAATTTCACTTGAAAAACCGATATCACTCTCGTCGCTGCGCGACTCGAGCGATATCGGTTTTTCGCGTGAAATTTAGCGTGGAATTCCCTCGTCAGGCAATGGATTTACCTATAATATCATACACGCCTTGATAAACAGTAAGTATTTATGAATACAAAACCGTCTTGTCCGCCAAATCCGTATTAACCGTTTGTTTGAGAGAAGAGTGGCATTGACAACCACAGGGGCACCGATGCAGCAAGAATGACCTACTATCACACTCTTTATTCTGTTACACGGTTAAGACGGATAAGACGGATTTGAGTTTACTTACAGTACATTATTTACTGAATATATTGTAATATATTAAGTGTTAAGTATAATACTTCTTGATATAAAGTAAGTACGCATTAATAGTGAGTAAACACTAAATCCGTCTTGTCCTCCAAATCCGTTTTAACCGCTTGTTTGAGCAAAGAGTTACAATGACAACCACAGCGATACCAATAATACTAATGGTTAATTTCTATTGGGGCTATGGGATTAGGTTGTGCAAACATACTAGCACTGCTTTGTGAAATTCAAAGGAATCTTGACGTTATAATCTATGCATATGAATTTCGCTATCAACTATTCCAGTAATGAGCTACGCTCTTATGTGTAATAGGTTGTGCAAACATGCTAGCATGTTTTGTGAAATTCAAAGAATCTTGAAGTTATAAACTATGCATACGAAGTTCGCTATCAATGCCACAGTAATGAGCTACGCTATTATGTGTAATAGGTTGTGCCAACAAGCTAGCATGTTTTGTTAAATTCAAAGGAATTCCGACGTTGTAAACTATACATACGAATTTTGCTATCAGCGCCAGTAAGAAACTACGCTATTATGTGTACCGGTAATGAGGGAAGCTGTGAAATTTTCGTGCGTGAAAAATGAACATACCTTGGTGGTTTTTCAAAATACACTCTTTGTAAATTGCATAACCCAGCTGATATCTCGTTCACTCGCTATTCATAGCAAGTCCCACTGTTGTGTTCAAAGAAAACAAAGTACTTTTTTAGATCTGCATTCCTCGTTTCTTCGTTGGGAAATAAAGCCTCGCAGCGTCTTCAAGCTTCAAGCATTACTGTCTCTGAACAGGACTCTTTCCTTGGCAAGGTAAGAAGCTACTCAAAATTACTCTTGAAATTGCTCCTTTCACTTATTATCAGAATTCGTTATCGCTCTACTTTTGATAACTTGACCACCAAACAACAAACAAAACTCACTAGATTTGGTCGATTTCGACCAATATTTCAACTTTCTTTGGCAAGGAAGCCAGAAACTAACTAATCTTGCATATATTGTAGTTTGAAGTTGTGCATATATTAGCTATTATTGTCGTGCCCTTTGTTGAAAGCTGGGAAACGAACAAAAGTTTTTATTCATTTACGTTTCAGAATGCCTGCGACTAAGCCACACCGGCAACTGAACCAGACGGCCATTAAGGACAAAATATTGGCGGATGTTATACCGATAGTGAATCGTTCGTGTTCAATTATTGGAGTGAAATGCAACTGGCGAGTGCAGGGAGGTGCGGCGGGAATGAAATCCGCTTGGCGTGAGATAGTGAAGAAAAGGAACGAGTGCGATTCTGTCGTTAACGAAACCCCGGGAGTGGCTTTCTACTTTTCTGCGGTATCAACGTTTAAGACAACTAAGGCAAGTAAAGATGCCGAGGTAAAAGAGGCAGAAAATGAGGACGAGAACAATGGTGCTGACGACAGCGGGGGATCGTTACAAAGCTCACAGCTATCTCAGGTAATTACATCGCGACTTTGCCGCCAAAAATTGTAAGAAATGCGGGTTTTAACTTCACAGCTTCATTTATGTGCATATGTAAATCAAACAATCCTCACACGGTTCTTTGAAACTCGACAAAGCGTGAAATTAGTATGTTTTGTTTTCAGTCTTCAGGTATTGCACAAGCAACACGACAGACATTCTATCCGTCGATCACTTACTGGGTGGCAATGCAGTCGCCAAACGGCGCGCCCGTTGATGCGCTAGTACTACACAAGAGGCTCGTTAGCTGTGAAGTAGAGGTAAATTCTACGCGAGCGTCAACCAAAAAGGGTGGAGACGAGCGACTTGTCAAGATTTGTCAATTATTGAAAGACCATAGAAATGCCTTTATGTCCTCTATCGTAAAAGAATCGTTTTCAAACTACTGGGAGGAGTTGTGTGAGGAATATGATGTTGCGGCAAGCTTGACAAACCAAACCGATGCAGTAGTTCGGCTGGTCGTCCTACAGAGTGTCTTCGCCGAAAGGTTGCGGCCGGTTACTCAGGCTTTAGGGGCAATGGGGTTATATTTTGACGTGTTCACTTCTCATACAGAAGACGATGTTCACACAGCACATTCCAAACACCTAGCGGAGCCGTTGACTGTTCTGTGTAATGATATTGAGCTAGTCATGCGAAAGCTGAACTACGCCTACAGGCAAGGCCTAGTGTTCAAGAAATGCGAAGGTTCCCGCTATACCTACAGAAGGCTGTGCACCATGGAGAGTTTTCTAAACATTCTGCTTGGAAATCCCGATTTTAAGGACAGGCTGATCAAGAACATGCCCCGTGTAAAGTCCATATTGGAACACAAGGATTGCCGCGCCATAGCACAGTTAGACATCGATTACGACCTCGTTGAAGTTAAAGATGGATGGATGTGGTCGTTTGGAGAGCGGAAGTTCCTCAAAGGCGTGATAAAAGATAACGACATTGGTAACAAATCACCCCGCGCCTACGTCGACTACGACAAAAACCAAGAGCAATCAGACGCCGGCTATTTCGAAGAAATACTTCGCAACAGCCTTTCAGAAGAAGAAATGGCGGCCTTCTGTGAGGATTTCCTCAGGCTCTTTGAGCGCCGCAAGTACCACAAACAGAAAGTTCCATGCTTGATAGGTCCATCAAATAGCGGGAAGACGTCGTTGATGATGGCTACAGAGAAGATAATCGACTCAAGCAAAGTTGCGAGGATTACTAAGCAGAAATGCTTCAATAGATCTATGATTTCTGAAGAAACAGAATTAATCAATCTTGATGAAGCCACTGTAGAATTAATGGCGATCGACGACTGGAAGATCATCACGCAGGGTGGCTTCACGGCGCACGACAGGAAATGGAAAGCTGCCGAGGGCTTTATAAATGACATACCCATGTTTATCACGTGCCAGAAGGAGCTGAACTTTGGAAATAGCGAAGATAACAAGGCAATGGAGAATCGCCTCAACAAGTACATGTTCCAAACTTTGCCGACAACGAATACAAGGGCCGCTGGCTGGATCAAATCGCACCCAATGGAGTGCATCGTGTGGTGCGCTAATCACACGAAACAGGGCGACGAAGCGCATGAGGTAACCACGATATTTTTTTTTTTGAACAACAGTAGATTAGAAATGGTGATTGTGCTCGCTTATGTTTGTACATTACGCGCGCACCAACGATCTAACTTATATTCGTTGTGAAATGGCTGATAAACATATGTTTTCTCCTAAACAGAACGAAGACGAAGGCAGAAGCGGAGCTGGTACATTCAGCCACGACGATGTGGACAGCATAATGGCAGTACGCTTGGATGACGAGAACGAAGAGCCGCCAATAGAGACCAATGCAGAGAAGGATGAGGACGTGCTCGAGCCCTCCAGCAGCGACGACGAAGGACTCGAGTGCTCGTACGATGATAAGATCGCGGAGTTAGAGAGGTAAATCGAGGAATAAAATGTACATGGCGAGTTCAACGTGAATAGTGAACGTTATCAATACCAATGCCTTTCTTTCAGCGCAAAGGGAATTGTGAACACGATCCAGCCAAACAGAGAATGATAGATTGGCTGGTTGAAGGAGTGAAAGAGAAAAGGGTTGCTCTGCGAGCAGATTATCGTGCAGGTAAAAAAGCCCTGGTGGAGAAGCGACTTCAAAGGTACAAAGACACTGGTGTCAGCGAAGAATTGCTGCTCCTTTTGCCGAGCAGGTACGACGAACCGGTCCAGACGCCAGTACAAGTGCAGATAGATAAGGCACAACAGGAGTTTTTTGAAAAGAAGAAGAAAGAAGAAGTTCAGGAAGTGGAGAAGCAGAGTAAAGCGTATTACAAGGATGAGTGGATAATCAGGAAAGAGAAAGAACTTATCTCACTTCAGGACCAGGAAGCTGCTACTGAAGACCAAGAGGTAAAGAAAGCGCTTCGATACTTGATGAGTGTAGCTGTCGACGCCCTAAAGTTTAGGTTTCAGAAAGTCGAGGTCCCAGGATTGAGAAGGTTGGTCTTAGAGGAAAGAAAGCGCGTGGCAGTAAAGAACGGATGGACGTCAGGTCATCAAGCTGACGACATCGAAAGCATTTGGTCTCCACTTCCGTACCCTTGCAATCCTGATCGTGAAAGCGATGGCGCAGAAGGGACAGACTCCGAAGACATGTTCAAGACCCAAGCCTCCTCCAGCGCCCCCAGTCAGGTCTCGTCAAGAACCCTACAAACACCATCTTCTGAGGGATTCTTGATCAACAAACCCAAGCGCCATACTGCGAAAACCAGCAGCCCCGTGGTTTCGAAGAAAGCTCGAATCACGAATTTCTTTAGACCAACACAGAAGTAAAATTTGATCGCCTTATTGTGTCATGTGGACGTTGAATTTTTCGTGTGAGAAATAAATACTACGACAGCTTCAGATTATTTTCAAGTACTTATTTTTCAAAGCTTTTTTCAAACTTAAGATTTCAGTGCATGATAGAATTGTCTTAATAAATTGAACTAATCGTAAACGATTTCTCGCTTTTGAATAATTTTTTCAAGCGTTCCTAGCCATTTAACTCTATTACTGCATTGACTCTGATAAAAATTGACTCCGTTTCTTGGTTGAAACACTTTATTGATATAATTACAAGTATACGTGTGCAAATTGATTATTAAATATGGACGTACTACAGTTATTGTCCTCATTGTCCTATAATTACGTCATTTCGCACATAAATTATATCCTCGCTTTCCTAATAAGCCATCATATCTTTGTACTCCAGGGGTCTCCAGTTCACCGACTGTAAAACAGCGAGTTCTTCCTCGATAATGTCCGACCTTGCAATTGGCTCGGAAACTATGTCCATGAAGATATTGTTTCTTTCATAATCGCTGTCTTCCAGCTTGATAGCAATAAATAGGCATGCTAAAATCAGCTCCCGTAGTTTCGACTTTTTCCTGGCCGTAGTTTTGTTCAAATGTCTCCACATCAGACTTTCCGCCAATATGGCCGTCGTGTTTGGAAAATTACAAGTGCAAATCCCTGCCAAAAATTCTCCAGCAAACTCGAGATCCTTGGACGATAAATCTGGATGTCTTTCTGTTAGCCTGTCCATGTTACTCTGTCTGCGCGTCGTACCGAAAGAGAGTCAATCTTCTGCTTGCGCATTTTAAAGTAGATTTGTATTTCCCAGCAAGCTTCTGGGACCTCTAATTTAAGCGCTAATGATTGGTTGTCCAAAAAGTCCAGGCGCGCATTTGAATAATCGCTGCATTGTCTTCGACATTTGAATTAATGTCGTAATTCTTTTACATTTTGCAGTATGACGGGAATCGTCGCGACGCTCGACATAGCAGCGAGTTTGCTGTCCTTCCCTTTTGAAATTTAAATTCAGGATCTCCGAAGATAGCTTTCCATTGACCAAACCCATACCTCTTAAGTCCAGCCTTCAGATATTTGTCCTCTTCGGGGGTATACATGACATTCTTCCGTCTCGAGGAGCTTAAAGAGGCTTTCCCTTTTAATGCAATTTCGCGCTTGAGCTTTGGCGTATAAGCGGGGAGTTCAGGGGGCGGAACTTCCTTGATTGTTTCGACCTCATCAGTAGAAGAGCTGTCTGCTTTCTCGTCTTGCTCTTGGGAGGATGCACTGGACTTGTCAGAGAGCCGTCGGTAGTGTACCCTGGCCACAACAGAAGTGTGTTTTTGGTCTTCCGAGATGGTGCTTTGCGCACTGCTGTCCAGATTTCTCGAGCTTGCGGTCTCGACGATCTGTCGATAGCGGGTGGGATGAACGTATTTGCCGGTCGCGTCAAACACCAACTTGCTCATTAATTCTCCAAGTTTGCTGTGCTGGCCTCCATTTCTTGTCACGAGGACGTAATCACATGTTGGCTTTAATTGCGGCCGAATATGGGTGATGAATCCTTCAAGCACTTGCATGTTTGTGTCGGTTAAATAAATAGAGTCAAACCCATATTTTCCTGCAGTCTTAAACATTTTCTGGTCAATAAATCCACCGTTTGTCTTGGCTTTTGTGACCATGTCAACAGTCAAATACTGATACGTCATTGGGCGAGAACCTTTAACTTTGATAAACAGGTACAGCGCGAGGAATTTGGTGGCAAATGATAAATCTAGCGGCGATGCTGCGCGTGGACGTTCCTTGCAGGTTTTAAGCACATTCTCGTAGCGCGACAAATAATGACCAACTGCTTCCAAGAGCTCCTCTAATGTTGCCCAATGTCCCTTAGCTTCTAGTGCGTCTATATCGAGGTCGCTAGTGCACTGAATGCGCATCATTTTAGAAACTGTTCTGCGTACCTTTTTCAAGTAGACTTCCGTTGTAGAAAAATTACTTAGCACCTTTGCCGACGCTCCGTTTACCTTTCTAAAATCTATAAGTTCTGCAATTGCGTCGATGTACCCCACCCGCCCAGCATGCCCAAGCTTCCATTCATCCTGAAGCACGTCAATAAACTTAAAAAGCAGATTAGGAGAGCACAAACTGAAGTCTATTATCTCAAATGTTAGGTCTTCTTCGTCTTCGCAGCAAAATGTCAAGAACTTCAAGCATCTGCTAACTATTTGCCGAGCTTGGCGATCACTTTTACAGCCACCTCCAGTGCCAGTTAGCCACGAAAAAACTTGCTGAGCAATTTTACTTGTAATGTCAAACGTAGGCATTGATCTCAAATTACGCGCAGAGTTCCCAGCAGCTTCACGTTTTACAGAGGTACTCACATTCTCTTTAGCAAGGTTGATATCGGGCTTTTCGTCAAAGTAATAAAACCAAAGATGCTTTTTCTTTACGTGTTTTCTGCATCCTCGCTGTGTGGCGAATCCATCGTGTTTGCATTCTTGAACTGGACAGTGAAAAAGGCCATCCACTTCGTCTTCCTCTAGGTGAAGTCTTTTAGGCTTGAGCGAAGCATTCGGTAATTTCGACCAGTTAATTACCTCTCCTCGTTTGCTCATCTCACTCAGAAGTCAAGACTAAAACGATTGAATCTCCAAACGACGCTATCGTTTTATACCACTTTTTGTTCCCAGGAGACGTATTTTTGAGCTAGCGAATCATAGCTCTTTGTGCTCATATCTGCCCAAACATGCCCTTTTGACAATACCCAGGAGAGGTAAACAAGCCCAGACACGAAATGTCGATGAAAAGAAGACGTGACACTTTGCTTGGGCTTGTCAGAAAATGACAATTAAACATGCCCAGACTTATTCTTACTTGTTAACACAAGCTAGTTAATCTGCAAGTTTAGACGTGCCTTCAATATTAGACAAAACTCGCATTGTTTTTTTTAGAAGACTTACCCTGTTAAAAAGGAACAATGCGTTCCCTTTTATAGTTAAACGAATCGTTCCTTTAAGGTGCTAATCGGAACCGTTTGGGCAATTGAGGAACGAAAATAGCATTGTTCGGTGAACCTGGTGTTCCTATATGACAACTAATTGGGAACAATTGGTCCGAATTTTTAGATCGGACCAGTTCACACAGGAACTATTGTTCCTATTAAGTAAAAAGGAACGCAGTCGAAAGGAACGATTGGTTCCTTTTAACTTTAAAAGGTCCTTTTGTTCCGTTTATTAGTCAATTGGTTCCTTTCACACCTTAAGGAAAGGAACAACAGGGCCTTTCTATGCAATTTTAAATAGGTCTTTCGGCTGTTAAAAGGAATGAAATCAAAAACGCGCGGAACACTAGCGCTTTGAAAAACTTGTCAGTTTTCATGTCGCGTCAGTTTAAAAGCAAATATCGAATTATGGTAGTCATAATCAGGTCCAAATTCAAAGACAGAAATTTTTATGGCGATAAAGAGAGTAATTTAGGTCCACTTATAAGCTGTCATCACTTTTGGGGAATGGCAATAACCATTCCCCAAAAATTCGGTTCCCTTTACTAGATTGGGCTTAAAAACAGAGCTAAATAATGTTTCATGGGCATTGCAGGTTTTCGTACTAAAACAGGGTTCCAACTTGAATAATAAGCGATTTTCCGTTAAAAAAGTGGTCTATATTTTTGGCTAACCGTTAAAGTTCATAGCTCCATTAACAAACGGAAGGAACAGCCAACAAGGGACCATGTGTTCCTTTGCGAATCTCGTAGCTTATAATTCACTCATTTACAACTAGAAAGTAGTGAAATACTACGTTATTCAGATTGAAGTCAAGAGTCTTTCACAAACCAAGTATTTCAATAATATGAATTATTTCAAGTACATGGAATTAACTGGTAGTTACTTCTGTAAGTACCAGATACTTGAGATACCTCATATACTAAGAATACTTGATCTCTGGTAAACTGTTCAGTCCCGCTTTGTGAAATTAACACATAACTCCGAGTAAGGACTTTAATGCTTCCATCATACAGACACAACTAGTGACAATTGGTCATTCAGATTAGAGTCAGAGAAACCAAGTATCTCAAATATATCAAGTATTTCGAGTATATGACACTTACAGAAACAACTGGTAGTGCTTCATTGTTCAGACTTTAGTTAAAATACTTTCATAAACCAAGTATTTAAAGTGTATGAAGTATCTCAAGTATATGGTACTTACTGAAAAAAGGAATATATTAATTCTTTATAAATTTATTTTTCAAAATTAATATATTCCTTTTTTTCTGTAAGTACTATATACTCGAGATACTTTATATACTTCATATACTTGGTTTATGAAAGACTTCTTGATAATAAATATTCATAAATTTATTATTAAAAATTTTTATTTTTTTTCTATGAGCATCATTTAAAGTGTTTCATAAACGAAGTATATAAAGTATATGAAGTATCTCAAGTATATGGTACTTACAGAAAAAAGGGAATATATTAATTTTTAATAATAAATTGATGAATATTTATTATCAAAATTAATATATTCCTTTTTTCTGTAAGTACCATATACTTGAACTACTTCATACACTTGAAATACTTGGTTTATGAAAGGCTATTAACTCCAAGTCTGAACAATCAAGTACTACCAGTTGTGTCTATAAGTATCATATACTTGAAATACTTCATATACTTGAGAAACGTGATGTCTGGTAACCTGTTGAGTCGTATCTAAATAACACATTGCTGCCAGTGATGCCTGTAAATACCATATACTTCAAATACTTGAAATACTTAATTCGCAATAACGCAATAAGTGTTGACCCTAGCCGTGATAACATGTACTCTTCTGAACCTTAGTATGCTTCAAAAACAAACATTTCAATTGTCTCATGTTTGAGAATAAACAAGTGATCTGATTTTCAATACGCAAATTGGACTATCTGACGAATTTGATGTATGTTCCATATCACAATCAATTCTGGCTTGGCAATTTAATGAACCTCATAACAATCTTTGCTTGAAGATGCCCAAGGTATGGCTTGTGTACTAGAAAACAAAAGTTTTGTTGTCGTCCAATAAAGGAATTCACATGAATGATGTAACCTACATAAATTTGTGAAAAATGCGTTCACGTCAGAAACGTTATAAAGGACAAGTGAAATAAGCGGAACAACCCATTTCACGCTGACTGGCAAGCAGGACATATCTAGTTATCGAACCCTTATGTCAGGTAAGTCTCGAAGGTTCATTTGAGAAAAAGTGGTATTTTCAAAACCTTGATTTGCTTTAATTGCTGATCTTTCACTTCACAGTTACGTTATCTGAGCTGCTGGGAAGCCAATACCACCATCACAGTGCTTACTTTGACAATAACGGTAAGCCAGCAATTACACTCTATTTTGACCAATTCTAAATCAATGCGTTTTAGAGACTCTGTCCCTGATATAAACTTTAAAACTCTGTTTGCTTAGATGGTGACTAACTTGTTTTTTTCTTCAGATACAAGCGAGTACTTGAGAAGGCAACCGAAAAAGGAAGGGCTAAAAGCGATCAAGGTAAGCACGATTTCTAATGAAGTAAAATGGCGATTTAAGGTATTCATTTCCAACAAGAAGTTTGAAGAGCTTCGCTTTCGTTAAAACTATAGCGAAACTTGTTGTTCGCGACCCGCTTCAAAACTCTCCGTTTTTCTGCATGTGGCCCGTCGCGTACTGAAAGGCCAAATTATTGATTAAAGAATCTGCAAAAGCTTAAAAGTTTTAAAACCTGCCGACCCTCAAGGAATCTCCCAAAACCCGTAACAACGAGTTTTCGCTTTATTTTCCGAAGGTGGTCGTTAGGCTAGGTGTAATCGAAATTTGTTTACGGTAATTCCAATGAAAAGTGTTATGTATAAAAAGGCCTACTCCGGGACCTAAATTCGCCGTTCATTTGGGCGACTAATAGCGCCTATAGGCGACTTATAGATATGGACTTAAGCAAAAATTGAGGAACCAATAGTTCAATGAGGTAATTTAATGTTATGAATTGAGTAAACCTTGAGAAACTTTGGGCGACTAAAAGCGAGTACATTAGGACTCTGGGTAGTCTTATAAAAGTTGTTGACTTTTGCGTGACCTCGAAGCTCTTTACACTTGATGTAATGTGACGAGAAACACCGAAACAATTTAAAGTTGATAAGGAATTTCAAAGATTCTCGACCAATGTAATGTCTTGTGTGATAAATATTCTCAAAGTTCAGAGAAGCGAAAATTTAACCCAAGGTGTTCTGGAACCTTACTGCGATTTTAATAATTCTGAGAACGCATACTTGAAGTTTCCAAACGCAAAACTGCGTTTTGGCTTCCGTCAATCAAACCTTTTAAGTAAAGTCTACGCGCTGAGCTAGGATTGCATTTTTCAGTGAAAAATGTATTGTGTTTTGAAACCTAGATAGACCCTACAATTCACAAGGTCACCCATAGTTGTTCACTCGTTTGATTGACGGAAGCCAAACCGAGGTTTAGTTGGTCGATGTAGAGTTCGCAGAATTATGAAAATCGCAGTAAATAAAACAAAGAAGAAGAATGGTAGTCATTCTTGTTTTTTTGTTTTTTGTTTTAGAATGCCACCAACACGCCCATACCAGCAACTTAACAGCTCTGTAATCCGAGGTGAACTAATGACCAATATCATGCCGCTGGTAGAGAAAAAATGCAGTGTGGTAGCAACAAAATGTGTGTGGCGCCTTGAGGGCGGAAAAGCCGGTACAACAATGACGTGGACCGAAATTGTTGAAAAAAGGAACGAGTTATGCAGAGCTGTTAGCAGATTACCGGGTGTCGCATTTTTCTTCTCGTCTGTTTCAAGTTATCAGAAATCCACCAAGAAGAACAAAGGAGACGAAGCAGATGATGAGAGCGATGAAGAAATAGAGCAAACCCAAGGATTTGAGCCAGAACCAGCGAAATACGCGGCTGACGCCGCCGATAAAAAGTTACACGCTGCTGTTTCTTTCTGGGTTGCCACCCAGTCAGTAAATGGAGCTCGCGTTGACCCATTAGTTGTCAACAAAGCATTCACTGATTGTAACGTGGAAGTCCATCCAATCAGAGCCTTTGCTAAGAAAAAGAACAGCTCTGAGCACTTGAACCAGCTGTGCCAGGTCGTTAAAGACCACAGGAATCAATATGTCGCAGACCTAACAAGAGAGTCCTACAAGCATTGTTTCCAGCAGTTGTCAGAGGAACTAACGCAATAGGCTTTGACATACACAGGTAATGGCTTCGACAAGGTCGTTCGTTTGGTCATCATTAGCGAAAAGTTTATCCCTTTGTTACGAGAAAAGGTGCAAAGGCTAAAGGATAAGGGTATGGAGCTAGATGTCTTTCCAGAAAAAAAAAAGTCCCACCAGCGCATCCCGCAGAGCCTGAGATGAAGGAGTTGTCAGACGAGCTTACTGTTCTGTGCAACGACATTGAACGAGCTTTTAACGCAATGTCCTTTGCCCTACACAAGGGAAACGTGCACCGTTTGGTCAAAGGATCGACGTTCACCTATCAGCGAGCATGTTCAGTAGATGAATTCCTCCACTCCTTGTTAGGAAATAAATTATTTAAGCAAAGACTGCTCAAGAATATGCCCAAGCTAGTGGCTCTTCTGAAACACCCAGACTGCCAAGCCATCAAGCAACTTACAGTTGACCACGATCTTGTCGAGGTAGATGATAAATGGTTCTGGTCTTTCAGTGCAAGCACGTCCTTGCAGGGCGTGATACCAGAGAGGGAGAGAGGAAAAGTGTCACAAATCGAAAGTACCCTGTGTTATCGGCCCAACGAACAGCGGAAAGACGTCATTGCAGTTCGCAACTGCAAAGATCATCGACCCCGCGCGAGTAGCAAAGATTGTCAAGCAGAAACAATTCAACAAATCGATGATTAACGAGTTCACTGAACTGATAAATCTAGATGAAGCTACTGAGGGTATGATGACGGTCGATGACTGGAAAGTTCTTCTCCAAGGTGGACTTACTGCTCACGATACAAAGTACAAGAACCCGACACCATTCATAAGCAGGGCACCGATTCACATCACCGTGCAGAAAGAGCTAGATTTTGGAAACCTTGAAGACAACCATGCGATGGACAACCGGCTGAGAAAATATACCTTCAAGCCTTTACCTGAAGTACGTCCTCGTGCAGCAAAGTGGATCCGGGATCATCCAATGCACTGCATAGTATGGGCTGCATCTATGGCAGCTACTGTCACCGAAGAGGAAGATGAACCGATTGACACTTCGTATGGAGCAAGTGGTTTGACGCGCAATGAGCTCCAAGATCTATTCAAGCTCGACCTCGACAAACCAGGATGCTCGCGAGAAAATATGTCACAAGAGTCCGTAGACAGAGACACTCAACTAGACACTCCGTTATCTCCCGAGTCCACTCAAATGACGGACGAGATGACCGACGAGAAAGAATCGGAATCCTCCGAAGAGGAAGAAGTTGACACACAGATGAGCGAGCATCTATCCATCCTTAAAGAGAAAGGTAGAGAAAGTGCCAAGAGCGCAAACCATGGCAAAACAAAGATGATTGCTCAGATGGTAGAGGCGATAGAAAAAAGGATGGCAAGTATGAGAAGAATGATGAGTGGTTTCAGAAGAGGTGCCCGGCAAGCAAGGCACGAAGCCCGAAGACAAAGGTGTATTGCAGATGGAGTGTGACTAGTAGGCACTATTTAACACTGACTACTAGTTTTTGTTTCACAGCCCGATGAAAACGGCTCTACAACCGTCCCTTTTCACTAGAAAATACCTGTAAACTAATGCAAATGGTACTATCCACGTTACCAAAGCAACCTATACAATGTCACGCAAGAGAGGTAACGTTTCCTGTTTTACTTCAAAATGGATTTCACTGCTCAAGTCAACGATTAAAACATAAAAACGCTGCTTGCTTGTCTTATGAAACTATTTTAGAAAATGGATTTCGCAGTCTGATGGATTAAATGGATATAATCTGGGAATCGTAAGTCATTGTTGAACACGCTTAAAACAGAGTAATCAAATAATAAATCAAAATCAAATCGATTTCGAAATTGCTTGAATAATTCCGCAGACAATTTCAAGAACTTGTGATCCCCCCTTCCAGGGCTTGTTTCGAGAGTTCCCCCCTTTCGCCCACCCCAAAATGAAATGATCCTCTGCCCGTATGACATCTCGTCTTCAATTTTGATACAAACGATATATCATACGATTCTACTCAAAAAAGTGGTTCCGCCCTTTTGAAAATGCCTATGCCAAGTTATCAAACCGTTGACCAAAACCTCGCAGATTCCGAGGGATCAAAAAAAGCAAAGCGAGGGCCTTAATTTAGAAGGGGCGAGAAGTGAAATTCTATTTTTCAGGTAGCCTGCTGTTAGGATAACAGTCTTAAAATGCGAAAAATGGTATGAATTGACGATTTTTTGTTAGGATACACAGGATATACAAGGAGAGATTTGAAAAATATCGTTCCCGTTGAAGCATCTTGATTCCCATTCCCGGTAGACAAATCCCGTTCCCGGTAACCCAAATCCCGTTTTCCCGGCCTAAAAAAAGGCGAATCCCGGCTTCCGTTTTACCCCTTCAGGACCCTGTTAAAATAATCTGAACGCACTTGACAAAACTTGGTATTCAGAAAATGTCTCATCTTTATAAGAGAAAGAAAAAAATATTCTCGTAAACCTTGCAAAAGAACTTAAGAGAACACTAGGGTATTATTATTATTATTATTATTATTATTATTATTATTATTATTATTATTATTATTATTACCATTCCCCAAAAGTGATGATAGCTTATAAGTGGACCTAAATTACTCTCTTTATCGCCATATAAAATTCTGTCTTTGAATTTGGACCTGATTATGATTACCATAATTCGATATTTGCTTTTAAACTGACGCGACATGAAAACTGAGAAGTTTTTCAAAGCGCCAGTGTTCCGCGCGTTTTTGATTTCATTCCTTTTAACAGCGAAAAGACCTATTTAAAATTGCATAGAAAGGCCCTGTTGTTCCTTTCCTTAAGGTGTGAAAGGAACCAATTGACTAATAAACGGAACAAAAGGACCTTTTAAAGTTAAAAGGAACCAATCGTTCCTTTCGACTGCGTTCCTTTTTACTTAATAGGAACAATAGTTCCTGTGTGAACTGTTCCTATCTAAAAATTCGGACCAATTGTTCCCAATTAGTTGTCATATAGGAACACCAGGTCCGAACAATGCTATTTTTGATCCTCAATTGCCAAAACGGTTCCGATTAACACCTTAAAGGAACGATTCGTTTAACTATAAAAGGGAACGCGTTGTTCCTTTTTAATAGTGTAAGTCTTCTGAAACAATAACAATGCGGGTTTTGTCTAATATTGAAGGCACGTCTAAACTTGCAGATTAACCAGCTTGTGTTAACACGTAATCATGGGCATGTTTAATTGTCATTTTCTGACAAGCCAAAGCAAAGTGTCACGTCTTCTTTTCATCAACATTTCCTGCCTGGGCTTGTTAAGCTCTCTTGGGTATTGCCAAAAGGGCATGTTTGTGCAGATATGATCACAAAGAGCTGTGATTCGCTAGCCCAAACATACGTCTCCTGGGAACAAAAACTAGTATAAAAAGATAGCGTCGTTTGGAGACTCAATCATTTTAGTCTTGACTTCTGAGTGAGATGAGCAAACGAGGAGAGGTAATCAACTGGTCGAAATTACCGAATGCTTCGCTCAAGCCTAAAAGACTTCACCTAGAGGAAGACGAAGTGGATGGCCTTTTTCACTGTCCTGTTCAAGAATGCAAACACGATGGATTCGCCACACAGCGAGGATGCAGAAAACACGTAAAGAAAAAGCATATTTGGTTTTATTACTTTGACGAAAAGCCTGATATCAACATTGCTAAAGAGAATGTGAGTACCTCTGTAAAACGTGAAGCTGCTGGGAACTCTGCGCGTAATTTGAGATCAATGCCAACGTATGACATTTCAAGTAAAATTGCTCAGCAAGTTTTTTCGTGGCTAACTGGCACTGGAGGTGGCTGTAAAAGTGATCGCCAAGCTCGGCAAATAGTTAGCAGGTGCTTGAAGTTCTTGAAATTTTGCTGCGAAGACGAAGAAGACCTAACATTTGAGATAATAGACTTCAGTTTGTGCTCTCCTAATCTGCTTTTTAAGTTTATTGACGTGCTTCAGGATGAATGGAAGCTTGGGCATGCTGGGCGGGTGGGGTACATCGACGCAATTGCAGAACTTATAGATTTTAGAAAGGTAAACGGAGCGTCGGCAAAGGTGCTAAGCAATTTTTCTACCACGGAAGTCTACTTGAAAAAGGTACGCAGAACAGTTTCTAAAATGATGCGCATTCAGTGCACTAGCGACCTCGATATAGACGCACTAGAAGCTAAGGGACATTGGGCAACATTAGAGGAGCTCTTGGAAGCAGTTGGTCATTATTTGTCGCGCTACGAGAATGTGCTTAAAACCTGTAAGGAACGTCCACGCGCAGCATCGCCGCTAGATTTATCATTTGCCACCAAATTCCTCGCGCTGTATTTGTTTATCAAAGTTAAAGGTTCTCGCCCAATGACGTATCAGTATTTGACTGTTGACATGGTCACAAAAGCCAAGACAAACGGTGGATTTATTGACCAGAAAATGTTTAAGACTGCAGGAAAGTATGGGTTTGACTCTATTTATTTAACCGACACAAACATGCAAGTACTTGAAGGATTCATCACCCATATTCGGCCGCAATTAAAGCCAAAATGTGATTACGTCCTCGTGACAAGAAATGGAGGCCAGCACAGCAAACTTGGAGAATTAATGAGCAAGTTGGTGTTTGACGTGACCGGCAAATACGTTCATCCCACCCGCTATCGACAGATCGTCGAGACCGCAACCTCGAGAAACCTGGACAGCATTGCGCAAAGCACCATCTCGGAAGACCAAAAACACACTTCTGTTGTGGCCAGGGTACACTACCAAAAACAAAGATCGCGCGACGTTGCGACAAAGGCGCACATGTTTATCAAGGAATTGCAAGGTGACAAGGGTTCAGAGCTTGAAAACGATGTGCGCGCACGGCTCTCTGACAAGTCTAGTGCATCCTCCCAAGAGCAAGACGAGAAAGCAGACAGCTCTTCTACTGATGAGGTCGAAACAATCAAGGACGTTCCGCCCCCTGAACTCCCCGCTTGTACGCCAAAGCTCAAGCGCGAAAATGCACTAAAAGGAAAAGCCTTATTAAGCTCCTCGAGACGGAAGAATGTCATGTAAACCCCCGAAGAGGATAAATATCTGAAGGCTGGACTTAAGAGGTATGGGTTTGGCCAATGGAAAGCTATCCTCGGAGATCCCGAATTTAAATTTCAAAAGGGAAGGACAGCAAAGTCGTTGTTATGTCGAGCGTCGCGACGATTCCCGTCATATTGCAAAATGTAAAAGAACTACGGCATTAATTCAAATGTCGAAGATAATGCAGCGATTATTCAAATGGGCGCCAACCAATCATTAGCGCTTAAATTAGAGGTCCTAGAAGGTTGCTGGGAAATACAAATCTACTTTAAAATGCGCATGCAGAAGATTGACTCTCTTTCGATACGACGCGCAGACGGAGTAACATGGACAGGCTAACAGAAAGGCATCCAGATTTATCGTCAAAGGATCTCGAGTTTGCTGGAGAATTTTTGGAAGGGATTTGTACTTGTAATTTCCTAAACACGACAGCCATATTGGCGGAAAGTCTGATGTGGAGACATTTGAACAAAACTTCGGGCAGGAAAAAGTCCAAACTACGGAAACTGATTTTAGCATGCCTATTTATTGCTATCAAGCTGAAAGACAGCGATTATGAAAGAAACAATATCTTCATGGACACAGTTTCCGAGCCAATTGCAAGGTCGGACATTATCGAGGAAGAACTCGCTGTTTTACAGTCGGTGAACTGGAGACCCCTGGAGTACAAAGATATGATGGCTTATTAGGAAAGCGAGGATATCATTTATGTGCGAAATGCCGTAATTATAGGACAATGAGGACAATAACTGTAGTACGTCCATATTTAATAATCAATTTGCACACGTATACTTGTAATTATATCAATAAAGTGTATCAACCAACAAACGGAGTCAATTTTTATCAGAGTCAATGCAGTCAATTTTCATCAGAGTCAATGCAGCGATCGAGTTATATGGCTAAGGACGCTTGAAAAAAATATGTATTTTGCTTTGTGTTGAAGGTGGGTCTGCCTTGCGCTTCTTGCTTTTGCAGTGGATCAGGAATTCAGCGCTGTTTTCGAGTTTACAACTTGATGGGCTGGAAGGAATTGTGATATCCATTGGCAAGGGACTGTGGAGGTCAATCACCTCTTCCTGCAAGGATGGATCCAAGAGGCCCCACTCAATGCACTTTTCCCTTCTTACTGTCACGCCAAATGATTTTGGTACGCGATGCTCTTTGTGATAAGCCTTGATTGCATCGGAGGAAGTCTCCATCAGATACTTCTTGCCATATTTCTCAAAGGGTTCGTCTGCTTGATCGTGTTCGACTTGAAGAACTCTCATCTTCTTTTCCTCGTCTTCTAGCCATTTACTCTCGAATGCCTCTCTTGTCATCTCTTGTCATCTCTTCGCTCTGTTTCATTCTATTCACCTCTCGCTTTAGTAGACACTCGTCAACAGCCCTTTTCAACTCGGACGGCTCAGTATCCTCTGCGTGCTCTGGCAACTGTTGGGAAACTAAAGCTGCGTCCACACCAAGCTCAAGGTACTCGCGCTTTCTTGCGTCTCTCTCTCCCCTTTTCCACCCACTGACCAATTTCTTGAGATCTTTTACCTTCTGTTCGACGGCATGTATCATTTGCAACACCATCCGCGATCGTCCGTGGTTTGAGGTTCTCGTACTTTGCTCGCTTTCCTTCCTTAAAGCCGCAAGCTGCCCAGTCAATTGAGAATCGATCTCGTCTTCTTCGTCGGAGACTTCAGTGCTGGGCTGTTCTTCCTCAGAACTCATCGGAGTGTCTAGTTGAGTGTCTCCGTCTACGGACTCTTGTGACATATTTTCTCGCGAGCATCCTGGTTTGTCGAGGTCGAGCTTGAATAGATCTTGGAGCTCATTGCGCGTCAAACCGCTTGCTCCATACGAAGTGTCAATCGGTTCATCTTCCTCTTCGGTGACAGTAGCTGCCATAGATGCAGCCCATCCCGGATCCACTTTGCTGCACGAGGACGTACTTCAGGTAAAGGCTTGAAGGTATATTTTCTCAGCCGGTTGTCCATCGCCTGGTTGTCTTCAAGGTTTCCAAAATCTAGCTCTTTCTGCACGGTGATGTAAATCGGTGCCCTGCTTATGAATGGTGTCGGGTTCTTGTACTTTGTATCGTGAGCAGTAAGTCCACCTTGGAGTAGAACTTTCCAGTCAGTCCACCTTGGAGTAGAACTTTCCAGTCATCGACCGTCATCATACCCTCAGTAGCTTCATCTAGATTTATCAGTTCAGTGAACTCGTTAATCATCGATTTGTTGAATTGTTTCTGCTTGACAATCTTTGCTACTCGCGCGGGGTCGATGATCTTTGCAGTTGCGAACAGCAGTGACGTCTTTCCGCTGTTCGATGGGCCGATAACACAGGGTACCTTCGATTTGTGCTCCCTCTTGTTCACGCAGAAGAGATCAAGGAAATCTCTGCAGAACATTGCTGCTTCTTCTCCTTCCATGCTGTTCAGTATGGCTTCCTTGAAATACTTGGCATCTGGGTTGCTCTCACGATGGTCGTATTCGACAAAGGCTCTTGGTGACACTTTTCCTCTCTCCCTCTCTCGTATCACGCCCTGCAAGAACGTGCTCGCACTGAAAGACCAGAACCATTTATCATCTACCTCGACAAGATCGTGGTCAACTGTAAGTTGCTTGATGGCTTGGCAGTCTGGGTGTTTCAGAAGAGCCACTGGCTTGGGCATATTCTTGAGCAGTCTTTGCTTAAAGAATGTATTTCCTAACAAGGAGTGGAGGAATTCATCTACTGAACATGCTCGCTGATAGGTGAACGTCGATCCTTTGACCAAACGGTGCACGTTTCCCTTGTGTAGGGCAAAAGACATTGCGTTAAAAGCTCGTTCAATGTCGTTGCACAGAACAGTAAGCTCGTCTGACAACTCCTTCATCTCAGGCTCTGCGGGATGCGCTGGTGGGACTACTTCTTTTTCTGGAAAGACATCTAGCTCCATACCCTTATCCTTTAGCCTTTGCACCTTTTGTCGTAACAAAGGGATAAACTTTTCGCTAATGATGACCAAACGGACGACCTTGTCGGAGCCATTACCTGTGTATGTCAAAGCCTCTTGCGTTAGTTCCTCTGACAACTGCTGGAAACAATGCTTGTAGGACTCTTTTGTTAGGTCTGCGACATATTGATTCCTGTGGTCTTTAACGACCTGGCACAGCTGGTTCAAGTGCTCAGAGCTGTTCTTTTTCTTAGCAAAGGCTCTGATTGGATGGACTTCCACGTTACAATCAGTGAATGCTTTGTTGACAACTAATGGGTCAACGCGAGCTCCATTTACTGACTGGATGGCAACCCAGAAAGAAACAGCAGCGTGTAACTTTTTATCGGCGGCGTCAGCCGCGTGTTTCGCTGGTTCTGGCTCAAATCCTTGGGATTGCTCTATTTCTTCATCGCTCTCATCATCTGTTTCGTCTCCTTTGTTCTTCTTGGTGGACTTCTGATAACTTGAAACAGACGAGAAGAAAAATGCGACACCCGGTAATCTGCTAACAGCACTGCATAACTCGTTCCTTTTTTCAACAATTTCGGTCCACGCCATTGTTGTACCGGCTTTTCGGCCCTCAAGGCGCCACACACATTTTGTTGCTACCACACTGCATTTTTTCTCTACCAGCGGCATGATATTGGTCATTAGTTCACCTCGGATTACTGAGCTGTTAAGTTGCTGGTATGGGCGTTTTGGTGGCATTCTAAAACAAAAAACAAAAAAACAAGAATGACTACCATTCTTCTTCTTTGTTTTATTTACTGCGATTTTCATAATTCTGCGAACTCTACATTGACCAACTAAAACACGGTTTGGCTTCCGTCAATCAAACGAGTGAACAACTATGGGTGACCTTGTGAATTGTAGGGTCTATCTAGGTTTCAACACAACACAATACATTTTTCACTGTAAAATGCAATCCAAGCTCAGCGCGTAGACTTTACTTAAAAGGTTTGATTGACGGAAGCCAAAAGTTAGTGCAAACCTAGACTTAGATATAGCCGTGGCCTCTGGGTTTGGGAAATGAGTCTGGTATCGACACGCAATGCATTACGGGAAGACTGTATGGGAATTTCAGAAATAATGATTCTATACTTAAATTATATTTTGGGCCTGTGGTTTTTGTCACGTGACTTTAGTGCTGTCAATCAAACTAGGAATCAAAACCTAGATACGTCGTTATACTAAAACCTAGATACGTCGTTATACTAAAACCTAGGTACAACCATTATACTAAAACCTAGATACCTCGTTATACTAAAACCTAGGTACAACCATTATACTAAAACCTAGGTACGTCGTTATACTAAAACCTAGGTACAACCATTATACTAAAACCTAGGTACGTCGTTATACTAAAACCTAGGCACGTCGTTATACTAAAACCTAGGTACAACGCTGGTCCAGACGGAGTGATTTATGAATAAAGATAATCTTTGATTATATTTGTCAGTTATTATACTAATATCACCCAGTATGATGTAACCGGAAATTCCATGCTACTTAAAAGTAATGGGCAAGTCTAGTCATGTATAAGGATGGGGAATTCCCTATTGATTACGTGTGACCCCTACATAGCATCGGATACGGGTATTCCCCTTGAAAACAGAGATTTCATTACTTGGAATGTGGGCAAGTCTGAACATGTCTAAATTATCCTATTGTGTTCGGGTCACGAGACATTCATATGACGTTGCCTATATAATGGGAATTTGTTACTTTATAATTTAGTCTAACCTTTAAACTGGATGAGTTAACACTGGTTATGCAGTGGAATTGCTTAATGACAAGAAACCAGAGGATTATTCGAACAGCCTATGGAACCAAAACGAAAGAAGCCGTCAGCTCTTTCAGGTGAGTGTGAATTTAGCTGAAAATGAAACTCGTATTCAAGAGTGCGATAACTGTTGAGAACTATGTCCTTCAAAATGCTTTTACATATGGTGCGTTGTTGAGCAAAGCATTTGATAAGTTTCAAAACGATAAGAACGGGTTGTCTGTTGTTAAATACTTTGAAAGTCATCCAGCTGTAGCAATGCCTTGGAAACATGACATAGACTGTACTGTGGCACTTGTATGTAGGCCACAGTTGTGCCGTGACGTCACATATGCTAGCAACATATAAGAATGAACTGAACTAGTCTGTAACACTTAATATATACAGAAAAACGGCACAGCTGTGCCGTGACGTCACATAAAGTATAATCTCATATAATAGTATATAATGAGTTGTAATTTTGAAATTCATCAAGAATTTAAGAATATGGGTGAGTTCACTTGCCCGTTCTGTAATGAACAGATTCAAGAACCTAAGAAAAGAAATCATGAACCATGTTGTGATAAACAAGATTTAATAGATGACAATGGCGTGTATGTTTGCTTAAACTGTGGGTTAGTCTATGGTTCTAAATTTGTGGATGACTATATAGATTTTTATGAAAACATATATAGGATAAGAAGTAAATCCATTTACCATAGAAATATCATCTAGTAAATATATTATTTGATTTACATGTAACAAGTCAAAGAGATTTAATCAACAATTTTAATAAGGTTGAAACCACTATGAATAAGTTGTTTACTAAAAAACGATATATCCAATTAAAATTCATTTTGTACAAACTATTTCAACTTAAAAGTGATCATGAAAAAATGAACCTATTTATAAAATATATCAGTCATCAAACATTGAAATACTATGAAAAATTATGGAAACAAATTTGTATTTATTTGGGGTGGCCATATATATCAGATAATAATTTTATAACTAAACGGGTGAAGGTTAAAGATAATAATAAAACTGTGAAATAATTATTGTATGATCACCATCTTTCTTTACTAATATACATATTATTACTTGTCGGCGTCTTTTCATAATAGAAAGTTAATTTCAGAGCACGGCTTTTGACATTTTCGCTTGTATCTCTTTCATAATTTCCTCTCGTATTTGATTTTCTGATCTTCTGAAATCTTTTTTTTGAGCGGATGGATTATTACTTTTTGCGTTACTACGGATACTCTGTTTCATCATATTATATTTGTTTGCTTCTTGAAGGATAAAATAAAATTCTTCCTGGCTAATGATATTATCCGATAGAGCCTTTGATTTAATATCATTAATGCTTGAGATCTTTGATTTAGATAACATCGTAATATCGGCATGCTTGCTTACATTTTTGGATAGGTTTTTACTTGCAGCAGCAGATACAGAACTGATAACCGCAGAAAGACCTGATATAACACCTAGGGGTATAGATATAGCGATACCGATTCCTGTCAATGCGGTTCCGAGGGCAGATGCTGACATAGCTACTGATAGACCGCCAGACACAATAGCCATGTTATTTAGAACATAACGCACTTTTGCGTACTTCTTTCTCACCCTTTCATGATGCTCGAGGCTCCCTTTAATACTATCCTTAATATTGGATATCTGTTGCAGTCTAAATGATTGACCATTATCGTCGTGAGGAATTGATGGATATAATTCTCAGTTTTATAAGGTTGTGCTTCGTGTAGCTCCATATATAATATGGTTATACAATTTCGATATACGTTTCTTGATTTGAACTATTATACATATATTCAATATCGCCGTGCATTTCCTGTATTTCGATTGTTGATGTCATAAGTTCATTATACAAAGGACTAGTTGTATTAAGGTAGAAAACCGCTTTATTGTTTCCATGGACGAATAATTCATACGTTAAACTATTCAATGTTCTTGGATTATCAAAAATGACTCCAGATACACAGTGTATATGATTGTTTGGTGATTTTAACCCAAATGATCCTCCAATTTGACTACTAGACGCCAATATATTATGACCTATAAATTGATTATTACGTTTCCAGGCGAAAATGAAAAGACTGTCGGGTAGACTCCCAGTTTTAACAGTGAATATAGATAAGTTTGATGCTATCTTAATTATGTTATTAGTGTTTTTTAATTTTATTGTAAAAGAGTAATTATGTATTTTCAACCAATCTCCATTGCATAATATTGATCGTGTATTTAAAAATTGTTTTGCACGATAAGACATAATACGCATACAGTTACCAACATCATCGGCAACAGTTTCAGGCACTTGTGTATTTTGATTTATTTCTCCTTCGATACCAAAACAATACAATTGTATCTTTCTGGGGGTTGACGCGTTATGTGATGTAATGAAAGTAGTAATGCCTAGAGTTGAGCCTGTATCGATGATACCCTCCGTAAATCGATAGCTTAATTTTCCATCTATCATATCTGACTTAAAACTATTTGATCGAAACCCCCAACCTGGTATTTGTGGGACAGTAAGAATGCCCATATTAAGCGTAACATTTAGATCATTACAGTAACATTCAACCCGGATGGTATAGCCCATATTTGCTGTCAATCCATTTTCATTATTAATTGGTAGAGATATTAACTATTGTTTCCTGTTCACCATTTGGAATGGTATCTATCAGATAAAAACTCCGATGTTTGGGATAAAACCCATCGGATATATAGGGTCCATGAATGATTTTTTAAATTATTTGATGTTGAATTTCATAAACTTTGATTGTTCAGAAATTGCAAAGCGTTATGTGTTATGTATGATTTTTGTCCAGGTTTGAGAGCCTCAATTTGTTGAGCTGTGAAATATGTGAAGGGGTTGCCTTTCAAACCAACTGGTCCGACTTTACCATCATTTCCAGGGATTCCATCTCGTCCGGGGTCACCCTTCAACCCTTGCTTAAAAGTTAATTCGTCTATTCTAAAAACTTTCCAACCCCCCTCACTAGGTAATCTCACAATATTAATCCCACTGTCTGTAATTATGAACTCACCAAAATAGCCTACAAAATTAGTTCCTTTCTTAAATGGAATAGTATCTACTCTAACCGGTCTTGCCTGAACTCCATTTTCCATACACCATACCCAGATCATTTCCGTTGCTGAGTCCCAAACTACATTATGAGATCCAACCCCCAAATTTGGATTAAAAACGTGTTGCGCTAAAACTTGACTAGTAAGTGGAATAGAAACCCCACCAAACCGAAGCCCTTGAATGTTAGTTAGTTTGTTTGATGAGGCCATGTTATTATTTATGATCCTCAAGGATGTGGGGCTAAGCACTTTAAGATCAAATTGATAGCTCGGATTTAGAGTTCTCTCCATATCAGAATAGAAGTCAAGCCGTTGACCAACACTAGTTATTTTCGCAAATCGTGTGGCCGTCGTCCAGTTTTTTCCTTTACTGAATGTAAACTCAAACTTAACGGTATCACATTCCATTAAATTAAAGCCCAAATGTACTACGTCATTAATATTCCAAAGGGAAAGTATAGCCTCGCCCACCATAATCGATTTGGAGGTAGCTGAAGGTCCGACTTTAACATCCTTTCCGTCTCTGCCGTCCTTTCCGTCTCTGCCGTCCTTTCCGGCTCTACCAGGGGCACCCGGCATCCCTGTGTACAATGATCAGAATCTTGTTTATTGTTTATATCGTTAAATACTCCCATTTATATTAATATGTTATATTATACCCTACCATAGAAATTCTTTTGATTTGCTTCATAGGTTTGTCAACATATAGGAACGAATATGGTTTTTCAGTAGCACATCTATATTGCTCCTTACTAACCCCTAATTCTCTAGATATAAGTCCCCGTTCGTTAGCGCTTGGAAACTCAAAAACACAGTAATGAGAACAATTCAATCTAATATCTTTCGGTGTTTTGTAAAAGCTCTGACTTAAGTAGATAACACTACAATTTTCATGCCGACCTCTTATAAAGTAATCTATGATTTTTGACTGATTCTTATCACAAACATAGTCATCAAATATTATAATTTTCTGTGATTTGTTGTCTAATTGATCAACTGGCTGAATTTCGTTGTTAGAACAAAAAATAACAGGATAACCAACCTGTTGAGATATCGGTTGAAAGGTTTTTAATAGGTTTGTGTACTTTTCCTGTTCTAAGTTCTTAGCATATAGATACAGCTTATCGTAGTGTAATAGAGGTCCTAGAAGCATGTGTAACAATAAGTTGGTCTTTACCGCTTCCACTGTTTCCACATATAAGCATCCGAAATGTTTGATTCGGCATATAATTATACAGTTGTTTATAGTTAGTATTACTGTCTTCGTGCGTATCATAGTTTGGTATATTAATATATATATTGTAGATAAATATAGAGATAAGTTGAGATAAGTTGAGATAAGTTTATGTAATGTATATATATAATGGACATAGCTGATTTTAAAAAGCATATTATTCCAAATATTGAATCTGGAAAAACTGTTGATATTGTTCGTAACACCATAAAGAAAACAGAATATACTAAGCAGGACGAATATGAAAAACATAAAGAAGTGTATAAACCAGTTGTTGAAAAACTGGAAAAAGAGATTGATGAGATAAGTGATTTACGAGAGGAGTTTGTTAAATCTACAAACAAACCACTCATGTATAAGGATAAATTAGCTATTACAGATGGGAGTGATAATAAGCTTATTGCTAATATGAATCGGGATTTTACTGAGGATGATATTAAGATATTACAAAAATATCAATTACCATTACCAAGTGAAGTTTTAATTGATAATATGAAATATGGTAATATTGCAAATCAGATTATGGATAAATCTGCCAATCTTAATAAGCAATTAGGTCAAAACAAAGGATCACTGTCTACTACCAGAGCAAATAGAAAAAAAAACAAGGACATGATAGATGAATATACCAAAGATATAAAGATAATACAAAAATATCGAAAACGGGTAGGTGTAATTGACGAGGGTTCAAAAACCTTAGGAAAAGGGGTGTATACCCAAGCTAACACTACTGGAAATCAAACATATGACAAGCATATGAATCTTATATGACAAACATATGAAATTTCATATGTTATTCACACAGTATTCACATGTTATTCATATGTTTGCAATATGGTTGTCATATGTCTGCTACATTTTTTCAAACATATGAACGTGTCGTTTTCATATGTCAGGAACACAGTGCTACACATATGACAAACATATGACATACCAACACGAAAACATATGACTCTGAAAAACATATGACAAACATATGAAAGGACAATGGCAATGAACAGCATATGACAAATATATGAAATATATATGACAAACATATGAAATTGAGTACATGAAAATCTGAAGTTTTGATAACATATGATTGTGTCCTTTTGTATGTTTTTCATATGTATGGATCATATTTGACTGCAATCCTACATATGAATAACATATGACAAATCAAGGCAACGAGCATATGACAAATATATGACATTTCAGCAAGGACATATATGGATGTCATATGTTTCAGCCCAACATATGACGGCCAACATGTGACAAACATATGAAAGTGTGTGATAATGGTTTTAAGTCCTTGATCTTACACCTTTACAAGAAAGCGACGTTCTTTCGGCATTAGACAGGGATAACTTATCATCATGTAGTGTGAAATAACGTATCTCAAGTCCGTATCTCTGCCTTGCTTACAAGCCGACTACTTTCATTTATATATAACATGCTACAAAACAGTTACTAGCCCTCTATATGCAATTTTACGCACTGCTTGAAATTTCCCACTTACACAACTCTCAAAGCCATTAATTACTTTTACGTTTCTTACTGACGAGCATGTAACATCGGCTATTTCCAAGCCTAGCCCCTGCTTAATCTCTTCATTTTATAGCTTAGACCGGAAGCGGGTGTTGATGAGCTGATATTTGTTAATTTACAGTCTTCTGTAAATAACACTGTAAACACAGAACAACTTTTCCCGAAATTTCGTAACAGGAATTAATTCAAAGAGAAACGATACAAACGACTAATTTTCTAGCTGTTTTAAACAATGAATCCCGAACAAAACTAAATCGGAGCGGCGCGTGTGATAAAAGAGTTAAATTACCCGAGTTATTATCCACCGAATCGGAAGATATTTTTTAATTGTCTCAGCTTTATGACATGACCGGCCTGATTCTTCTTGGAAAGACAAAGCACATGGCTTTATGCACACAGTTAACCTCATTTTACAGTTAGCGCTGCAAAAAAACTATCTTGTCTTCAACTTAGCTCTTAGAATAGATTTTAGTAACCCCAGGTTTAATTAAACTCAATCCTCTAAACGTTACGTGACTTCCGGCAAACTAAAACACACAAAGCCACCAAATTCCTCTATAAACGTTGTTGAATCGAACTGAAAAAGCTACACAAAGTTCGGTTTTCAGTTCAGTTGAATACATTGGTGAAAGGGCGATCTAAATCTCATAATAGTAGGCTCTAATATCAGCTTTAGCTGTTTGGACACAGCACAAGTTGACGTGTTTGGCGTGTTTATAATTAAAATCTAAAATCCACAATGGCGCTCGCTTCTCCGCTTCTTGTTGAGGTCGAGAATTAGCCAGTTTAAGCAGGAATCGTTTAATCAAAATGTATACGAAATGCCAAAGTTTTACCTAATGCTTCAACATCATGCTTCGATTCTCAAAAGAAAATAGGGCTCTGGCTTAAAATCAGCCAATTCATGAAACCAATCACACAGTAAATGTTGCAATCACTTTCTACTCACCGCTTGATTGAAGTTAGGCTTTTCCCTGTAGTACTTTGAGAATACAGTACAGTAACGCTTGAACAAAGCGATGATCAGCATAGCGTAAAAGCGACAGGACATTTTCCATCCAGAATTGAGCAAGATCGGAGACACACTCCAAGCCATGTTGTAGCACTATACCGTTGCTTTATTTTAGCGGGTTCAGTACGAAAATTGCGAATTGGCCAATCAGAAGTGACCTCAGCTCGAACCAGGTTTCGCTCGGTCAAAGTGCAAGTGACGCCTGTAAGCAGCAGTTTATGCATTGTTATTATTCAGCACATCGATGCACTGCCCAAATATGGTCATTGGAACGCCAATAGCTGTCTTCTGTACATGACAGCTATCCTGCGATATCCGTCTCTGAGGAAAATGTGATGTTTTGAGCTCGTAAATATACACAAAAGTCACTTTTTGGGTTTTTTTTTTGTGCTATCGATGTGCTGAATAATAAAACCATTATCCTGCTCGATTTTGCAGAATATCGTCTGATTTTAGCCAACTCGGGACTTCGTCCCTCGTCGGCTAAGTATCAGACGATATTCTGCGCAATCTCGCAGGATAATGGTTAAATATTTGCATGCTACGCTGTGAATCCTTTTTACTTATATTTGCAATTGAAATTATCGACTTAGCACTTTTCTATTATTTGAGTTATCTCCAATTTCTCGAACTAAAGGAATTCGTTTGAAATTAGTCATATGTTCTCTTCAAAATGTGACAACAGTGATCTTCTGTGTTATACTTGGTTATGTGCATTTGCCTTTGGTTATAATGTACCAGCGTGTCATATTTTAAATTGCAAGTAGTTGAATGGCTATTGTGTCTTATGTGCCTTGGTGGAGTCAAATATCCTACTATCAGACCTCTGTCATATGTTTGCACTTGTATCTCTTTTTTACTTTTTGTCATATGTGTCTGACTGAGTCATATGTTGAGGTTGATATATGACATACCCTAGACCAGTTTTGTCATATGTTCGGCCGTGGTAACGAGTTCTCGAGTTCTGTCATAAAGAGATACATATGACACCCCAAAAGTGAAACATATGAATTGCATCTTTGTCATATGATTCAATTCCTGTCATATGTTGCCACAGGCTAGCGCTTTTTCTGTCATATATAAAAGGCTTGTTGTCATATACATGTCATATGTTCTCTTGGATTGTCATATATTCCCCAAGTCTAGAAGCCTGTTCCTCGAAAATCCTCCCGAACTCTCGATTTTGAAAACGTACGCCTGTCATATGTTTTTCTCATATGTCATATGTTTTTAATATATTTTTCACATGTTTGTCATAGGTTTGTCATATGTTTCTGTTCCAGTAGTGTAAACGAAACGCTTACAAAATATCACCGTGTGGTCAATATGGTAATCTAAAGGTTGACATACCAAAACTCAAAGGCCAGCTTCAGTTAATAGCTTATCAGGATGGCAATAAGGTGTATGATAAACGTGTTGATTTCGATACTCTAGACCTTCTAACAAAGCGATATAATAGCAAGAAGAAGTATAGTGACCTCTCTAAGACGGTCTTTAATGATCTCAATGAGTTGAGTGAGATTCCTATACATAGAACATCTAAAAATATACGAAAATCGGATCCGGAATTATATATTATAACGATCCGACTGATTTGTTAGATAGATTGGAGCTTTTAGGGGGGTCCATCATGGCAGGTAATAATTCAGTTAAAAATGAGTTCTCGGAGATTGCACATATATTGAGAAAGTTGAATGCAATCTCTAATGATCAGCTTGAAAATCTGTTGAATGGATATATTATGTAATTTAATAGTATAGAACATGGTAATTGAAAGAGCAATACATGTATCATCTGTTGATAGAGAAAAGCATGGTATAAGTAAACCAGAAGATTTCATCATAAAATTCAATCCTTCAATAAAGCTTTTAAATAATGTCAAACATGAGATTGCTGTGGATAAAATATCGATGACGTATAGCTGGCATAACATCAATCCTGATTATGAAAATAATAGTATAAAATATTCACACAATAATGGAATTGCTTGGACAACGGTCAACTTCCCGAGTGGAACCCGTGTGAGTTGGGCTAGGAAATTCCTAAGAATGCCTAAGATATTCTAATGAATTCTTAAGAAAGTGTTCTTAAGAATTCCTAAGGCTTCCTAAGACATTCCTAGGAATGAAGTGTTAATTTTCACAGTAAATTGGGACAAGGAATGCATGGAATTCCTAGGAATTTCTTAAGAATTCCTAAGCTAAAGAATCTTCAGGATTGCCAGCAGAATTCCTAAGAAAATCCTAGGAAAATCCTAGGACATTAGAGTGTTGATGGCTCAAGCAAACATCCTAAGAAAATCCTAGGATAATCTTAGGACAGCACAATAAAAATTATTCTGTGCTCTAAAGTTTACTGGGCTTGAGGAGTCAGTTTTACACAAGTTTTAGTTTCTTCTATTTAAAAGATGACCATGCTTTTGTTTCAGTTATTGAATAATATATTTTAATTCTTAATAATGTATTCTATATCTTTGACAGAGTTTATTAATAGTTAAATAATCAAAAACAGTTGAGATTTCATTGATTTTACAGATAAAAAATTGATAATTTCTTATACTAATTACTTTATAAATCATGTACAATAATTTAATAATAAAAAACGGCTCATACTGGTAATTTCTATACTCTGGAAATCATATATGATAATTTCTTAATATTATTACTGTGAATCATATATTTCAATAATAGTAATAACAAAACCTTTTCTTACAAATGATATTGATATGTACCGTAATATATATATATATATATTTGTCATCTTAGGTAAATCGAATGGTTTTTGCATCTGTGTACGGGATTATATTATTATACAGAATCTTTTTTCTTCTTCAAATGATTTCTTAATATTAATTTGAATCATATACAGTGTATTTCAATAATAGAAATACCAATTTTTTTTTTACAAATGATATTGATATGTAAAAAACATTTTTTTTCTTCCATCTTAGGTAAATCAGGGACGTGTAAGGAGACGTCCCTGGGTAAATCGAATTGTTTTTGAATATGTGTACAGACTGTAGTATAAAAAAACTTTTCCTTCTGCAAATGTTAAAATAATCTGATTACAGTGGAATTTAACGATCAACTTCTGGATCGTGTGCAAATTTAGTTACAAAAAATACTATTGATATAACTGACCCCCCCCCCCCCCCCCCCCCCCCACACACACACACACACACAATTATTGACATCCCACTGTACAGTCAATGTGCCAAATTCCGTCCACCACGCATTTGACAGAAGAGTAGTCCTTATTTATTAAAAACTCAAGAGTGAAACAACAAGACAATAATGAATTTTAAGGAGTGGACAGAAATAGGCGCATTGACTGTAACTCTAATTAATCTAGACTCACTGCTTCTTTTTTGACTTATTAGCCTCTGCTTTATGTAGTCCTCTTTTTACATTCCTGATAAGGGTCTTTACTTCCTTTTCGGGCAATTTGAATTTTTCCTCCATTACATCTAGAAAAATAGAAAAGATTAATGAGCATACATTAAGGTTATATAGGTTACTGTACAGCCTGAAGTAGACACCAATCAAGTAAACACCAAACAACCTGACCACTTCGAAATTGTCTGTTGCAACTCATGTACATACATACATGACTGAAGTAGACACCAATCAAGTAAACACCAAACAACCTGACCACTTCAAAAATTGTCTGTTGCAACTCATGTACATACATACATGACTTTATTTCACCACAGATTTCAATCAGTTGTTTACAATATTGTGTCTTGGGAGGCAACTTTTTCATATCTTTTACATTTTTTATCACAACATCTTCAAACTCAAATTCAGCTCAACATTGTAACATAACGAGTGGTTATGTTGCTTATGTCACAAATCTGCATTTTCTATGCATTTCAATGGTCTCCAGATACATTACTTATTAAGTAGTTTTATGTTATTTGTTTTGCTGGCTGAGCAACATAATTTGTTATTTTGCTTGTGCACAGGCTATAAAGGCATACATGTCATTTGCAATAACTCACTGTAAATCTCCCTGAGTTGATCTTTGTCAAGTGCTGGCTGCACTTCCTTCCCTAAATTGTCATGTCTCCATGTCTTTTGGCCCGACAATGTTTTATTCTTTAACTCTTCCTCTGTAAATTGAACATATAGCACCCTTTTCAGGGCCTCCCTAGGATTTCTATATAATTCGGCAATGTCTTCTAGTGGTTTAGCTGCTGCTGCCTGTTACAATGATAAAAAAAACAAGACAACTGCATAAAAACACTGTGGATATTTTAGGCATGCCTCATGGGCCTGGGGTAACTTTTATGGCTGCAAGAAAGAAATTAACCTTATTGCATGTATTTTGAATGTTTCTAAAGAGTTTGAAAAGGAAACATATAATGCAACCTTTATATGGGGCCATTCCATTTTTTTCTAGGGGTATAGCAAAATCCAAATGGCCTTTTCAGAGGGGGTCAAATTGAAAGAAAAGCTCTTTGGTAGGTTTTTCAGAGGGGTAATAAGAAAAAGCCTCTTCTGCTGTGGGTTCTTCTGAGGGGTTGCAATAAACAAATAGCCTCTTCCATGGGGGGAGGGGGGAAGGGTGGCGGCTTAAAAATGGAATGGCCCATAAAGAATTACATAAGGTTCTCTGAGAAAATCTCAAGTATCTAGAAATCCCTATTGTTCATTAAACAAGGTTTGTGTAGCCTGGAGGGTTAAATATTATAGTTAGAGGCTCCCTAGGGTAAATGGTACATTGAAAAACAAAAGCTCTGGCTTGCTGTAGAGATCTGCTAGCAACAAAGTAATGAAGGGATATCTGGATACTTTAATGAAATTGACTGCAGTAGCTATAAACATCCACAAAATGGATATAAATCCAAAGATGAACTTTTTTAGCATTTTGAAAAACACAAAAGTAGTTAGCAAACAGTCTTCTGCCACAATCCTTTCTGATTCAATGCTTAAAATTTAATTTTAATAACATGCAGTAAATAATTGTGAATCAAACAAAAAAATGACATACCTCGCTCTTTGAACCATTTTCCTTATCTCCCTGGAGAAAAAAGGGAAAGAAAGAAAGACTTAGACTGAGTGATTTCATGAAAATGATTGTGGAATTTATTTTCTTACCAGCCTTCTTTTCAATCGCCGCATCTCTGTCTTAAGCTGGTCAACTTCAGCTCTTAAGCTTTCTAACTGTGTGGACATGTGCTGGAATTGATTGTTCTCCCTTTCATCATTAAGGAAGGACATCCAGGGGCCAGAGTGAAGACTGTCATGTTGTGAGTAATTATTGTGTGTGGTAGGAGTAGTGTGTGTTGCATAATCTATACTTGAATGTGGTCCGGTGGGTGTATTGAGTGAGATGTGGGGCTGCAAGTAATTGTACGTGGTGGAAGTACTGTGCCGTGAATAATCATTTGAAGAATCTTGTATTGTGTGTGTGGCTGTAGTGGGTGCATCAAATGAACTATGGTGCTGTGGCCTCTTGCTTGTAGTAGGAGTAGTGTACAGTGTATGGTCTACTGGTGAAGTTCTAGTTTGTGTGGCTGTTATGGGTGCATCAAATGAACTATGGTGCTGTGACCTCTTGTGTGTAGTAAGAGTAGTGTACGGTGTATTGTCTACTGGTGAATGTGGTCTAGTTTGTGTGGCTGTAGTGGGTGCATCATCAAATGAACTATGGTACTGTGACCTCTTGTGTGTAGTAAGAGTAGTGTATGGTGTATGGTCTACTTGTGAATATGGTCTTGTGTGTGTGGCCGAAGTGGGTGCATCAAATGAACTATGGTACTGTGACCTCTTGTGTGTAGTAAGAGTAGTGTACGGTGTATGGTCTACTTGTGAATCTGGTCTTGTGTGTGTGGCTGAGGGTGCATCAAATGAGCTATGGCGCTGTGACCTCTTGTGTGTAGTAAGAGTAGTGTACGGTGTATAGTCTACTGGTGAATGTGGTCTAGTTTGTGTGGCTGGAATCATGGGTGCATCAAAGGAGCTACCCGTATGGTGCTGTGCCGTGTTGTTTGTAGTAAGAGTAGTGTAGGGTGTATGGTCTACTTGTGAATCTGGTCTAGTTTGTGTGGCTGGAGTGTGTGCATCAAATGAGATAATGTGGTGCTGTGTCACATTGTGTGTGGTAGGAGTAGTGTATGGTGTATGGTCTAACTGTGAGGGTGGTCTGATGAGTGTGTGTGACTGTGCTGTGCTGTCATGTGCAGGTGTGGCCAGATCGATGACTGCAATATCTTGTCTCTCCCTCCCTCGTCTACTCTCCAGTAACTGGCTAACTTGGTTAGCCCGCTCCTTTTGAACTGCTCTTTGAAGCTGGAAAACAATGTTATTTTTTTGTCAGACACTCTTCAAAAAATATCCATGTTTGTATTTGTAGTTTTCAATTAACAGCAATTCCATACTGCGTGAAGCCTGCGTTTTACCCATTGACTTGCCGAATGAGTAGTGCCAAAAAGGAGTGTGTCATAACAGACTTTTGGGACAAAAAAAGCTAAAGGTGGCTGTTTGCTAGAGTAGTTAGCTGCTCAATGAGGTGGCATCTAAGACAAATGATCAGTATTAAAGCAACTCACAGTGTTCTCTTTCTCTTGTCCTTTGTTGTTTGTTTTTTTCCCATCACTTTTGGAGCTGTTTTTTGTGTTTGCTTTTTTGGGGGGGTTCTTTGTAGAATTTGCTGCGAAAATAAAAATAATAATCATAATAATGATTAAATAAAAAAAAAACTAGAACAAAAAAATAATCAATCAGTCCTGTGATGGTGGGAATCAGTGTGTCCAATCCCTGAGTGTCATTGCTAAGGCCACAGTGAGTGAAGACAGAGAATGAATAGTTTAAAGTCCCACCGCCAACTGCCAACCTTTGAGAGCTTGTGTTTTTGTTTTGAAATGCAACATCTTACACTTTTTAAAGAATATCGCACGAGCTAGGATGGAAAATAGTTAGAATCTCTAAAAAATTTAAACACCTGGAAAAATGTATAACATGGCAACCCTAAAACAGTTTTTTCGAGTATCACTATTGCAAGGAACATTTTCTGTTATTGAGAAAATGTACCTCGGTGCACAAAAGATCGTGGTTGGCGATGGGCCTAAGGGTCTGTGTTCTATGGGGTCTGTTGTTTTTTTCCCTAAAAAAAAAAAACAGGGGAGGCAGTCAGTAATTTGTGCAACTTGGAAAATGCTGACTTGAAAACCAGAAGGGAAGGGGTGAATTGCCATGGAGGACAAAATGATCATGGGCAGGTTACTATTAAAGCAGCATGTGATACACACAACTTTTAGGTGGGAAAACTCATAACAGCTCACATAAAAACACATCTTTTTATTTTCGATTTTAAAATAGATTGCTCTAGTACAAAATCATAGTATTTCTCACCAAGTCAGTGACCAAATATCGTGGAATATTGTGTCAATAACTCTCGCTTCTGATTGGCTGACACTTATAGGGAGTTAGGCCCAAAATTTTGACTCCACTTCAAATGGAGTGCCACCCGGACCACCCAGATCTCAGAATACTTTTAAAATATTTTTATCCGGCGCCCAAAAACTTATAACCCTCCCCCATATGTGCTCCCTTAATGGGTGCTCAAAAAATTGTGGCCCTACCACCACCTTCAATAAATAATGACCGCTCCCTTAGTGGAGTGATAATAAACTGGATGGGATTTATAGGGGCACACTGAAAATTAATGGTTAAACTAAAATTGGATTGAATTGTGAATTTAATTAATAAATTCTGCTAGAAACGAATCTTATGACATTCTAGAAATAATCAATGACGATAGCTCAAACCCAGCCTTTGATTGGGAGTGTGGCAGGCCCAAATTATTAAATTCTCAGACTTACGCTTTTCTCTTGGCTTTTTTGCTGGAGGTGGCTGACTGTCATTATCATCAACATCTTGGTTGCTACCGGAATCTGCCATTTAACACCAGAGTTAAGTTAATGAATACCAGTTGCTGAGCCACACGAACATTGCAGTAGAGATTAAAGGCCAGGTCACACGAGGCAATTTTTCTTGCAAATCGGAATGCAGTTTTTTGCAATGTGAATATTGTGGGCCTGACATACCACAGCAATGCAACAAAATGTTGTTGCGAGTTGCAGCGGAAAAAGTAGATTTGATTTCTACTTTTCACAACATTGCGAGCAAAATTGCTGCGTGTGACATGTCTCTGCAACTTGCGAGGCAATGTTTTCTTATTAGCCAATCTAGTGAGCGCACGCCATTCATGTTTTTACTTGGATATGCCATTGTATTTTATAACTTTATCGCAGGGGTATTGAATGTTGCGAAAAGTGAGTGTGTGACATCCCGCGGCAACTCGCAATTTTGCCTCATGTGATATGTTAGTGAACTTACAACAGTCAGATTCTAATGCCTTCTTGGTAGGCCGTCTGTTTCTTTTATGCTGGAAATTTTCTTCTGAAAGCAGAAAAATAGACCAATATTTCTCATATTGGTTCCAAAACAAATGCTTATAAATTCTCTTTTATTCCTAGAAGTATTCCTATAGATCGTTTTCAGCGTTAAATCAGCTCTTTGCTCGCTAGATTAAAACAAATTTCATTAAACGAACCTGAAAGAGGACTAAAAACTATGTAATTCTGCCAAGTTTTATCCGCATAGAATATTTGGTGTCCGAGATATACGCATTTAAATACCAAATTTATTTACAGTGAAATGTATGGCGCCGCCATGTTGGTGCACCTAAATGGTGCACCAAGATGGCCGCCAAATGATCGAATGTCGCAAAAGTGTACAAAAACGACAAATATTCACCCAAATTCAGCTTAATACATAGATATTCACTTATATAACAGTCTGGAATAGTTTAGATTGTCATACCGATGAATTTGAAAACATTATGGCCTCCCAAAAATCGTGACTAGTATTGCGTGACAAAACTTGTCTTATTCGTATCTTCGAGGCAAAATAACAGATGTTCCTAAAATCTGGCATGGAAACTCGCCAGAGGTAGCTAGAAATGACACAAAAAGCACAAAGTGGTAGCGATCATAGTTTCAAAGTTAGAAACTGTATGACGTCATCTGAAAACGATCTATAATAATGGAACACCCTCCCGTTATTAGCAGTGTCGGCTGCAACCATAGAGGTTTTCCAGATGGAAACCTTGGCAGAAATTAGACCACAATAATATTTTTTTTTTAAACTTATTTATATGACTCGAGGATCATTAATATGACGGTATTCTTCACTGTCTAATCGAGTAGAATCTTACCGGCAGGGGAAGTCAGCTCCTTCTCGTAGTCGAGAGCTTTACTTTTAGAATCTATATAGTGAAGGAAGAAAAGTAGCTGTCTTAAAATAAACGGCAGTTGGAAAAGACCGCCATTGGGCGCGGATTCTTGGGCGCCATCTTGAATATTGATTTGGGCGCGAAACTGGTTTTATGAAGCAAGCAAGAGGAAATAATAACTCAATAACTTTACTGCCAGTTTAAGGCATCCTAGGGTAAATTATTATATAATTTCTGATTCTGTTTCTTTTTAAGAAAGTAAAAATTAAAAGAGATCACTTCTAGACACTCATCGACTACTGCTCAACTCGTGAAAGTCTTCATGTCGATAAGCAATTCACGGGAATGCGATCGAATTAGAGGTTGATCACAAGTCCACATTACCAAAAACTATACTGATGTGTAGAGAATTGTTCCTGCTCGACGCTAATTTACAATGTAACTGAGTTTATCGAGTAAAAGAACTGTAACTTACCAAAGGTTTCAAGGACTTTGGCTTTGTGGATCGCAAATCCCCCGTGCCCGCGCAAAGGCACACTAACGGTCTTCCCCTTCAATGTCTGTACATCGTCGGAATCGGTCTTTTCGATGTCACTTTTCTTACAATACTAACACTTTTGTCCTCCCATTCGACAACCAGGTACCACATTTTTGGCTGGATTTAAAACGCTAAGAAGCAATGATCGCTTGAATGGAATAGAACACTGGTTAAAGGCAAAAGCACCAATGACCAATGAATAGAATATATTTGAAGTTCGGCGCCTGAACTGTTCGAATCGCTCAAAGGTCAGTTGCCAGTCAGGTGATCATAAAATCTCGACGTGATTGGCCGGTTGTTACTCATCCCCAGAGCCTCTCGACCAGGACAAGGAACGCCTGGGAATTCTCAGGTTAAATTGGTGTAGAGTAGCACGATCGAGTAGCATTCAGCACGAGTAAAAATGGTGTCTTGCTAGAAGATTAATATTTTGTCTTTTAAGAAGCCATGTCAAATTGAAATAATGAGATGGAGGAAATACACGAACTATGCGAAGTAGTTAACGATGGGACAAAGGAACTATTCAAATGCAAGACTTGTTCTCGTTTGTTATCAAGAAAGCAAACGTTTGAGTATCACGTTCGAAAGACCCACGATTACAATGGACCAGGTAAGCTAACAGACCGAACCCCGATCAATTTTATTTTATTTTAAACGTGCTTAAAGTTTTACTTCATTGCTCCAGCGATCCCACGGTCCCAGTGACAGGGTTCTAGAGAGTGGGGCTTTGGTGGGGATTTAGTGGGGATAAAACAACCGCCTACAAAGCAATGGCATGCTTGGCAGTTAACTGCACATTTCTGCCAAATCATTGCTCGCAGTAGCCTTTTACCGCAGTTTGTCAATCTTGTTATTAATTGATGTACATGATGAAATAAACTTGCACGGGTGGCGCAGCGTGTAAAGCGTTTGCCTCTCACCTCTGTGCACCGGGTTCGAATCCCAGTCGGGGCAGTTGGGATTTTTCTCTGCTGTTTCGAACCTTGTGTCCATCGTGGGTTGAAGTGATTCGTCATTTCTCCTGTGTTTCACGTCTTTCGGATGAGACAATAAACCGAGGTCCCGTCTCTCAGCCCACTACACTTAACCACTATGGGAGGGACGTTAAACAATCACAGTGCTCACCACAGAATGTTATCTAACAACCACTCATGATTGTAAACTGCATTGTATAAATCGCAGCCGCATCTTAGGGAACAGACATGTCCACATCTGTAAACCGCATTTGAACATATTCATATGATAATTTGCGGTATACAAGTGCCTACATTACATTTTTTACATTACATAGTGGCTATCTTTGTCCCGTGTAGGTGGGGCATTAGCTCATTTTGCTATCCCTCACCAAGGGATGTTGGGCTTTAGTTAGGGATTAGCTCAAACAAAATGGTGGCCAGTTTTCTTGCCGGCAAGTCGAAAATGCAGACTGAAAATGCATACCGGAAATGCATACCTGGGTCTAGATCTCTTCTCTCTGGTAACTCGAAATAACAGTTTTATTTCATCATGTACATCAATTAATAACAAGATTGACAAACTGCGGTAAAAGGCTACTGCAAGCAATGATTTGGCAGAAATGTGCAGTTAACTGCCAAGCATGCCATTGCTTTGTAGGCGGTTGTTTTATCTTTTACATCTCAAGGGTATTATATTCTCAGATCTTAACACAAATTTCAGGAATTACCAAAAGAAAAGATTTGATGTTTTTACCACTATTTTAGCTTAGATTTTCCCTTCGCATTAACAGAAGAAAGCTACAACTACGATCAATATACAAAATATCGATATATATCCGGAATACAGCAGAGATGTCAAAACAAGCAGGCGACCGCCGGAGCTCCATTGGGTTTGCCGAATGTGAGAGTTTTCTATTGAGTGAGCCAGAAAGCACATATGTAGGAGTCCAGTTACACAGAGTTTGATGAAAGTAGAATGATGAAGAGAAGCCATCTCCCATATACACCATGTGGATTCCTCACTAGTACAGTCTTTGGCTTTGAACGACTGATGAATAATAACAATGCAGTATCTCTTGGGCTGCCCTTGGGGTGGGGGATTTCCTGCTATTTAGCCCATAAAACCTGTCCCCACATGGTGGGGAATTTGGAAGTTTTAGTACCAATTTCAGTCTAATGCCCCCACATATCCCAGGGTGGGGGTCTCAGGGTTTCCTTTGACTGGTGCATAATGGTGCACTACAAGTCAGCCATTCCTTTTATTTAATTATTTGCATGTCCCAGAAACATAAAAGGATGCATCACTCACCGTAGATAGCAAACAACAATCTATGTTGAATTCACAAAACCCAAACAAACCCAAACAAAATCAAACCCAAATGTTGTTGGTGACTTTTATACTAAAAAAGAAAATGGCATACATTTTGAATTCAGGATTTTGTTTTCTTTAATAGCATTATTTAAGAAATACAAGTTGTATGAGAATGACCCAGCAATCCAGGTTCCTCGACAAACCATATGTAATCGCCGGAAACGTTTGCAGAAAAGAAGTGTTACAAGCTATGAACCCCCTATTGGCCCCTGTTTTGAGCAACAGACATTATACAATGAACATGAGAATTACCATATTACACAAGTTTCCTCAACAATCACTGCAAACACACCAACAATGCTTTACTCATCAAATCCAAATGAATATGCTGATTTGGTATGTCATGTCTCCTTCCCTGACAACCCATCAACCAATTGTGACACAACTGCTGAGAGAATTGCCATGTCATCATGTTCACCATCTTATGATAACCATGTTACTACTACCAAGCAAGTTAGCTGTCCTGAAACTTTTCAAGAGGATTCCGGTTGTGATGCCCATGATAGTGACAACACTTTAAGTGATTCTGATGAAAGTACATCCACAGTCTCAAGTTCTGACAGTGACAATGAGAATGTTACCAATTCTGAACCTTTAGAAGAGGGTCCCTCAGAGGCACATTGCTTGAGCATGGCAATCATGTCTTATGTGTTAAGGCATTGCATATCTAATGAGGCAGCTAAAGACATGATTGACCTTATGAAGACCTCGTCTCCTGAAAATGAAATGCTTCAGTCGCTAAATCTTGATAATATCCAAGAAGCATGTGGCAAATGCAAGATAAAGTTGTATGATGTATGTGACTCCTGTCTCAGACTTTTTCAAGATGATGAAAATATCTACAAATGTTCTACAGAGGGGTGTGAAGGGTGAGTAGTTAATGCAATAGTCCAATTTCGAATTCTCTGCTCAAGTGTTGAATAGGCATAACGGGCGCATAAATACTACCAAGCAAGTTAGCATTCCTGAAACCTTGCAAGAGGATTCTGGTTGTGATGCCTATGATAGTGACAACACTTTAACGGGCGCATATAAATACAGTTGGAAAAGTTTCCTCAAGTATGTCTATGTCTCAATTCAAGCTAAATCAGTTTCTTGTTGGTATTTGCGACTTGTTTTACTTCAAATTGATGCTCCCACTGTAATTATATGCATGTTATGCCTATTCAGCGGTAGAGCAGAGAATTTGAAACTGGGCTATGTTATTTTTATACTATTAAATTGTCAACTGCCTCAAGACATTACCATAGGTGCTATATAAATTTAGATTCTATCAATTTTAATTAAGAGCAAGCTGGTTTGAACTAGAAATAGTAATGTTTGTAGCTGATTAATGTACTCGATTTTTGTACATTTTTTAAAATATTTAAAATGTCCTTGTAATTATTGAACCAATGACTTGAAACATTCAAGTTACATACCTCCAATATCAGGGCTGAAAATTAACTTATTTTCTTAGTCACCAACTGGTGACCAAGTGCAAACAACTGGTCGCCTGAACATAACTTTTGGTCGCCAGGTGCCCTCGAGCTTGAAAACAACAAAATATTTGGTCGCCAGCAGGCGCCTAAGTTCAAATATTTAGTCGCCCAGCACTGATTTATGGTCGCCCAGGCGACCACCTGGTTGCAATTTCAAGCCCTGAATATTGCTCTATTGCAACAAAAATGGTACATTTTGAGCTGCGTGTATGATCAGATGTGTTGCTTGCAGTAAGCTAGGCAATCTGGGTAGTGATCACTATGAAGACAAGATGTGAAAGAATTTCTCGCCACATTGATCAGATCAGATCTCATAATCATACCAACTGTTTTTTGACACTTTATAGGCTTATTATTTTTATTTCTCTCAGATTACGGTACAAGGGAGGTATTTTGCAACAAGCCAAAAAAATGCATAAAAACAGTTTTGCTACAGTAGACATACGAAGCCAAATCCAAGAATTACTGGAAAGTAAGTATGCTGACACACCTTGAGGGTATCCATTTTGCCATGCACTTTTTTTTCCTGTGATCTGCGCGTTTTCCCTCTTTGATCTGCGCAGGATTTTTCTATCCGTGATCAACACTTTCAGCTTGGCGTCTGTATGGTGAATCCTGAGCCTCAATTTCAATCCAGTATGGGTTGTTTGATGTGAGAATCTCAAAATATTTAATTTCCTTCAAATAATCAGATGATTGATTGTTTCGTTTTCAAATATTTTGCAACAAGCGTTAAATAATATTCTGGCAGCACTCAGCTTTCTTTCAGAAACTTCTAGTAGTATAAAAACAAAAACAATGCATGGAGAGGGTGGATGGATCCTTTAATTTTTCTTTTTTATATTCCAGGACATGGGGTTTGGGAGACAATCCAACATACAATATTGACCAGAGGGAACAACTTTAACTGATATTACAGATGGCAAGTACTATCAAGATCTTTGCAAAACAGGACAATTCCTTTGTGACACAAGAAACATAAGCTTAATCTTCAATACAGATGGGGTTCCCTTGTATTCATCTTCTAGTATATCCCTTTGGCCTGTCTTTCTAGCAGTGAATGAGCTTCCATCCCCAGAGAGGTATGTTGTGGGTGAGAGGACCACACGTTATTCCAATGTGCATATATGTTACTAGTCATTCATTCATCTTATTTTGCCACTAGTTTTACATATATAATTATTTACAATAAATTAACAGGAGATGAATTGCAAACCTACTGTGGTTTACCAAGATTACTATTGCTATAAGCCATCATCAGGCTTTTCCTGATTTTGATAGAGGAAACAGCAATACAGCAGGCTCTCACTCAATATTTAAGATTGTCAATTGCAGTGCAGAAGTGAAGTATAGCTCAAAGGCCAGCGAGTTGGCCTACCTAAGTTGGCTGTGCATATCCCATCAGTCCAGTAAAAAAAAAATCTAAGTCCATGAAAAAGAAGTAATGGTTGTTGCTTTATTAAGTAATTAAGTTTTGATTGCTGCAAAATTGCGCCTGTGGGAGTTGCTTTTGCGACTAAACTTTGTAAGTCAGTTGAAGTTTTGCGACTGACTTGTCTAACTCGTGGGCGAGAGTTCAGTTTTTGCAACTAACATTTTAGAAAATGTGACTAGAATTTTGAAAATTGTCACAAATTTTCCACTGGACTTATTTTTAATTTGCAGCCCTGTAATTGCTTAGCATTACCAGGTTCAGAGACCACTTAATTGCACTTAGGGAGCATTCATAATTTATCTAGAGGGGGCCTATGATGATTTCCTAATTTTTTTCTTTTGATTTTTTGAAGCCCCCCCCTGATGATCTCAGGCTTTTTATCTTGACCCCCCCTCAAGAGATGTCAATTAATCAAAGAAAAATATCATAGCCCCCCCCCCCCCCCCCACACACACACATATACATGTCAAACCCACCCTTAGCCATATTAAAGTCTTGTGATAGTTACTGATCGTGAAGATTGCTATTAATCTTATCTGTTTTTTCAGAAAGAAAAAAAGTGAATGCCCAGTTACTTTTAAATATAATCAGATGATAATCTTCCAAGTTCAGGAGTTTCTACCTCCACTGATAAGAACCTAACTTAAAATTTATTTAATAACCTTATTAGGTTATTATGTTGAAGGGGGTTAAAATGAGAATTTAAGCCTAACAGGTTCTTATATGCGGGTTTTTACTGTATTTTCGTATAATTTTTTTCGGGAAAAAATGGTTGACCCCCCCTATGCTCCATGTTACTTTTGTTTGAAATTTTCCATAGCCCCCCCTAAATCATATTAGGGAAAAACAGAGGAATCATCATAGCCCCCCCCCCCCCCCCCCCCCCCCCCCCCCCCCCCCTCTAGATAAATTATGAATGCTCCCTAATATAGTATCCACCAATTTTTGGGCTGTGAATAAAAATGTGTTTGTTTTCTTAACTTTCAGGTTCTCAAAGCAAAATATGCTAATGTGGGGAATTTGGCAAGGCAAAGGCAAACCTTCATTTAATGTTTTTTTTCAGCCTTTTGTTGCTCACATGAACAGTTTGTTCAAAGAAGGTGAGTATTTTAATAATTTGTTTCATATGAAGTACATATGATGTATTTCATAATGTAGTAAAGAGATCTTTCTTGGATTAAAAAAACCCTCATGCAATAACAAGGAGTGTTGCTGACAAACGCGAAAGTATGGTTGATTGTTTTATGCTGGAAGCAGGGAAATGGAGATTTTCTCATGTGCCAGCAGATCACCAGCCTGTGTACCTGCTGCTTAACAGGCTCTCTGTCTGACTGTCACCAGTTTGTTCATGGTTGATTCCTAGTCTGACCCAGATAATAATTAGCAGATTTCCTTCTTCTTGTTTGGTCTGATTCATGTGGGCTGAAACACTTTCTGTAGAAGTGGACATTTTAATGTTACAAAATTTGACCGTGTAAGTTTTGTTTTATTTAACAGGAATGGAAATAAAACCTAACAAGAACCAAAACTCAATCCTTGTGAAAGTGGCTGTCCTACTTTGCTCAACAGACCTACAGGCAAAGGCTTACCTTCTGAACATGACGCAGCACAATGGGGAAAATGGTTGTCTAACTTGTGAAGAGCCAGGTGTGGTGGTGAAGCAAGGCAAAGGCCATGCACGTTGTTATCCATGCAAAGTCCCTGCCCCACCCCTGCGATCTCATCAGTCATTCCTAGAAGATGCAATATCTGCTAATGAAATTGCTGGTAACAAGAAGGTACTAATTAATATGGATCTAAGCCTCCATTTGGACAATAAAATAAAGTAGTGCCATCTGTTCTAGTTCACCTTAGCAACAATAAGAGCTCTCTGATCTAACCTCCTTAGCGGCTTTCAGGTACGACCAGCCTTACCGGCATTGCATATGGAGAAGTGTTTCTGTTGTGAGTCTTGTTTATTAACCAATTAAAAATACAACAGTATAAGAACATTCAGCATGATTTGAACAACAACAACAACAGCATGATATGAATGAGCAAGTGACACATGGCCCCCCTCACAATAACTTGTTCAATCTATGAACACAGTGAAAAGGAGTGAAAGGCCAATTTGCAAAAGCTTGTTATTACTCTCAGGTCTCAGACATTGGACAATTGGCTGTAAAAGATTTTGAGCAGCCTACACTAGGTACTCTAATAGCATTTCTGATTTTGTTTGGAATCTGTAGTTCAAAGGGATTTATGATGTGACAAGCCTTGGAATGATGGAAGGAGAGTTTGATGTTGTCCTGGGAGTGGTGCCTGATTATATGCATGGGTGCTTATTAGGTATAACAAAGACACTTCTGTACAAGTGGCTATCCTCAACAAACCACAAAAAGCCGTTCTTCGTTGGAGGCGAGGCAATAAGTTTGATTCAAAAGCAGCTTGACATGTTAACTAATGATGCCATTATTAGCAAAGGACACGTAACTACCATAATCTCATGCAACATCGTACCCACCAAAACTGACATTTAACCAGATAGTGAGTGAGTATTCCTAAACGAGTACACACATGTTCATTATGAAGCTTTTAACTGATCTCCTTTAGGCAGCCCTGTGGTCTCTGTCAGTTAAGTTGTTCTGTGTTTATTTATAATTTGTTTTCTGTTGAAGATATCAAAGATAAACAAACAGATGATCCGGATGAAGCCCCCTGATAATTTAACAAGACTTCCAAGAGACCTTGAGAAGCATTTTAAGAATTTAAAAGGTACAATGTTTTTTCTTGTTGTTGCAAAGTTAGGTTTTATAATGCCCTAGACCTAAAGATAAGGTTGCTGCTTGAGTTCCATCACGAATGTGTTATAGTTGTGACCTCACCAATGGCAGATAAATGATGCGGAAGGCCATTGGTTTTCATCTTTATTTCTTTTATTCACTTCCTTGTTGCAGCTTCAGAGCTCCAATCTTGGCTGCTGTACTATTCCTTGCCTTGTTTATATGGATTCCTTAGTGACAAATACCTCCTCCACTTTGCACACTTCGCTGAAGCTGTTTATTTACTGCTTGGTGACTCCATTTCTACAACTCAACTATCAAGGGCACGTGAATTGCTACATGTTTTCTACAGAGACTTTGTGGACTTGTATGGTCAGTGTACAACTTTCTTGGACAGCTAATTGTACTTTGATATATATTGTTTGTTTGCATTTCTTTGAAAGTGATGTTTTCCATTTTTCGTATCAGGTGCTGGAAGCTGTGGGCTAAATTTTCACAACGCTGGAGCGCATCTTGTGGACTATGTTGCGGGATGGGGGCCACTTTGGGGATGGTCTGCATTTGGCTTCGAAGGAATGAATGGAACACTTATGAACTATACACATGGCACTGGAAATGTTTGCCGTCAGGTATATGTCATATCTACTGGAACATACAATGTACATGTGTGGTTTCTATATTTTGATAGTAAAACATTTTTTTTACAGTTGATATGGATGCTTCATGCCCAAAGTCGCTTGAGGACGGATGTCAGTTTGCTGCCAGACAGTGCTACCAAGAACTTTATTCAGCGCATGTTATGCACAAGACGCCAGTAAGCAAACTTAATATTTGTTACAGCCAACTCTTATACAAGCGGACAGTTCTCCAAGCAGACAACGTTTCAAATCCCTGTAGTTTTATGTCCCAGTTGTTTCCTTTATTATAAAGTCTTTCAGTTCCTGAGGTGTGTACTTATGAGGAATTGACTGTATTAGAGAAGAGTTGTTACTTTTAATTTGATTTGATTTTTAACATTTTTAGAACTAAAAATCTTAAAGAGGCCAGTACATGCGACATTGCTGGTGGTGTGACAAAACTTCAGGGACTTCCACTTGAATTGAAGAGGGCTGTCACTAGCCTCACAGGAGAAGGGCAGCTCTGGAAGGCTTCTCGAGTTGTAATAAAAGGAAGCTTATTCTACTCAAAGAACTACACAAGAATGGTTAAGCGTAATGCTTGTGCTGTACAGTTTAATGACAACACGTTGGGGGAGATTGAGTACTTTGTGTGGAGGAAGGAATGTGGGACTGTAGCTGTAGTCTACAGAAGACTTGATATTGAAATGGACAGCCCATACTTTTTTGACCAAGCTGGACGCCATGTGCTTCGACTAAAGCAGAGGAAGTAAGTTGTGGATTTGTTGATGTAAGTATGAGGGTTGTCCAATACACTGACAAATTTATGCAAGGCATTGTCTAAAACAATGGAGTGCAATGGAGTGTATTATAGAACGAGGCAATACAATGGAGAAAAACAATACCATGCATAAATTTGTCAGAGTATTGGACTAGTATGGATTTATTTCACCTAAGGAACATTTGGTCCAAATTTGGCGCCTTTATGCACAAGTGCACGATTTTACCTATTTTTTTCCCTTAACAGACTCTACTAGTAGTGAAAGTGTAATGAAGTGCATGTCATCCACACTTTTTTTTTCGTTTTCTCATTTGGATGGTTTGGTATTTTTCTGCAAAGAAAAATACCAAGCAAACCCAAATCCAAATATATTTCTGCAAAGAAAAACGCTTTCAAATCCTTACTGTGCTAAAATAATATTAACTATTATTATTGTGCATTTACCACTTCAAGAAGGATATGTCAAAACCATACACTATCCACGAATAGAAATACAAATGAAGTCATAGTTGTGTTAACTTTCGCTTTTCTTTTTTTTTTTCAGATCAGACTTTTGTGTGAAGATGGTTGAAGAAATTCTGGAGAAAGTCCTTCTGCTGGAAGGGAATACAGAACACCCTTGTGCTATTCGCTTTCCAAATTTTAAGGGTGTTTGTGGATAAAGAGTTTTGGTTAATGATCCAAACATTAAGATAATTTAAGAATATATATCAAAATTATAAAATGTTTTTTTAAATAAATTTAAGTTCCTGCCAAAATGAATTGCTGAATGGTTTTCATATTGAACGTATTCCTAGGAATTTCTTAGGAATTCCTATGCTAAGAAACAGTAATCATAAGTGTTATGTTGTTCTTAGAAAATTCCTAAAAGTTCCTAGACCCTAAAATACCACATCTAAAGCTCCTTAGGAATCTCTAGGAACTTTTTAGGGCATATAATATGTTTGGAATTCATGATTTCTGCTCACTTAGGAACTTCTAGGAAGTCCTAGGAGTTCATAAGAATGTCTTAGGAATTCCTAAAACCTTAGGAACCCATTTCGCACGGGAATGTACTCATACGACGATATAAATGATTATCTACACCAAATTATGAAACGTAACAAACATACTATTGCCGTTAATGGTAAAGATAAGTTTGATATCAACATAATTGTTGTGCTTACAACTTATAAGGTAATAATCGAAATTAGCAATAATTATCAATTAGACCTAAGAGGAACAAAATTCAATGAACTCATAGGATTTGAATCAAAACTTATCACAAAAACTGAATATGGTAGTAAGCTACCCAATATTACAAATTCGATCGATACATTACATGTGAATACCGATATTATAAATGATAGCATTGTTGGGGGCCGTGCTAGTAATACTTTGTTCGTCATACCAACTGATAATTTGAATAGATCCTACCCATTCTCAGTTCAACCAATAAGAGCCCTATTCAACACAGTTTCAACCAATTTGATAAGCAGTATGAGATTCTATATAACAGACTCAATAGGGAGGTTAGTGAATCTTAATGGAGTTGAATGGCATATGACATTAATAATGAGATCCACTCCATTATAATCTAATATATTAATATATATATGAGTCAGCACGAATTCAAGAGGAAATATGATCCTGAATTAGGTAAATATGTATACAAACATATACATGGCAAAGGCATTTTTGATTCTATAACTAATTTTGGACGTAAATTATTAGGTAAGACAGCAAAGAAGGCGGTTCAAGATGTATCAAAGAAAGCAGTATCAACAACATTAAACAAAACCGGTAATTATGCTGGAAATAAAGCGGGGGATCAAATTATTAAGCTTTTACAGAAAAACAGAGGAAAGGACCCAGAGTATGCTATTAATAAAACACCAAACAAAGATACTCATGCTCAATTAACAGACTATGAGATTAATGAACGTGTTCAGCGCCTATTTAAACGGATCTGGAAAAATTCAGAAGTTAAGGTTATGATTTTATCTAATCTATTTATATAAATGTATAGAAATCCTAATATGTACAGCGTTATGAAGACGTTTCATTTGATCTAGAGACCCCCCTCATTTCAAACGTCGCCAACAATGCACACCAAACCACAACAGGGTATAGGTTTGTTGCTGACAATTCGGGTGAAGTTGCTCCATTTGACTGGTTCAACGCCCGTTTCGAGGTCGATTTCAAAGTTGAACTGTTAGCTAATGGTGGAAATATAGCTGTTGATGACCATAATGGTATTGTAAATGGAACTCATTCATTGATTAGTGAAATATCTGTCAAAGTTAATGGCATACAGGTATATGACAATAACAATGGGGATCATACTGTTAATATTAAGAACCTACTCGAATATGACACTTTGTATGCTAACACTAGTGCGACGAATGAATTTTACTATCTCGACACTAGTAGACATGCTGAGGAGAGATCAGACCAAGCGAACTACAACAAGGGCTTTAATGCTAGGAAGACACTATTGGGGGTGTCTTCAACTGTTAATGGAGAAATATCTCTTAACAGATATTCCTTCTTTGAAGCGTTCGAAGATAAACTTATGCCAAATACAGAAGTTGAAATTCAAATTACTCGAAATAGCGACTCGAATTTAATTTGGCAAGCTGGGGCTGATTGTCGAGTCGTTATAACGAAATTCAAACTATGGGTACCCCGAATCATCTTTACATCAGAAGGACAAAGTCTCTATATGAGTAAATATTTGATTCCCCATAAATGGACTTAGCTAAGAGAGAGAGTTGAACGGTCAAACTCAGGACGTACTCAAACAGGAACTTTTATTATATCTAGCGGAATCAATCGCCCAATACATGTTTTCGTATGGATATCCAATGACGCAAATCAAGAATCTCAAACAGCGAATCAATATCTGTATAACACATTTTCAGTCGCTAATAATAGAACCTTAACAAGTTGTTACCTAGAAGTAGGAAATGGTAATAAGTATCCTGAGAATGAATACCATGTCAGTACAGAGATGTCTAGAGTCTTTAGAGACGTTTTACAATACGTTTATGCCAATAATGACTACAAGGGAGGTACTCTATTAAATAGGACAAATTATAGCACTATTTTTCCATTCATTTACTTTGATCTTAGGAACCAAAAAACAGATATTAAGGATGGTACAACAAAACTCGTATTCAAATACAAATTATCAGGAGGAACTAATGCCGACTATAGTGTGTATGCACTTGTTTTATATGAAAATGATATCGAGCTAACACAATCTAATGGTAAGTTAACTACTGAGATCCTAAGGAGTATAAAATATTAAGTTGATAAGAATAAATTGTACGATTTAAATTATTATGTTTCAGTATTATGTAACATAGTAATATAGATATGTCGTATTTTAAATATACTGTAAGTTTAACGAATGGTCAATCTGCATAGAAAATCTGATAGAGTGATCTCTAAGGTGTATTTTCTCACACACAAAAAATCAGACAACGCCCAATTGAGGTGTTAATTGGATTATCTTTAAACTCGAAATTTTCTAGTTTTTTTCGTTTTTCTTCCAGTGGCATGATAATCAAACAAAAATCGATACAAATTCATTATCCGACTATCAAGATCAAGAGATCTGTGGCAGTGCATTTGATTTTCTTTTAAATCAAGAAAATTATAAAGGATTTTATTAATTCGCAGTTGACCTTCAAGTTATACATTAACGAAAATGTCTATAGCCACGCACTGCCACAGATTTCTTCGTCTCGAGTCATCTTCTTTCATGCCAAAATTCACGAAGATATCGTTGATTGTTTCCCCATAAAACATGTTTATGTACATGTCTATATGCTTGGCTGGGTGATTTCTTCTTATTTCAAGCCGCTAATCATCTTCAAACGAGAAAAACTTGGCACACACAGCCAGAATGTGGCAAAACCTTCCATTCTGGATCGTTTCCTGCGGATATCCGCTGAGCATTATGCCTGAATCCACAAAAATACAATGGTCTACCTTCCCCTCCCCCGAGAGTCATATTTTAGACACATGTTTTGGTTATTCATTCCATCGTAGTCGTCTCAAATTTCCGCACCCAAAACACAGTTTCAAAGCTCATTTCCACTTTCCAGAATAGATCAAAACTAAAATAGAAACCTTTTAGCAACACAATCAAGAGTTTATTGCGAAGAAAATATAGTTTTGAGCTAAATAATATTTGTGTGACTTTTCGTTTGCTTGTCAAAAGTAACAGGATTAGTCTACTCCTCGGGTTACTTATTAATTGAAGTGAAAATCACCGATTTTTGAATGTGGTATTAGTCCGTTTAGAAAGCAGTTTTTCAAAAACAAATTTCAGATAACTGAATTAGGTCTAGCAGTCTTTCTATCTGCAAAATATCACGAAATTCTAAACACCTAAATTTTCCTTCATTTTAGCCTAGGCTAATACCTTAAGGAAATATTATATATAGTATAGTATATATAATGGGAAGACCTAAAAAATATTTCAGTGAAGAAGCTAGGAAGCGATCAATTACACAAAGCAAAACAAAGTATATGTTAAAGACGGAATGGCTGTGCCCTTTTTGTAATAACAAAAATTATTCGTTAGCTGGGAAATGGACACATATAAAACCAAAGAAACATATGAGAAATACAGCTCTATGAATAACGTATAATACCCAATTCCATCATAGTTTAAAACGAACCAAAAACATTGGTTCGTTTTAAACGCACTATAAAAAGGACTTAAGGAAATATTATATATAGTATATTATATAATGGAAAAAATTATCTCAACTAATATTAACATGAACAAGAACGCTCTTGAAAAATTAAGCAAATCTCAGCTTATCGAATTGTTGCTACAACAAAATGCGAATCAGCAACCTAGAATAAACTACGAACAAAAGACACCCATCCCGACCCCTCGAAAGACTGTTAAGCAGATGGTTGAGAGGTATGAGGATAACATAATTCAACCACCACTAGAATTTAGGGATAAACCAAAAAAGCCCATCCCGACCCTCAGAGGAATGTTAAGCAGATGGTGGAGAGGTATGAGGATGCCATAATTCAACCACCACTAGAATTTAGGGATAAACCAAGGAAGCCCATCCCAATCCCTAGGAAGACGCAAAAGCATATTGCTGATGTTCTAATGTTTATGCGTTACGAATCTACCAATAATGTACCCCAAGGCAAACGGATCGCTTTTTACGATAAAGATGGGTTTCCGTATGTCATGAGACTAAGACGGTATTTCATAATAGATACACTAAGTACGATAAATATATATATTGGTAAGCGTATCTATGATTATGATGAAAACGCCTATAATATCGTGCTCAAAATGCTAAATACATCCGATGACTTTAAGAAGCTTTCCAGTGAGCATAAAAGTTATTTAAATTGTATTATCATAAAATCAATAACAAAAACAAATAATACCAATATTACTGATTTACTCGACGAATATTTATTTATGTCGAAAGAAGAACATGGTACTTATAGCCGATATTTAAATATAAATCTTAAAAAAGGTAACGGGAATATACAAGCCAATTCATGTTTTGTTAAATTGATTGTCACCCGTTTTCAAAAAGCTTTTCAAAAAGCTTGTCACCGGAAGAGTTATGCTTTTGAGTTATCAACAGATGCCCTATGTGACTTGTGTGGAATCGATTATAATAACGAGAATATAGGCTTATCTATCAATAAGTCATTAACCTTCTTCAAAAAATTTCATTTAGGCCTACATGTTTATGGTCCATTTGGTACTTTGTTCAAATATAAGCCAGAGAAGAGAAACAAAAATATTAACCCGTGCAATCTATATATATTTATTCTAAACAATCATTGTTATGAAATTAATCAGAATATTAAAGAGTTTGAACAACTATTTTGGGTACATCCCATGGATAATAATCTTAATAATGAGATTAACGCATTGTGCGTATCAGAAAGATATAACATAAGGCAGGCATTTACCAATAAGGAAGGTCTAACATTCCTAAATACCATCGACGAGGTCATCGAGTTCATAAAATTATACAATATAGACTGTATAGAGGATCTTCGCATTGTCCCGATTATATATAATGATTATTTAGACGCATTGTTATTTGGAATCATTAATAATCTAGGATATACACCAGAAATAAATATGATGAGTGGAAAGATCACATCTCTCTTAGTAAAATATAATAATATACTATTCAATATTACGTTATCCGATACAAAAGCAAATGATACTGATGTATGGATAAGCAAGGATAAATTCGAATTGTATAATAATATCGATGATTCATTTTATAATGGTTTAATATGCCCAGAACATATGTCAACATATAATAAACAAACACTAGCTATTGATAATCTATTACCGATTGGGCCCAAATCAGGGTACTTTGATAAGCACATCTTACATCCATTTATTGGAGTGGATTCTCGGAAAGCTTACACCAGTGATTTTATGGACATAACATATTATCCGATATTTAGCCACTTTGATATATGGCAAGAATACGATAACCATATTATTGATGATTATAATCAATATATAGTTAAAGTCGACCCTCGATGTGCTAACCCGATATTATTTCAAGGAGCTTATTCACGATGCTATGGGTATAAATTGAATCGGGTTACTGAAAATTTTCAAGTGGGTTATTACAAAAACCATCAAACCTCGTGTTATCCAATAGTAAGACTTTAGTTAAAGCTGTATTCGATAGCAAATTACCTATGGACTTGCGGAAATTTATTGTTAATAAAAACATAGGGCTTATTGAGAAAAAGAAGAATAGAAAAGCGGTATGTAAGGCGTTTAAGAACTGCAACGAAGCATTATATTATCAAACAAAGTTTAACAATGGAGGAATTTATTCGATTAACGAAGAAGAAATAATCCAAATAGAGGAAGACATAGACCCATTAGACGAGGGCGTAGACTCATCACCCATTTCATCATCAACATTAAGTTACAAGATAAATGTTAAAGACACGTTGCATATATTGTGTGTATCAAAAGAAGAAGACCTAATAAACGGCTTCCTACATATCAAAGAACTTATATATGATATCCGTGATTTGAAGAATTATAACACGTACAAGAGACTAATAGATGCCAATATACAAGTGCATGGAATAAAAATAGATTCATTGATGATAGCTGACACCCCCCAAAATGTCAAGACGGTGAGGAAGTTATTTAACTTATCCGATAACATTGGCAATTTCAAGATTGAAAAGAATAAATACCTGATAAATTCAGAGATAAAATGTAATGATAATGAGTTGCCAAAAATAGATAAAATAAATGTTAAGGAGCATACTATAAAAAATGAGTATGATAATCAAGAGTTATTAAGCATTATGAAGGATAAAAATATTTTTATCAAGGCATCGCTCCCTGGATGCGGTAAAACTACGGCTTGTAAACATTTTGAGAATGCCTTATTTATATCTCCATATAACAAACTAGCCCAAACCTGAGGATTGGTGGACACAATGCAATTACACTAAATAAATTATTAGGACAAGGTATAGATGAACATATGAAGTTTAAGAAATATGATACCAGTGATTATCATTGTATAGTATTCGATGAGATGTTATTATACAATCCCCGCCAACTTTATTCAATAAAATATACATGGAGCAAAATAATGATAAACGATACCTTTGTACTGGTGATATCGATCAAAGAAAGCCATTTAACTTTGGTTGTAACAATGTCGATAATCAAAACGATTATCAGTTACTATGTGTCAACCAAATGTTTCCAGATCAAATAACACTAAAGATAACTAAACGATTAAAACACGACGAAGACAAGGTCAAATTAATCATGTTAAAAGAAGATATATTAGACATCACAAAAAATCCAATCGAGACATTCAAGAAACATGGTATAAAAATCATAAATAAAATGAAAGATGTTGATACTATAAATAACATATGCTTATTTAATTTCAGATGCGATCAAGTTAATAATCATATATCTAAAAATATAATTAAAAAAGATGGATTTTTTGAAGGGATGGATGTAGTATGTAAATCCCATTACAAAACAAAAAATTATATGTCAATTATTATTACACTATCAAATCGATTAAGAAGGATGAGATCATTATTCATGAACAATTAGATAATAACGATATATCACTTACATACGATTTATTTAATAAACATTTTAAAATGCCCTATGCAAACACGTGCGATAGCGTCCAAGGATTGAGCATCGATAAAAAATAACAATATTCGACTGCAATACTCCATATGTCGATAGATATTTCATATGGACAGGATTGACGAGAAGCACTAATCTAAACAATGTCCAAATTTTCGAGCATTCGAAAAATGAAGTTATGTCACTAAAAAGATCATGGGTTAAGCTCTATTTTAATAAAAAAATTCAAGGATATAAACAACAAGATAAGAAAACCGGTAGAAAATACAATATCGATGATTATATCGACCCTAAATGGTTTAAACTACAATATAAGACTCAGAAAATTTGTCAATTATGTAATGTGTTATTTGAGGTATCTATTCTTGATGACAATAAGGTAAAAAGCAATATCACAGCAGACAGAATCGACAATAATAAACCTCATATAAAATCAAACTGTAAACTAGCCTGCATGTCATGTAACGTTGCTAAAAGATAGGCACATCTCCCATTTCTAATTCCCATTTCTGATTCCCATTTCTGATTCCATTTTATTATTCCCATTTCTAATTCCCATTTCTGATTCCATTTTATTATTCCATTTTATGATTCCAATATTTGATTACCAAAAACGCACCATATGTAAAAGCATTTTGAAGGACATAGTTCTCAACAGTTATCGCACTCTTGAATACGAGTTTCATATTCAGCTAAATTCACACTCACCTGAAAGAGCTGACGGCTTCTTTCGTTTTGGTTCCATAGGCTGTTCGAATAATCCTCTGGTTTCTTGTCATTAAGCAATTCCACTGCATAACCAGTGTTAACTCATCCAGTTTAAAGGTTAGACTAAATTATAAAGTAACAAATTCCCATTATATAGGCAACGTCATATGAATGTCTCGTGACCCGAACACAATAGGATAATTTAGACATGTTCAGACTTGCCCACATTCCAAGTCATGAAATCTCTGTTTTCAAGGGGAAAACCCGTATCCGATGCTATGTAGGGGTCACACGTAATCAATAGGGAATTCCCCATCCTTATACATGACTAGACTTGCCCATTACTTTTAAGTAGCATGGAATTTCCGGTTACATCATACTGGGTGATATTAGTATAATAACTGACAAATATAATCAAAGATTATATTTATTCATAAATCACTCCGTCTGGACCAGCGTTGTACCTAGGTTTTAGTATAACGACGTACCTAGGTTTTAGTATAACGACGTACCTAGATTTTAGTATAATGTTTGTACCTAGGTTTTAGTATAATGGTTGTACCTAGGTTTTAGTATAACGACGTACCTAGGTTTTAGTATAATGGTTGTACCTAGGTTTTAGTATAACGACGTATCTAGGTTTTAGTATAATGGTTGTACCTAGGTTTTAGTATAACGACGTATCTAGGTTTTAGTATAATGGTTGTACCTAGGTTTTAGTATAACGACGTATCTAGGTTTTAGTATAACGACGTATCTAGGTTTTGATTCCTAGTTTGATTGACAGCCCTAAAGTCACGTGATAAAAAACACAGGCCCAAAATATAATTTAAGTATAGAATCATTATTTCTGAAATTCCCATACAGTCTTCCCGTAATGCATTGCGTGTCGATACCAGACTCATTTCCCAAACCCAGAGGCCACGGGTATATCTAAGTCTAGGTTTGCACTAACTGCCAAAACGCAGTTTTGCGTTTGGAAATTTCAAGTAGGAGTTCTCAGAATTATGAAAATCGCAGTAAGGTTCCAGAACACTTTGGGTTAAATTTTCGCTTCTCTGAACTTTGAAAATATTTATCACACAAGACAGCACATTGGTAGAGAATCATTGAAATTCATTATCAACTTTAAATTGTTTCGGTGTTTCTCGTCACATTACATCAAGTGTGAAGAGCTTCGCAGTCACGCAAAAGTCAACAACGTTTATAAGCCTACTCAGAGTCCAAATGTACTCGCCTTTAGTCGCTATAGTTCTAACGAAAGCTCGAAAGCGAAGCTCTTCAAACTTCTTGTTGGAAATGAATACCTTAAATCGCCATTTTACCTCATTAGAAATCAGGGGCGTAGCCAGGGGGTCCAGGGGAGCCCGGGCCCCCCCCCTTTCTCGGAAATTTTCCCATACATTTACTGTATTTTCTGGAGAAAATTTGCGCATTTTCGTCCCATGTTTTCACTATCCGGCCCCCCTTCAGAAATTCCTGGCTACGCCGCTGTTAGAAATAGTGCTTACCTTGATCGATTTTAGCCCTTCCTTTTTCGGTTGCCTTCCCAAGTATTGGCTTGTATCTGAAGAAAAAAGCGAGTTAGTCACCATCTAAGCAAACATAGTTTTAACGTTTATATCAGGGACAGTGTCTCTAAAACGCATTGATTTAGAATTGGTCAAAATAGAGTGCATTTGCTGGCCTACCGTTATTGTAAAAGTAAGCACTGTGATGGTGGTATTGGTTTCCCAGCAGCTCAGATAACGTAACTGTGAAGTGAAAGATCAGCAATTAAAGCAAATCAAGGTTTTGAAAATACCGTTTTTTCTCAAATGAACCTTCGAGACTTACCTGACATAGGGGTTCGATAACTAGATAAGTCCTGCTTGCCAGTCAGCGTGAAATGGGCTGTTCCGCTTATTTCACTTGTCCTTTATACCGTTTCTGACGTGAACGCATTTTTCACAAATTTATGTAGGTTACATCATTCATGTGAATTCCTTTATTGGACGACAACAAAACTTTTGTTTTCTAGTACACAAGCCATACCTTGGGCATCTTGAAGCAAAGATTGTTATGAGGTTCATTAAATTGCCAAGCCAGAATTGATTGTGATATGGAACACACATCAAATTCCTCAGATACTCCAAATTTGCGTATTGAAAATCAGATCACTTGTTTCTATTCTCAGACATGAGACAATTGAAATGTTTGTTTTTGAAGCATACTAAGGACAGAAGAGTACATGTTATCAGGGCTAGGGTCAACACTTATTGCGTTATTGCGAATTAAGTATTTCAAGTATTTGAAGTATATGGTATTTACAGGCATCACTGGCAGCAATGTGTTATTTAGATACGACTCAACAGGTTACCAGAGATCAAGTTTCTCATGTATATGAAGTATTTCAAGTATATGATACTTACAGGCACAACTGGTAGTACTTGATTATTCAGACTTGGAGTTAATAGCCTTTCATAAGCCAAGTATTTCAAGTGTATGAGGTATTTCAAGTATATGGTACTTACAGAAAAAAGGAACATATTAATTTTGATAATAAATATTCATCAATTTATTTTAAAAAAATAATATATTCCCTTTTTTCTGTAAGTACCATATTCTTGAGATACTTCATATACTTTATATACTTGGTTTATGAAAGACTTTAAATAATGCTTATAGAAAAAAATATTAATTTTTAATAATACATTTATGAATATTTATTATCAAGAAGTTTCTCAAGTATATGAAGTATTTCAAGTATATGATACTTACAGACACAACTGGTTATAGTACTTGATTGTTCAGACTTGGAGATAATATTCTTTCATAAACCAAGTATTTCAAGTGTATGAAGTGTCTCAAGTATTTACTACTTACTAACCGATGGTGAGGTCATTACGGGAAATATCAAACCGAAGCTTTGGTGTATCAACCGAGCCGTCTTCGGCGAGGTTGATGCACCAAAGCTGAGGTTTGATATTTTCCGTAATGACCGAACGGCAGAGGTTAGTAAGTTGTTTATTATATGGCACTTTTCTCAAACTTTTTACGAACCGGAAGTCGCCTCGTTCATTTTCCCGCCGAAGTAACTCAAAAAAACACGCGCCCGCGTCGACTCGCTCGACAAGAAACCCGTGTTTGAAAACCATGCCACATTTGCTCAAAAGTGATCAATCTCTTACTAGTATGGATGTCAAAATACTTCGGAATCAATTCTTTTACAGATATTTTTGCGAACATGCTTCACTTGAACAATTCTAATCTTAAACTTGAGCTTGTAACGCTTTCAAGAAAAAACCTTACGTAGTTTAGCAAAAGCTGGAAAGCTGCAAAACGTGTTCTTCGAAAACGCATTTTCAGATCTACACTAAACAGGGAGCTACAGGGAGCCAGAACTGGTTTCAACAGCATTGATAATAACAGAAAATTGCAATGGTTATTTAGCCGACTGTATATTGAGGAATGGGTTTTGTGCAAAAGCGGATGTCAAGTAAAAATGAATTCTACTCAACGAGATGGAAAAAGAGATCAACGTTATCGGTAAGCACAAAGTTTGAACTCGCTTTCTGTTATTATTTTTAGCTTCCAAGCTTCTTGAATTCCTAATAAATTTTGACTTTATATGTAGCTTTTACCTTTTGCTGCTATTAGGCTCCCTCTAGTTTTCATTTTCTCCGGATAGACCCGAATTCATAGCTTAGAGTAACTTTTGGCTTAGACTTGCCCCAAGTCGTACTCTATGTTTTTCCTTAGAACAAAGTCAAAATAAGCCAATTTTAAAAAAAGCGGAACAGCGGACTTTGAGAAAGTCTACTTTTGGCTCTGCTTTGCCTTTTGTAAACAGGTCATTTCTGATATTCAGGCCTTTATTTTCCTCTTGTCACAATATGTTTAAGATTTGTATTACAAGAGACAAATACTGTGTCAAGTATACTTTGTTGTGAATTTCGCTGAAAATCTTTTTTTTTACTTTTATTTGAAGGAGATTCGAATTTTTGCGAGTCGTGAACTGCGAGGTCATTACGGGATTTCTGAGAGGTCATGCCGGGATTTTCTTGACCTCGAAACAGCCAATCAGAGCGCGCGTACTATCGTTGCCATATAATAAATGGTACTTACAGAAAAAAGGAATATATTAATGTTTGATAATAAATATTCATCAATTTATTATTAAAAAAATAATATATTCCCTTCACTGTGTAAAATGAAGGAAATCAAGGAATTTCTTGTCCCCTGACTTGCCTCGTATACGCGGCGTATCAAGAGGGGTTTGCCGAGTGTCAGGAACACACGACGTGTCATGGAATTTCTTGTCCAGGACACGGGCAACACCACGTGTCAGTGTGTGTCATGATACCGAACACGTGCTACGTGGCGTATCACGACATTTCCAGGTCCCAGACACGAGATACTCCGCGTGGTCTGGCGTGTAACGACCCGGGGAATGTTGTCCTCACGCGTCTGTAAAAATCCCAGAAATGGTACACCCAAGACACGCCAGGAGAATTTCACAACGCCACGTGTCGGGCTGTGCCATGACACCCAACAATATTAAAACTATATAAAAAAAACATAAGTATTTGAGTTTTTATTTTCGAAAAATGTTTTAAAGCAAAAAACAGAGTTTTTTTATTTAGTCGTATCGGAAGGAATCTTTCTTCTTTGTTTGGACAAAAACCATTATTGTTTTGTGAGATTATAGAGGGCTAATAGTTCACCAGACCCAGACATTACATGGGTAGCAAAACATGTTTATGAAACAATTGTTTCGTGTATCGATGTCTTTATATTTGCATAAAGTGGGATTCTTTTTCTCCAAGAAGGACAGAGGATCCCCGGGCTGTTATACGTACAGATACGCCCGGAGATTTTTGGTGTCACGAGGTATCAGGGCCGTGAAACACACTGACAACTCCCAAATAAAGGCGTGTCACGCTAGTGTCAAAAGCGTGAGTCGCTTAGGAGAAACGAACAATAAAACCAGCGATTACTCTTAACTTAACTCTTATTCTAAAAGTAGCACGAAAGATTTAGTAATAGGAAGCAATTTAGCAATGTGTTTTGCATGGTGTGGGGCTGGAAAACGTGGGAATTGCAAAAGCTAACATTTCGGATCATATCTGCAAATTGTTCGATGTTTTCTAGATGAGCTGTTATTGTTTTGTGCCGAACTTCAATTCCTGTGTTGACGCTTGTGTTTGACAAACCAAATAAACTCCAAAAATCATTAGAAGTATTTGTGAATTTTTATTTTTTCAAACTAAGTTTTGATAATAAGTTTTTATTAACACAAAAAAACAGTGTTTTAGTCGTCTCGGCAGCGACTCTTTCGTCTTTGTTTCGGCCAAAAACATGATTTCTTGTGAGATTAGAGAGGGCTAATAGTTCCATCTCCGACCCTTGGACGCTATATGGATAGCCAAACAATATTGATGAAATTGTTTCGTGTATCGATGTCTTTATATTTGCATAAAGTGCGATTCTTTTTCTCAAGAAGGACAGAGGATCCCGGGCTGTTATACGTACAGATACGCCCGGTCATTTTTGGTGTCACGAGGTATCAGGGCCGTGAAACACACTGACAACTCCCAAATAAAGGCGTGTCACGCTAGTGTCAAAAGCGTGAGTCGCTTAGGAGAAGAGAACAATAAAACCAGCGATTACTCTTTACTTAACTCTTATTCTAACAGTAGCAAGAACGATTTAGTAATAGGAAGCAATTTAGCAATGTATTTTGCATGATTTGGGGCTGGAAAACGTGGGAATTGCAAAAGCTAACATTTCGGATCAAATCTGCAAATTGTTCGATGTTTTCTTGATGAGCTGTTTTTGTTTCGTGCCGAAATTCAACTCCTGTGTTGACGCTTGTGTTTGACAAACCAAATAAACTCCAAAAATCATTAGAAGTATTTGTGGACTTTTATTTTTTTCAAACCAAGTCTTGATAATAAGTTTTTATTAACGCAAAAAGCAGTGTTTTAGTCGTCTCGGCAGCGACTCTTTCGCCTTTGTTTCGGCCAAAAACATGATTTCTTGTGAGATTAGAGAGGGCTAATAGTTCCATCATCCGACCCTTGGACGCTATATGGATAGCCAAACAATATTGATGAAATTGTTTCGTGTATCGATGTCCTTATATTTGCATAAAGTGCGATTCTTTTTCTCCAAGAAGGACAGAGGATCCCCGGGCTGTTATACGTACAGATACGCCCGGTCATTTTTGGTGTCACGAGGTATCAGGGCCGTGAAACACACTGACAACTCCCAAATAAAGGCGTGTCACGCTAGTGTCAAAAGCGTGAGTCGCTTAGGAGAAGAGAACAATAAAACCAGCGATTACTCTTAACTTAACTCTTATTCTAACAGTAGCACGAAAGATTTAGTAATATGAAACAATTTAGCAATGTATTTTGCATGATTTGGGGCTGGAAAACGTGGGAATTGCAAAAGCTAACATTTCGGATCAAATTTGCAAATTGTTCGATGTTTTCTAGATGAGCTGTTTTTGTTTCGTGACAAAATTCAACTCCTGTGTTGACGCTTGTGTTTGACAAACCGAATAAACTCCAAAAATCATTAGAACTATTTGTGAATTTTTATTTTTTCAAACCAAGTCTTGGTAATAAGTTTTTATTAACGCAAAAAGCAGTGTTTTAGTCGTCTCGGCAGCGACTCTTTCGTCTTTGTTTCGGCCAAAAACATGATTTCTTGTGAGATTAGAGAGGGCTAATAGTTCCATCTCCGACCCTTGGACGCTATATGGATAGCCAAACAATATTGATGAAATTGTTTCGTGTATCGATGTCTTTATATTTGCATAAAGTGCGATTCTTTTTCTCCAAGAAGGACAGAGGATCCCCGGGCTGTTATACGTACAGATACGCCCGGTCATTTTTGGTGTCACGAGGTATCAGGGCCGTGAAACACACTGACAACTCCCAAATAAAGGCGTGTCACGCTAGTGTCAAAAGCGTGAGTCGCTTAGGAGAAGAGAACAATAAAACCAGCGATTACTCTTAACTTAACTCTTATTCTAACAGTAGCACGAAAGATTTAGTAATAGGAAACAATTTAGCAATGTATTTTGCATGATTTGGGGCTGGAAAACGTGGGAATTGCAAAAGCTAACATTTCGGATCAAATCTGCAAATTGTTCGATGTTTTCTAGATGAGCTGTTTTTGTTTCGTGACGAAATTCAACTCCTGTGTTGACGCTTGTGTTTGACAAACCGAATAAACTCCAAAAATCATTAGAAGTATTTGTGAATTTTTATTTTTTCAAACCAAGTCTTGATAATAAGTTTTTATTAACGCAAAAAGCAGTGTTTTAGTCGTCTCGGCAGCGACTCTTTCGTCTTTGTTTCGGCCAAAACATGATTTCTTGTGAGATTAGAGAGGGCTAATAGTTCCATCTCCGACCCTTGGACGCTATATGGATAGCCAAACAATATTGATGAAATTGTTTCGTGTATCGATGTCTTTATATTTGCATAAAGTGCGATTCTTTTTCTCCAAGAAGGACAGAGGATCCCCGGGCTGTTATACGTACAGATACGCCCGGTCATTTTTGGTGTCACGAGGTATCAGGGCCGTGAAACACACTGACAACTCCCAAATAAAGGCGTGTCACGCTAGTGTCAAAAGCGTGAGTCGCTTAGGAGAAGAGAAAAATAAAACCAGCGATTACTCTTAACTTAACTCTTATTCTAACAGTAGCAGGAAAGATTTAGTAATAGGAAGCAATTTAGCAATGTATTTTGCATGATTTGGGGCTGGAAAACGTGGGAATTGCAAAAGCTAACATTTCGGATCAAATCTGCAAATTGTTCGATGTTTTCTAGATGAGCTGTTTTTGTTTCGTGACGAAATTCAACTCCTGTGTTGACGCTTGTGTTTGACAAACCAAATAAACTCCAAAAATCATTAGAAGTATTTGTGAACTTTTATTTTTTCAAACCAAGTCTTGATAATAAGTTTTATTAACGCAAAAAGCAGTGTTTTAGTCGTCTCGGCAGCGACTCTTTCGTCTTTGTTTCGGCCAAAAACATGATTTCTTGTGAGATTAGAGAGGGCTAATAGTTCCATCATCCGACCCTTGGACGCTATATGGATAGCCTAACAATATTGGTGAAATTGTTTCGTGTATCGATGTCTTTATATTTGCATAAAGTGCGATTCTTTTTCTCCAAGAAGGACAGAGGATCCCCGAGCTGTTATACGTACAGATACGCCCGGTCATTTTTGGTGTCACGAGGTATCAGGGCCGTGAAACACACTGACAACTCCCAAATAAAGGCGTGTCACGCTAGTGTCAAAAGCGTGAGTCGCTTAGGAGAAGAGAACAATAAAACCAGCGATTACTCTTAACTTAACTCTTATTCTAACAGTAGCAAGAACGATTTAGTAATAGGAAGCAATTTAGCAATGTATTTTGCATGATTTGGGGCTGGAAAACGTGGGAATTGCAAAAGCTAACATTTCGGATCAAATCTGCAAATTGTTCTATGTTTTCTAGATGAGCTGTTTTTGTTTCGTGCCGAAATTCAACTCCTGTGTTGACGCTTGTGTTTGACAAACCAAATAAACTCCAAAAATCATTAGAAGTATTTGTGAACTTTTATTTTTTCAAACCAAGTCTTGATAATAAGTTTTTATTAACACAAAAAGCAGTGTTTTAGTCGTCTCGGCAGCGACTCTTTCGTCTTTGTTTCGGCCAAAAACATGATTTCTTGTGAGATTAGAGAGGCCTAATAGTTCCATCATCCGACCCTTGGACGCTATATGGATAGCCTAACAATATTGGTGAAATTGTTTCGTGTATCGATGTCTTTATATTTGCATAAAGTGCGATTCTTTTTCTCCAAGAAGGACAGAGGATCCCCGAGCTGTTATACGTACAGATACGCCCGGTCATTTTTGGTGTCACGAGGTATCAGGGCCGTGAAACACACTGACAACTCCCAAATAAAGGCGTGTCACGCTAGTGTCAAAAGCGTGAGTCGCTTAGGAGAAGAGAACAATAAAACCAGCGATTACTCTTAACTTAACTCTTATTCTAACAGTAGCAAGAACGATTTAGTAATAGGAAGCAATTTAGCAATGTATTTTGCATGATTTGGGGCTGGAAAACGTGGGAATTGCAAAAGCTAACATTTCGGATCAAATCTGCAAATTGTTCTATGTTTTCTAGATGAGCTGTTTTTGTTTCGTGCCGAAATTCAACTCCTGTGTTGACGCTTGTGTTTGACAAACCAAATAAACTCCAAAAATCATTAGAAGTATTTGTGAACTTTTATTTTTTCAAACCAAGTCTTGATAATAAGTTTTTATTAACACAAAAAGCAGTGTTTTAGTCGTCTCGGCAGCGACTCTTTCGTTTTTGTTTCGGCCAAAAACATGATTTCTTGTGAGATTAGAGAGGCCTAATAGTTCCATCATCCGACCCTTGGACGCTATATGGATAGCCAAACAATATTGATGAAATTGTTTCGTGTATCGATGTCTTTATATTTGCATAAAGTGCGATTCTTTTTCTCCAAGAAGGACAGAGGATCCCGGGCTGTTATACGTACAGATACGCCCGGTCATTTTTGGTGTCACGAGGTATCAGGGCCGTGAAACACACTGACAACTCCCAAATAAAGGCGTGTCACGCTAGTGTCAAAAGCGTGAGTCGCTTAGGAGAAGAGAACAATAAAACCAGCGATTACTCTTAACTTAACTCTTATTCTAACAGTAGCAAGAACGATTTAGTAATAGGAAGCAATTTAGCAATGTATTTTGCATGATTTGGGGCTGGAAAACGTGGGAATTGCAAAAGCTAACATTTCGGATCAAATCTGCAAATTGTTCGATGTTTTATAGATGAGCTGTTTTTGTTTCGTGCCGAAATTCAACTCCTGTGTTGACGCTTGTGTTTGACAAACCAAATAAACTCCAAAAATCATTAGAAGTATTTGTGAACTTTTATTTTTTCAAACCAAGTCTTGATAATAAGTTTTTATTAACGCAAAAAGCAGTGTTTTAGTCGTCTCGGCAGCGACTCTTTCGTTTTTGTTTCGGCCAAAAACATGATTTCTTGTGAGATTAGAGAGGGCTAATAGTTCCATCATCCGACCCTTGGACGCTATATGGATAGCCTAACAATATTGGTGAAATTGTTTCGTGTATCGATGTCTTTATATTTGCATAAAGTGCGATTCTTTTTCTCCAAGAAGGACAGAGGATCCCCGGGCTGTTATACGTACAGATACGCCCGGTCATTTTTGGTGTCACGAGGTATCAGGGCCGTGAAACACACTGACAACTCCCAAATAAAGGCGTTCCACGCGCGAAGTCGAGACGAAACATGCCAATGAATAAAATAAAAAGTAACGTGTTATAGCAAGAAGCCAAATGGTTTAATAAAAAAACATTAATTTAAATTTTCTTCGGTGAATTTTTCACGAAAATATGGTTCGACACGGGATTAGAAACTGGTCTAAACCAACTAAAACTGTTCTTGAGGCTCGCGCGGTGTCTTACGTGTTCGCGCCATTCTTTCATTTTGGCGGGAAAGTGTTCAGCGCGCTTCCTAGAAAAAGTACTTTTACTCGGTCAGTTTTGCATAGATGCTCTCGTCCGCATCTTGTGGTGGTAGGCTGATCTCCCGCTTAACTTTTTCATTATTGTTTCGCACATTTCCTCTACTCTGCTGAATTTGGATCATGGGCTGCTCTCATACAGTTGCATTTCTAAAATATCTCGCTTTTCTACTCGAATTGCATTCATCTTGAATTTTTACGCTGTGACATTTTGCGAAAACGGGACACAATAAATATAAAACATCGACCTAAACGACAGACTAGAGTTAGTGTGCTGATGTTGATTTTATTACATTTTATCGATAGCCTATAAGTGTAATTATTTGAGAAAAAACACCAAAGACGACACCGATTGACCGAGGAGGACTAAAACCGAGAGAGCTGGGTAATCAATATCAAAATGGCGGATGAACGAGGCAAATTTTAATATCTTTACTTCTCTTTACTTATTCTCGCCAGCAGACTTCAGCAGACAAGACAACCAAATCGTTGACCTACAATAATCTAGTTACTGCAGTGGGTTTAAGAGTACCTGACATCCAAACAGTGAGTCCCATCAAATTTATAGCGGAGCTCCAGCGCGGGCCGAAGGCCCGCGCAAGCGGAGCACCATACCTAAGGGAAAAACGTATACCATCGAGTTGATTTTTGAACGTCACGGGCATTTTGGATCATTTTGATGACGTCATTGATGGCGTGAGGGAACGTGACTTTGGTGTAGAGTTCCTCTGATGGTCTTTGAAAGTTTGTCCAAGTTTGGCTTCTAGAGAAGCTTCCCTTCGGGAGATATGATTTTTCTTTATTTTTCTGGTATTAAACCTATAGTGTCCGCCGTCCGTCCGTCCGTCCGCCGTCCGTCCGTCCGTCCGTCGTCCGTGTACACATGGGAACCCTGTGGTATGCAAAGAAAAAATTATATCTCCTCAAGGGAACATCCTAAGATAGCCATACTTGGGATATTTTGTCTATGCCACAAGGGGGGTGCTGTAGCACGGTCACGTGATGTGACGTCATCGATGACGTCATCTATGCTTAAAAAATGAATATCTCGTGAAGAGAAGACTCTAAAACAACCAAACTTGGGTAGTGTGGTCTAGGTCACCAGATGAGCGAAATGAAGTGGTCACGTGATGTGACGTCATAGATGACGTCATCTATACTTGAAAAATGAATATCTCGTGAAGAGAAGACTCTAAAACAACCAAACTTGGGTAGTGTGGTCTTGGTCACCAGATGAGCGAAATGAAGTGGTCACGTGATGTGACGTCATAGATGACGTCATCTATGCTTGAAAAATGAATATCTCGTGAAGAGAAGACTCTAAAACAACCAAACTTGGGTAGTGTGGTCTTTGGTCACCAGATGAGCGAAATGAAGTGGTCACGTGATGTGACGTCATCGATGACGTCATCTATGCTTGAAAAATGAATATCTCGTGAAGAGAAGACTCTAAAACAACCAAACTTGGGTAGTGTGGTCTAGGTCACCAGATGAGCAAAATGAAGTGGTCACGTGATGTGACGTCATCGATGACGTCATCTATGCTTGAAAAAATAATATCTCGTGAAGGGAAAACTCTAAAAGAACCAAACTTGGGTAGTGTGGTCTAGGCCACCATATGATCGAAATGAAGTGGTCACGTGATATGACGTCATCGATGACGTCATCTATGCTTGAAAAATGAATATCTCGTGAAGAGAAGACTCTAAAACAACCAAACTTGGGCAGTGTGGTCTTGGTCACCAGATGAGCGAAATGACGTGGTCACGTGATGTGACGTCACGGATGACGTCATCTATGCTTGAAAAATGAATATCTCGTCAAGAGAAGACTCTAGAACAACCAAACTTGGGTAGTGTGGTCTAGGTCACCAGATGAGCAAAATGAAGTGGTCACGTGATGTGACGTCATCGATGACGTCATCTATGCTTGAAAAAATAATATCTCGTGAGGGGAAAACTCTAAAAGAACCAAACTTGGGTAGTGTAGTCTAGGCCACCATATGATCGAAATGAAGTGGTCACGTGATATGACGTCATCGATGACGTCATCTATGCTTGAAAAATTAATATCTCGTGAAGACTCTAAAGCAACCATATAAACCATGTACACATGGGAATCCCTTTCATTCACATAGAACATTTTATAACCAGGAGCTCCGCTTTTAGCCAGTGGCTAAATCTATATATTATTTATATTTTCATGGCCGCTTGGAGATGCAAATCCTGGGGTATTCCACCGTGTAAGAACCATCCCAGAGGACACCTTTGTGTTCAGCTCTTTCATCATGATTCGTTCTACTAAGCAGAGGAAGCTTTTGTGACGCAGCTTATGAGTTGTTCCGTGTTCTAACGGAGGAACAGCCAAATTGTAGGGGGAGGGGGGCTTGCATAAAATTAGACAGGAGGGGGTAATTCCGAATTCCATAAAATTTGACAGAAGTTATTGACATTGCATAAAACCTGGCGTGTTCAATTGTTAAAATCGATAATCAATACCACTTGATAAAATTAGCAAATTATATATCAGAAATTGATATAAATCGTGGATAAGGAAAATCGCTGTGAGTAATCGAGATATTTTTTAGATAAACTTAAAATAGGTAATTCGAGCTTTAGGTTCAGCTTTGGTTTCAGTAAGTTTATAGCAGTATACAGTTTCATCCGAGGCTCAGTTGCTCTTAGTGTTCATATAGCGCGGAGCTAGTGCCATAATTGTAAAGGCCTTATAACGCAACTTTAAGTACAGTTTTCGCATGTATAATCTCCGACCGCGAAGAAAATCTGTAGATTATCGATTATCAATTTTTCGATCAAGGCTATCAATTTTATCGATTTCATCAATTAATATCAATTTTCTGTTTTCAAGGAAACCTGTCCCCCCCCCCCACACACTTCAAAAACAATTTTTAGATGGAAAAATATATATTGGAGATTCTTAATCTATATTATAATTTTAATCTATATTATAACATCTTAAGCCTGTCAAGCTAACCAGCACAATTGATGTGATGCATATCACTCCCAGGGCTGCAAGCTGGTGTTTATAGTTTTTTCGAAATCTATGCGAGAGAAGCTGCCATTGAGGCATTTTCTTTACCGGGGAGATGCTGTCCGCCATCACATTTGGCAATGGCTTTACAAACAAAGATAAAATTTCAGTGAATGAAAGCTTGAAATAAAAGAAATATAGAACATTTCATTTAACAGGAGCTGTCCATTTAAGTTGAATTAGTCTTGTTTTTACAATTTGTAGCTCAAACCCAGGCAAATGTTGTTGTCTTAGGCTTTCTTTAGCGAAAAAGTGATCTTGCTAATTGAACTCCATGTTTCTTCGCACGGATGTGCCTAGGGAAGCCATTCAAGTGCGCACAAAGAGAAAAACAAGAAAAAAACTCAGAGATGTTGCTCGCTGCCGAAATTTAGGGTTACTTTTCAGATCATTAGGGGTAGTGAATGGTAAATCCAAAACAGCGAGACTGGCAGTTTAAAATCCGAGCCCGAAACAAAAAAATATCTCGAAATATCAGCTGCTGTATTCACTGTTTTCAAACAACAACTTTACAAGATAGAGCACCCCCTGTCCAAATAGACCGATCCCTATTTTGACAATAGCTCCGCCCACTCATAGCAAACAATAGGAAGTTTTCCCTACGGAATTCAAAATGTCCGAGCAACAAACTTGAATATCGAAGATTGTTCAATAATTATTCAGCTTTTCAAGATAAAAATATAAAATCCAAATTGCATGCAACAACTTCCAACACCTCCCTGCAATCGGTGTCTTTTCCGCGCTCTATGCCAAAGATAAAATTTGGCTTGTCCGACGTAGCAACAGTAACTAGGGGTATAACAATGAATGCGGGATCGGTGAATTGCAGGATACACACCGGGTGGGTTGGGTGGGTTATTCCCTATTCTGATGGTAGGTATGACTGTCATATTAGGGGTTAAAATTATTGGCGATAGGGGTATGCCTGTAGGGAAAGACTGGATTTTCACATTGGTATATAAGTCAGAAGAACAGATCAAAAGGGAATAAAACCACTTGGCTGTGCTTCTTCCTTGAAAAAAATTGATAATGCCACCAAAATGTGCACTCATTCTAAAATTAACTCGAATTCCCAAAGAAACCCCTTATTTTGAAACAACAGTGTCAATTATGTGATCTCTGGGGTAATAACACAAGAATGAGTATGTGAAAAATTATTGACAAGCAATTTTCAAAATTCAATTTGTTGAATGACCACAATAATCCTCACCCCCAATTGTCTTGTGTCATTGATTACCTAGGCAATTGTTTTAAAAAGTCCAGGAGCCAACAGGCTTTGGCTTTGCAGAAAAGTCTTTCTCTGGCTTACATTCGCTTTTGACAAACGTTTTACGGGATGGCCAGTGGTTGACCTAATAGCACAGTAATGCAATTATGTAACTTAGTGAGTAATGTAAATATCTGATTCTTTGACTGGATCTGTGTCAAAAACATCATCATCGGTTTTTTCTTGTTCTATAGAATGCCCGGGGGTTCTCGTCGTGATAGGGGTCCTCGTGAGGACATCAGAAATTATACCCTATTTTCCTATATCCCCCCCAGGATATCATGTCTATTTTGTGCAAGTTTGCTCAATAGTTGCTGAGTGATGTAATATTAGCATTTTTCAAAAATCTTGAATGAGTAGATATTACCTATACCCTTGCATGGAAGGATTTTGCATTTAAACCCAAACAAGCTGTAGTGTAAGGAAGCTCTTAATCATGTATTTTGTGCTAACTATGGAATTTTACTAAGCTTTGAACTGCATCTTTCTAGGTGTGGCAATGGATAGTTTTTGCAAGGTGTGGCTCCATCTGCATGCCCATCTTTCTTTGGCTTTGGGTGGTCTCTGGAAATGACTCTAGGTTTACCAAGTAAACAATTCAAATCAGGTAAGTTCGCTTGACACAAAACAAAATTGCCAGGTGGCCTGGGGCAGACTTCCCATAAAACTAAACAGGGCTGTTTTCAGGCAAATGGATTTCAGTCTAAGATATAGACAAAATTGGCTGTGGCCAACAAAAAATGTTCCCTAACAGATAGCAGTTAAATTGGATGTAGCAATTGTCAGATAGGAAATAATATTAGCAACTTTTCTCTTTTAAAATTTTTTATTATGTTCCTGAATCAATGTCAATTGCTGTGCGACTTTGTAAACCGGGGCATTTTTTAAGAAGTCAGCCAATCAGAAAGTGAGTACAGAACAAAGATAACCCCTTTCGGGCAGAGCATTCCCATATAATCAGCATTATTTTTCAAAGTAATCATAAAAATGCCAAGGAGGAAACACGAGAAAGGGCCATCCTGTTAAAAATGCAAACAAAATAATATATTTCAAAAATTGTTGGAATTAGCATTCATTGTAGAGAAGCACCTCATATAGTTTTGAGCAGCTAACTTTAGTCTATATGATAATCATCAAAATAAAATATAATACGCTAAGCTCTTTGTCAGCTTTGATGATTTGTGTAGCTATTATGAGAGCTGTTCTTGAGCAATTCCAGAAAATAAGGGTACCCTCACCATGGGCGGCACTAGTTTTTGACCCCCCCATGCATCCAGAACTTCCAAAATGGTTTACCCCCCATGCATATAGAATTCCGGGCAGGTTAAAGAAATCCAGCTTCGAAAACCCCCCTTGCAATCAGAATTCCGAGCTCTTAAACCCCCCCCCCCCCCTCCCATCAGAATTTCCAAATGCCGTCCGTTGGGGGGTACCGTTGGGCTGGCATGTTTGCACTTCTCTGACAGGCCTCTGCTTACCAGTAGCCCTTGTCCTGAATTAGGGCATCCCCTTAAGGTATGAGTATACCTTTGAAGGGTGTTGCTGGAAAAAAATTCGTATCGCGTCACAATTTACACCACAAACGTCGTTTATATATCATTTTAAAGCTAAAAGGTTGGTCTATCTGATGGATACTTTTGTTTTCATTATATTGTACATGAACATATACTTTTTTAGCCCTAAATAAAAAAGTACCGACTTTGTTTAAAAAGATCCAGCTTCTTCCAATTAAATTGCACAGATCCAAATTTAAGCAAAATCTATTCTTTAGAAGGCGATCTAAAAAAAGGTGTGTGGGATTTTTGATTTTCCTTTCAAAACATATTTTATGCTAATTTTTGTGTTAGCATTGCCAAAAATATCGATTTTCAATCTGTTTTACGTAATATTTCCGAAAATACGTAAAATATCAAAAATCCCGCTCACCTTTTTTCAGATCGCCCTCTAAGGAATACGTTTTGGGGAAATCTGGAGCTTTTAACATTAACTGGAAGTGGCAGGAACTCTTAAAAAGCAAAAATTGATACTTTTCCTTTGAAGCACAAAACGACGAAAACGTTCCATCAAATTAACGTTGCATATAAATATACCACTTAGCAAGTAAGGCCGTTTCACAAGCTTTAAAACGATATATAAATGGCCCTTGTAGTGTAAATAATGACGCGACAGTGATTTTTTTCGCGAAAAATTGACATCTCTCGCGCAAAGGTATACTCATACCTTAAGGTGGGTTTACCCCAGTGTAAGAACCATTCCCAGAGAACCCCCTTGTGTTCAGTTCATATTTCATCATAATTCGTTCTACCAAACAAAAGAAGCTTTGTAACGCAACTCGTGAACGATACACAGGTTCTTACACTGGGGTAGAGCCCCTTAGGCCTTCTCCTAAATAATGGCAACCCCTTTCAAAGTCCAGACTGTGTGGTAGCAAGTCCCTTGGGTCTAGTGGGCTACATGTGGGCTATGCGAGATGCACTCAGAGCAACTACATTTTACACCAGATCCCCTTCTTAATTTTTGCACTTTGTTTCTCAGTCATCTCAGGGCTTGCACTTCCAAGTCACTCAAGCACTAACTCTAGCTTTCAGCACTTTCAGAGCCAAAGTGAGACCCATTTCAACTTAGTGCCTTGACAAGATGAGGCCAGTTAGCCACTGGAAAAATCGGTCCTTCTTGTAACTATGTAAACAGTTCGTAAAATCCGATTTACACAGTATGTAAATTCATTTACAGACTATTTACATCGTATGTAAATGAAATTTCCTTTCACATTGTGTGTGAATAGTTTGTAAATTTTAATTTACACACTGCTGTAAAATGTTCACCAACTACGCTATTTCTATGCACTGAAAGAGTCTGTAAATATAGATATACACTCTATGTAGAAAACTTCATCTCACATAGCCATATTTACAGAGTTTATTGGTACCTCTGTTAAGCGGACATCTCCTATTCAGCGGTCACTTTCCAAGGCAATTAACTGTACTTATCTTCATTCAGTAGACACCTCCATTAAGCGGCCAGTGGCCGCGACCGCCATTTCCCTTTTCGTACGTGTCGCGAGCTTAATTGCCTTTTGCGAACCTCCAATAACTGGCTACGTTTCACGGTCTCGCGGGTTTTGTGAGTGGAGTTGAAATAATTTTGGTTACATTAAATATGCACATAGTTCGTTACTGTGTTATTTCAGAAATGAAGTTATGTTGCGTTACTCGATGGACACCCTTATAGTATCGGCCATTTAAATAACATTGACGGTAAAATAATATTCTGTAAATAGTCTGTAAAAGTGCAGAAAGGGGCCCACAATAGTCTTTGTAAATATTCTGTAAACAGCCTGTAAATGATGTTTTAGCCGCTGTTATAAACTTTGTAAATAGTATGTAAAGGTACAGAAAGGGGGCCCTGAATACTATGTAAATAGTGTGTAAATAGCCTGTAAAAATCATACTCCATAAATAGTCTGTAAAAGTGCAGAAAGGGGCCCACATAAGTCTTTGTAAATATTCTGTCAATAGTCTGTAAACAGCCTGTAAATGATGTTGTAGCTCCGTTATAAACTTTGTAAATTTTATGTAAAAGTGCAGAAAGGGGGCCCTGAATACTGTGTAAATAGTCTGTAAATAGTCTGTAAAAATCATACTCCGTAAATAGTCTGTAAAAGGGCAGAAAGGGGCCCACAATAGTCTTTGTAAATATTCTGTAAATAGTATGTAAACAGCCTGTAAATGATGTTTTAGCTCTGTTAGAAACTTTGTAAATAGTATGTAAAAGTACAGAAAGGGGGCCCTGAACACTATGCAAATAGTGTGTCAATAGTCTGTAATTAGTCTGTAAAAATCATACTCCGTAAATAGTCTGTAAAAGTGCAGAAAGGGGCCCACATACGTCTTTGTAAATATTCTGTCAATAGTCTGTAAACAGCCTGTAAATTATGTTGTAGCTCTGTTATAAACTTTGTAAATAGTATGTAAAAGTACAGAAAGGGGGCCCTGAACACTATGCAAATAGTGTGTCAATAGTCTGTAATTAGTCTGTAAAAATCATACTCCGTAAATAGTCTGTAAAAGTGCAGAAAGGGGCCCACATACGTCTTTGTAAATATTCTGTCAATAGTCTCTAAACAGCCTGTAAATTATGTTGTAGCTCCGTTATAAACTTTGTAAATAGTATGTAAAAGTACAGAAAGGGGGCCCTGAACACTATGCAAATAGTGTGTCAATAGTCTGTAATTAGTCTGTAAAAATCGTACTCCGTAAATAGTCTGTAAAAGTGCAGAAAGGGGCCCACATAAGTCTTTGTAAATATTATGTCAATAGTTTGTAAACAGCCTGTAAATTATGTTGTAGCTCCGTTATAAACTTTGTAAATAGTATGTAAAAGTACAGAAAGGGGGCCCTGAACACTATGTCAATAGTCTGTCAATAGTGTATACCTATTACTCTGAATAGACTGTGGAAGTGAAGGCCGAATGGTGTCTTGTCAAGTTCTCGGTAATGGTTAAAATCTAAACATAAAATTTTCCCGAAATTCATTTTGATAAATTCCTTAAAAGTATATCTAGAACATCTGATGACGTGTCAACTGTTTTCCGAGGCCCATTCTTTTGTATTGCCCGCCACTCATTTTCTGTAATTTACCTCACTTTATACACGCTTTAATCTAGACTTAAGTTTTATGTCAAATTTTCACTTTCGCGTAGCTTCTGATCTCGTGACCTAGCGCGATTTAATCGGCGATCAAATTTTCTGTGTCGTTAGAAAATGATGACACCTAAAAAAAGCCGTGTTAGGGAATTTTTTAATTGTATAATAAGCGACCTTATATTTTCGTAAATATAAAAATATAAAAAATCGCTCACACGGTTTTGCAGGTCATTTCTCCGTGAGTAAAGTCCGAAAAAGTGTGAAATGTGCCGTCTCGATCCGTTTCAAGTAATTATTAGTTAGTTTTTAAGTTCTGGGCCGTTAAAATACAAGACAAATTTAAACTTCGCTAAAATGAACAACGTCATGAGATAGAACTATCCTTTAGCTTTTAAACAATGTATAGCGGATTGTCATTAAATTGCGACGCGACGATATTTTTTCTCCGTAAGCACGTCGTTGTCACTGATCCCATTGTTTGGGACTCCTGTGGTTAATGCAACGCTGACCGGCTTTACCGGCGGCTCTTCAGGGTCCTCGGCCATTTTGAAAATGGCGGTTGGCGGTTGGTGTTCTGCGCTGAAATCAACGATGGCCTTGGAAAGGAAAGTATCTTGAAACAGCAAGAGCAAGTATCATTGCTAAAAGGTAATTAATATCATAATTTGCAAATTTACAGGTAGTTAATCCTTGTTGTTTAGATACAACAAGGAATACATTCGAGTTTGGACAGGGACACACTCGACACTACACAGAATAATTTGACTTCCAGCGTAGTTAAGTATGTTATCACATTCGAATGAAGTTACTTCATTTCGTGAATTTTTCAAACATTATGTGCCCAAAGAGGTTTTTTAGACCCGTTACAAAGTAAAATACAACAGTATCTGAGCTAATCTAAATATTCTGTACTTTCAAATATCTCAACTTGAAACAGTTTATGTTCGTTATCACAACCTTCTTTATTTTATGCAAATACAAAAGTTATTACCCTCCTTGAAAAGTCAGAGAAATCTGATATTTTTTCAAGTTCAGGGACTTGTCAGGGAATGTTCAAAACAGTGAGAAAATTTTGATAAGAACTCAAAAGTCAAGGAAAAAAGTCAAAGGAAAAGCCATACAGATTACAAGCTGTTGACATTTTGTTTATGTGAAATTAAATTTAGTTGAGATTTGTTTATTCAAGAAATGTATTTAACAAAGTTTTTCGAGTATTTACATTTTGTGCTTCTCCACTGTTAAGCAGGCTTTTCACTAGGGAAGTAACGAAAGACAGAGACTAAGACATAAGGATGCCACCATTGGTGTGAAAATCAAAGAACAGATTAGGTGACGTAAGCATGAAGGAAAGCAGAATGGAAGGTTTCCACTTTCTTACGTCCCTGCTTATGCTTGTATCGCTACTGACACTATGATTTTCACACAAACACAAGCTCTTATGTCTGTCTCTTTCTCTGTCTTCGCTAGTGAAAAGCTGGCTTTAGTACAGTTGCATGTACCTAGGACACAGATACATGCTGGATTCACACCTGGTATTGAACCCTCCAAGGATTGCATGACAAACAAAGGCGGCCTAGATAAATCACCATTAGCCATTACTGTGCCACGCAGTTATGCATCTAGTTAAATATACAATAGTTCTTTACTTTTACTATTTGAGTGTATCCACACCGTAAACTTTTTCTTGTACCTTATTCAGAGTACTACTGAAACCGATAGACTGTTTATTGGGCTCAACAAAAAGCAATCGTCTCATTACAAAACGTTAACAAGTCTGATACCACTCCTTCAAGCAAAATCATTCATGTGTTGTGTTGCTGGCAAACAAAAACTTAATGTTTTGGTAAATAATACACTGATTTGTATTTCTTTACCTCATAGAATTATTGGAAAACACAAGCAGACGGCTTTTCTGAATGTTTCTGAATTTGCAAAATAACATATTTGAGTTGCACATATTGCTGACCTCAGTACAGTCATGAATGTTTTTGTCTGGAGAAGAGTGCTTTTTCTCGAGCTGAAAAAACTGTCTACCGGTTTTGGTAGTAAGCCTCCTTGATGAGCTCGTCGCTCTTGAGGCAAACTCTTTGTCAGAATATGTTAAAATGAAAAAGAAAACATTTGGAAACAGTTGTAAAAAAAATAAAGTTTTTGCTTGGCGGTGACCACAATAGATGAAAAAAATCAGACATCTCTTTTCACAAAGTGAGGTAGGAGTGAAGGGACAGCTGAAAATTCTGGCTAATAAAACAGCTCAAATCTTGAGAGTCAAATTCATGATAATAACTCATGAATATAATTATTTGGGTGACATGGTTGTTATGCACCCTTTTAGCTATTTTACTGGTAGATTATCTTTAAAAAAAATAAGAATTGCTTTTATTATTGATAGTTTTTTTTAGTATGTATATACCAAATCAGTGAATAGTTATTTTCGTGTGCTCTGATTGGTTTCTGAAATAGTAGATATTCAGCACTATTTACTGTTTTGAGAAAACTCTCAAAATGGCGGCTCGCTTCATGGGCAATACTGTGTTCTGAACCTTAATCCATCATATTTTATTCTACTGATTTGGCATATACTAAGTACAACTATCCCCCTCAGGGTCGGTGCCTAGCAGTGGATATAAACCTTGATGCTTCACGTCTCGGTATATATCCACCACTATTCACCTCCCCTTTGGGGGATAGTTGTTAACTATTATAGCATAACAGTTAGCTTTCTTGCAAAATAATTGGCTGATTTTCTGTGGGAAATAAGAGTCCATACCACTCTGCTTGCATCAGGTTGTCATTATAGTAAAAAGTAAATTTCCAGAGGTTTTGAGTGTTGTGGACTCCTATTTACCATTTTTTACACCATCATCATGGTCAAAATTTGTTGTCAACTCACTTGCATGTGGCTTGTGAATCCACAACATTTTGACCATGACGATGGCATGAAGCATGGTAAATAAGAGTCCACAAACTCAAAACCTCTGGAAATTTGTTTAATATGCCCCCGAACACCCAAACCCCGCGACCTACATCCAGAACTAAGCCTCCTACTTTGAAACTTATTGATAGTCATGTCCCAAAATTACAATACAACAAAGCAATTTTAAGGCATTTAAGATTTTACAACACAGTAAACATCTCACATACCGTACTGTATAAAGAACAAATGGATTAAAAACGTCAAGACTGAATTGTACTTTTTAGGTACTATATACAGTTTATAAGAACCTTACACTTAAATATAGTATGGAAGCCTCCCGACCCTGACCCTGAAATAGGCTGGATAAATTATTTATTCATTTGTCTCAGATCGAGCTTTCCTGTATCATATTGTGCCACCAGCTTTTGCCATCTGGCTAACAGAAATACTCAAAACCTTATGCAAGCTGCTAGGGGTTATCAGATATTGATTTCATTTTGATACAAAGTCTGTTCAAGTATTAACAAGCAGCATATATGCAAATGATGTGACAATAATTAAGGAAGACTACTAATAAAATTCATATCATGTTTTTTAGGTTGTGGAAAGATAATGACACCCACAGAAAAAGGACTCAAATACCTAAAAGTATCATATTGCACCAGAGATATCCCTCGGCGAAATTAGATGTAGATATAGTATGATATGTATTGACAGATTGCATTTTGAATCTGCACCAGGGGGATTGAGGACCTATGAAACATTTTCCAGGGGGTTTGTATTGGACTCTGGAAATTCCATGGGAGGGGGTGTCTGGAGACTGGAAGTTCAAGGGGGAGGGGTAAAAAAGGTGACTTTCCAGGGATATTTTATCCAAAAATAGATCTTTTTTGGCAGAAAAAATGGAAATTCCAGGGAAGGGGGTCCTTTATGAGGTTGGAAATTCCAGGGGTGGGTGTCTGTTTCAAGAGTGGAAATTCCAGGGAGGGGGTCTTTTTAAGGGAGGTCCTCAACCCCCCTGTGCAGTTTAAAAATGCAGTCGGACATCCTATGGTAATTCTGCTCTTCAATGAGAGTGCTGGTTGCAACATTTTGTTAGGTGGGCATGAAAGTCTATGTAACTTAGGGCATGTTCACATGATGGTGGGGGACACTGGGTAGATGGGGTAGCCTGGTTCTGTGGGGTTAGTTTCCATATAATCTCCCTTATTGTCTTGTTCACATGGGAGAAGGGGTTAGTTTTTTAGTGTGAACTATCAACCCTGGGCTGAGGTTGCGCTAACGTCTGTTTCTCAATTGCTTCAAATAATAATTGCTTTGAATGATAATTTATTCGAGTAATAAGTTTCGAGTTCACAGCAAGATGATTTTGGCAACAACTGTTAATTTATGTCTTTAGCCACCATTTTAGTTTTCGCTAGCTGATCACAGCACCTTTGGGTCATGCGAATCATTAATTTTTTTTAAGCTCCCCAAGCTGGGGCCGCCCTTTATTGGCATTAAACACACAAGGTAACCCCACTACCCACACATTCATCGTGTGAATAGACCCTCAAAATAAAACAATATTTGTCACATTATCCTAGAAAGACTTTTGGTATTTCGCAGATGTTTAAATAATAAAAGTATTTTATGTTGCAAAGGAAGTGATATATCAAATAATTTATCAGATCAGAGTACCTCTAGACATTTGGAAATACTGTATTGTGTCACTGTTGTCAAATTATTAATAACTGTTGGATAAATATATTGGAAGAAGTGTGATGTCTGAATTGGAAGTGTTGTCTTGATTTGTGGGTAGAAGTACAGTTTTAAACTAGAATGAAGGGCTCACAATACTTGTAATTTTGCTCCTTGTCAGTTCAAAAATATACCCAAAAGCTAAAATAATGTGTTGTAACTTGTTTTAATTATATTTATATTTTGTAACTTAGAATGTTTGCTACTGATTTTATCTAGGTACCATGAGATTTAGATGAATTATATTTTTTTATAGATTTTTAACATGCTGGCTGTTTTTTCAGGGGGAATTGTTGGTTATTGGTTTGAACTCACTTTTTATCTGCTTGAATTCTCCGGTGATTTACAGATTTTTCACAGACTATTTTTTCACATCTACTTTTACAGCTATTTACACACTATCTGTGAGCTGTTGAGTTTTCAGTAGATTTACAATCTATTTACAAATTATTTTCAGAGTATTTACAGGCTATTTCCACAGTCCTCTCCGTTGATTCTACAGACTATTTACACGCTCTTTACAGAGTACTGAGATTATTTTCTGAACAATTTACAGATTATCTACAAGCTATTTCCACAGTCCTCTCCGTTGATTCTACAGACTATTTACACGCTTTTTACAGAGTAGTGAGGTTATTTCCTGAAACAATTTACAGATTATCTACAGGCTATTTCCACAGTCCCCTCCGTTCATTCTACAGACTATTTACACGCTCTTTACAGAGTACTGAGATTATTTTCTGGAACAATTTACAGATTATCTACAGGCTATTTCCACAGTCCTCTCGGTTGATTCTACAGACTATTTACACGCTCTTTACAAAGTACTGAGAATATTTTCTAGAACAATTTACAGATTATCTACAGGCTATTTCCACAGTCCTCTCGGTTGATTCTACAGACTATTTACAAATTATTTACGGATTCTTTACAGAATCTGTTCAGAATGCACAACATCTTGCTCAAAGTTTACAGATTATTTACCAACTATTTACAGACTATTCTGAGAATCTACATACTATGGAAATGTACATTTAGTCTGTAAATCGGATTTACGGTTTATTTACAAACTATTTACATAGTTACAAGAAGGACCGATTTTTCCAGTGAGCACGTTAGGGGACTTTAACGTTTAAAGTTCACTAGCCTTTTTAGATCATCTATTATAGCTATGCCTGATGAATATTTATGCCTGATGCAAAATGTGCAGGAGTTAGTGATGTTAATTCCATCATTTCCTTGCACTACATTTATTTCATTTGTTAGTATTTAAAAACAAGAATACCTTTTATATATGATCGGGCAAATTTGGTTTAATCGGCAAAATATCAGGCGAGTTTGGTCGAGCCGGTCGAGCCAAAATACCCATGGCGAGACCAAACGAGCTCTGATATTTCGCAGAATCAAACCAAATTTGCCCGATTATTTATTTATCATCCACCTAAACATCCAAATAAAGAAAAAATTATGTTTCCTCAGCTAAAAACGATTGCGTTTTTGTATAGACGAACCTCATTTTGCCATCGCGACAGAAAACCATTTTGTGGTTTTTGCCGTCGCGAATTCTAGACTATATTTATTCTAATTATTTTACTAAAGAAAATTGATGTTTTAGCTATTTTTCAAGTCTTCTACAAGAGTTTTAGATGAACTGTTCCTCATGTTTAATCGCATATCGGGTCAGTGACCCGATACCGTAGAATATAGGGACAGTAGATCTCATTCCTGATTGGCTGACGAACTGGGATGATAAAAGGGGGATAACAGTCATCAACGCTATTTTTGCTGCCCGAAATAGTCTAGGAGCAGATCTTGCAAAGAGGCCTAGAAAGTGGTTTTCGTTAGGCACCCTTCGTGCAGACCCGGGAAATTAACATAGGATAAAGGTATATGTAGATGGGTAAGTTTAGACCGGGTGTTACAGATGAGCCGATGGGACAACATTCTGATATCCGACACTTTTGTTACAAGATGCTCGCATGTTTTTGTTAAAGTTTTAAACTAATTTAAAGCCTCGTAAAATTTAAAATATTATCAAGAAACGCATCTTACTCTAAATAATTGTAGAGATGAATGCGTTGCAAATGATTAGATATAAACTTGTGCCGTAATTTCCGAGGTACATACTGTAAAAATGAAGGTTAATGAGAGATATCTGTGAGGGCGGCCATTTTGAATCATGTTGTTATTCAGGAGGTTGTTCTTCATGAGTTCCTGACGTCTCGAAAGTATGACATAGGCTGTAAAGCTTTTCAGGCCTAAAATATTAAGAGATTATTAATTACGGGAAATAATCAGACCGAGGTGTGGCAGTACGGACCGAGTGATAGCGAGGTCTGTACAAAAAGACCGAGGTCTGATGTTTCCCGTACAGACCGATCAAGTGAAGTTAATAATTCGTTTATTATATGGCTCATTTAAAATTGAATTATATTTTGTCTACATCCGGGAAACGGGGCTAAATACTTAAAATATAGCCCGTGGGCAATACGCGAAATACAGCCCGTGCGCCAGCCAATCAGATCACAGGAAATTGTCAAGCCATATAATAAATAGTTTTAATGGTTTGGTATCTCTTAACTGACTTTTTTTGAAAAATGTTTTTGGTGTTTTCTAATAAAACTATAATTTTTTGTTTGTGTCAGCAGAGATCACAGAAAATAAACGACGGCAGTATAATGTCCACACAAAGTGTTCAATGCATTGTAGGGATATTTTGTTGCCAACGCACACATTTAGGCACTCTGTACTTGTAGGTCTTCAGGAGAGAAGGCACAACTCATTTGAATAACAAAGAACTAATATGGCTGCCAACTTCTAATTTCTGTTTCTGGCGTTAGAGTGGCTATTTAAAGTTTGCATTCTTACAATGAATTTAAAGTGTGTGATTTCTTACAATGTTGCAACGTTTTGGATACTTATGACCTTTGAATGTGGGATTTACAGGCGTAAGTTCGCTTTTTTTTTTCACAAAAAGACACGTGAGCAGAGAGGGAACAAAATACCCAATATCGGGGTCTTGTCCCACGTGCCATTCTTTGCGATAGGGATCAAATTGAACCTTAGGCATGTACCTATCTTTCTATGTTATTTTCCTGTGTCGGCGCGTTGGGTGCTACGACGCGATTTTTTCCGGTAGCTGCTCCCAGACTAAAAAGCGTATTTTCGTTTGTCAAGCAAAATTCGCACCATTCATTGCATAGAAAGAGGGTAAGAGTCGCGCGCACTCTACCAAAACCGAGTTTGAAAAGTAGATCTATTTGTTTTTTAAACAACAGCAATTTATTTCACCATGAAATCTCAAACACCGTGCGCTTTTCAAACTCGTCATAGCCCGCGGCTGTTGGCCTCAGTCGTGCACGTACACTCTAGTGTTGTTGTGTAAGTCATGTTATATGGCAAGATCCTCTATGTACTTTACTTTCTGGTTATAAATGCAATCACTAGCTCGTCAAAATTCTAAACTTACAATTGATTTTGTCATGCATAATGTTGTCTGTTATTACCTTTCAGTACAGGAGAGTTCATCAAGAGCAAGATTTGTCACATATGGCTAATACTGCTATGGACTACCAACAGATCAGCAGTCGTATTCTATCGTTTAAGGTCCAGGAGACGTCTTTCAACTTTCTATTTGGATTGTCAGGCAGTATGCTTTAATTAATGCCGTCAAACTGGTGTACCCTATACCTAAAGCAATCGCACTTCCAAAGGCCTAATTATGAGTCACCGCGATATTTAGACCGACAGTTTGCACTTTCCTTGTAAGTGTTGTAGCAATATTTCTCGTCTTATGTAAAATAAAATTGCATTAAACCTTAAGATTATATATGCGATACTATGTTTGTATTGTCAGATAGTTTTAAGACCATGTTCGCGTGGTTCTTTTCATCTCAGACAGTTGTATGACATAGATCCTGATCATACTCTGCGCTGTCCGATAATTTCATGCGCATTACTATGAATGGTCTGAACCCAGGTGTATAAATGTTTGTCGAAGTAACAATATTTGTTATATGATCATCCGGGTGGATGTAGACTGACGTTTCGACAACCTGAGCGAAAGTCATCTTCACAGTCAAGTGAAGCTAGAATAGTCAGGTCAGAGGTGTAGACTGCCACATTGCGTAATAAGCCACGTTCATGCGCATTGGGACACGGGTGACACCTAGTATCGCCAAGTTTTTATGTTCGTGAAACTTGGTGATACTTTGCGTGCCAGGAAGTTTCATGATGCTTGGCGATAATTTGCGCGTCAGGTAGTTTCGTGTTCATTAAACGAGGGTGGTACTGATTCATGTTCATGAAACTTGGTATACTTTGCGTGTCAGACAGTTTCATGTTCATCTTGGCGATACTTTGCGTGTCAGGCAGTTTCGTGTGTTTATTAAACGAGGGTGGTACTTTGTGTGTCAGACAGTTTCATGTTCATGAAACTTGGTGATACTTCGAGTGTCAGGCTGTTTCGTATTCATTAAACCAGGGTGGTATTTTGCGTGTCAGACAGTTTCATGTTCATGAAACTTGGTGATACTTCGAGTGTCAGCCTGTTTCGTGTTCATTAAATCAGGGTGGTACTTTGCGTGTCAGGCAGTGTCGTGTGTAATTTCAAGTGAAATATATCCTTTTACACGGCGAGTAATGGAGTTTGCACAAGATTCCATTACACATATTTTCGGCGTGCCCGGACGAGAAAAGAAGTTTCCGGGTCTTTACACTCGGCGTGTCAAGGAGGTGTAACGAACCCGGAAATAGGCCAGGTTCGAATTACGCTCCAATGCTCACAAGACAAAAGCTTCAAATCGAGGCTTTCTCCAAGTTCTAATACATTTACAGTAATTTCAGAAGAAAGCCTCGACTTGAGGTTATTGTTTGTAGGCATTGGAGCGTAATTCGAACATGGCCTATTCCGTGATACGGACACTAGTCCGAAGACCGGGAATTTCTGGATCGTGACACGCCATGGCTATGCGGACAATATTGGCCCTGACACGCCTGTAAATTCCATGATCTGCCGCGAATATGGGTCCGATCCAGGGCGTGTCAGGGCCACGGTACGCTTGATTTTGCACAGTGCTTTTTTTCTGTAAGTACCATATACTTGAGATACTTCATATACTTTATATACTTGGTTTATGAAAGACTTTAAATGATGCTTATAGAAAAAAATATTAATTTGTAATAATAAATTTATGAATATTTATTATCAAGAAGTCTTTCATAAACCAAGTATATGAAGTATATGAAGTATCTCGAGTATATAGTACTTACAGAAAAAAGGAATATATTAATTTTTGATAATAAATATCCATCAATTTATTATTACAAATTAATATATTCCCTTTTTTTCTGTAAGTACCATATACTTGAGATACTTCATACACTTTAAATACTGGGTTTATGAAAGTATTTTAACTAAAGTCTGAACAATGAAGCACTACCAGTTGTTTCTGTAAGTGCCATATACTCGAAATACTTGATATACTTGGTTTCTCTGACTCTAATCTGAATGACCAAGTGTCACTTGTTGTGTCTGTAAGTATGATGGAAGCATTAAAGTCCTTACTCGGAGTTATGTGTTAATTTCACAAAGCGGGACTTAACAATTTACCAGAGATCAAGTATTCTTAGTATATGAGGTATATCAAATATCTGGTACTTACAGAAGTAACTACCAGTTAATTCTGTAAGTCCCATGTACTTGAAATACTTCATATTATTGAAATACTTGGTTTGTGAAAGACTCCTGACTTCAATCTGAATAACATAGTATTTCACTAATTTCTAGTCGTAAATGAGTGAATTATAAGCTACGAGATTCGTAAAGGAACACATGGTCCCTTGTTGGCTGTTCCTTCCGTTTGTTAATGGAGATATGAACTTTCACGGTTAGCCAAAAATATCGACCACTTTTTTAACGGAAAATCGCTTATTATTCAAGTTGGAACCCTGTTCTTGCACGAAAACCTGCAATGCCCTTGAAACATTATTTCGCTCTGTTTTTAAGCCCAATCTAGAAAAGGGAACCGAATTTTTGGGGAATGGTTATTATTATTATTATTATTATTATTATTATTATATGACAGTTATAAACGTATGTATGCCATACAAAAATAACAAGCCCTGGGGCGACCAGCGTTACCCAGAGGCTCACGGGAAACAAAAAAGGAAAGAGAAAAAAAAAATATATATATATATAAAAACTTACATTAAAAAAAAAAAATTATCTATATAAATATCCTGTGTCTCTAACTGACTTCTATTTCTACCGTCCAACTTCACGTCATCACCTTGAAGTTTCGAGCGATGTTTAGACTATGTGATATGACTGATTTTTGCATACGACGAAGGATATCTCCTCCTCGTGCTCCAAACAGATCCCTCATTGCAACGTCCACTTCACGCGACCAGCCTCCCAGAACATCTATAATGATGTTGAGCTGCTTGATGGAGTAGCCTGGGAGTTGCTGCTTCAACTCCCATCGCAAGGGGGCGTACTTAGTGGTCTTCTCGGTGTCTTTTTTTTCCCTGTTCTCAATCCAAGGACAACTCATCTCTATCGCATACACAACCTTCCTCTTATGATCAATGACCCTGGCATCTACTCTATTCTGTCTGACGTGACAATGCTCCGCGAAAAGGGGAATGTCCCAATAGGCTTTTGCATCTGGAGATTCATACAAAGCCTTTGGGGTGACGGGTGAGTACCATGGTGGGACTGACTCACATAGCTTGAGATCTCTAAGCAGCTCAAAGAATAACATCTTGAGAGCAGCATTATGACGTAGCAGGTACTTAGTCTGAACAAGCGAGGAGCACCCCGCAAGCACATGCGGCAAGTTCTCTGCAGTCTCCACGCACATCCGACACATGACGTCATCAGGATCGGTGGTGCAGGTCTTCTGTGCCGTGTAAACTTTAGTACGCAGCATTTGCTCATACAATTCCATCATCCCAGCGATAGTATGGGTTGGGGCACTTGACCACTCCCTCAACCACGCGAAGCACCCTTGAAGATTCAAATCCTCGTCATCCCATCTATTCACCATATACTTCCCCTTCCTATTCACCATATACTTCCCCTTATTATTATTATTATTATTATTATTATTATTATTATTATTATTTTTTTTTTTTTTTTTTTATTATTATTATTATTATTATTAGGGCACAATCATGAAGTGAAGTAAGAAACCCCTCGAAAAACGATAAAAGGTATTCAATAAATAATTAAATGTTTCTGATCTAAATCATTTTGTTAACAAGAGCGATGTTTCCTGAGTTTTTAGGAACCCTATGAAGTAAACCTGAAACGCCGTCCTCAGTGCGTGACCAGTCTAACCGAGGCACCAATATTAAAATATTACCTTTTGTGCATAACCTGTCGAACCCATAAGCATGTCTTATTTGAGTTAGAAAATAACTAACTTAAAATACAATGAAAATATGTGCTACTCGTTTAATCAAATGAGAAAGTACTAAGTACTTTCCAAATACGTTACCAGTATTATTACGCTGTTATTAAGACCCCGTCCACACTACTCCAATTCAAACGAAAACGGATACTTTTTGCTCCGGATACGGCTATCGTCCACACTACAACGCCGAAAACGATCACCGAAAACGGTGGTCGATTTTAAAACGGTAGAGCGATTTTAAAACTTAGCTGTTTGAAACGCTGTTTTCTAGTGTGGTCGGGTGAAAACGATGCTATGTGAAAACGATGACGTCACCATAGCACACCGGACCAATTTGGAGGGCCAACAGGCGCATGCGTTGAGCTTTTGAGCATGCGTTTTCGTACGGATACGCGTTGTAGTGAAGACGGGCGAAAACGATACGAAAACGATAAGTGTGGCCGCAAATCTTTTGGAAAACGGAGCAAAAAGTATCCGTTTTCAGTGCGGACGGGGTCTAAATATATTTTCTTGCGGTACGCAATGTAAACAGTGACTGACGTGATTAACAGATATTGTTAGTAATCCTTCGGGAATAGCGTAAAAAACTTGTAATTAGATGCTAGTCATTCGAAGGCATCTCTTTCTTCTAAAGCCTTGATTTCCAGTAATTCCCTATTACTATTATATTAGTGTCAATTATCACTATTCAGCTTCTATAATTGTTGTATTTTCCGACAAGCATAAATAAATGAGATGCTCGCTCCTACTTGTGTTATTGTTTTAATTAAGTTTAGCTAGAAAACGTTTTATACGCGTTCACGGATGAATAGAGTATAAAACACGCCTTGCGCTCTCATGCTAATAATAACTTGGTTGTTGATAAAACAGGTTTCGTATATATTCTTTAGGTCACGCTCGATAAGTTTGGATAAGGTAAAATTTTTGAACTCGTACCTCAGGATATGAATATTATTCTTGGTGGCGTTTTATTCTGGAATCAAGTATAAAACAATTTGGCCAGTTGAAAAAAGCTACGAGTATTAGTATTCAACGTAAATTCTTTAAAGTACCGCAATCACTTATCCTTTCATGTTACTACAACTAAACTTGTAAATATTATTCTGTAGAATTTTTACCAGCGATTTTCATTCTCAATAAACGTGGTTATTGAGAATGAAAATCAATAAAATTGATTAAATTACCTCAGGTTAGTCCAAGCAAAGAAAATAATACATGTTTATCGTCCCCGCCCGCATCGTTTTTTTTTTTGGAGCCGCATCCTTTTTTTTATTTTTTATTTTCACAAATTGTCTCCAAAACGAAGTCAAACGCCACAAGCGGTTAGACACTGTTTTGAAGTGTGGCTTTTAGGTCGTTTAATGAGCATGGAAATTTCCAAAACTGAGAGATATATGAGGGAGGTGGTGGTACATTGTAGACGTTCAGGCTTGCAGATACTTTCGAAAAGCCGCTGCTTGATGTTGCGTTAAGGTGGCCCGCGCCTGTTTCACAGGAAAAATATACTAACATTTAATCGCCGGCTTTTTCCAGTAAAAGCGCTCCGATTGCTAATATTTTTGGCTGCTAGAATAGTGGATTACTAGAGATTATACTGCAGGGAAATTATAATAGAAAAGTTACACCGATTACACAAAATAATCAATTTCCTGAAGGTAGACATATAGCAACAAAAGTTTTCCTTAACAGAAAGACGAGAGAAATTTTCTTTTAAGTTGGCTCAATAAAGTACTAAGTATCCTAGTTTGTATTTGTAGTTGTATATTACAATTGACCTCATGGAAATTGTTTGATGAGGTCGACTAAAATTGTTTAGCTTATACGCCTCAAGATACTTAAGACTCGAGTAGCACGACGGCAACTGAATTGCGAGCCTAATCTTACCTGTAATGACAAACATTTGTATCCAAGGAAACTTCAGTGCAAGAACCAAGAAGATAGGACGGACGCTCTCAGAGCTGACTCTAGTATAATTTTGCGATTTATCCTGTGTGTAAAGTTCATAAACAAATAATTTAACAAATTGGTCATACATAAAACTTCTAACCGATTTTTTACCGTCTTTTTCAAATAATGAAGAAGAACAATGAATGTTTAAGCGACTTACCAAGTGGCAGCAAACGAGAAACAATCGGTTCGGAGAAATTAAGAACCAAATATCGCTGAAGCAGACTCACTGCAAATCGGTCTCATTGCAAACCCACAATGCATGACATTTGTATTACACAACATTACACCTCAGACTTCATGATTTGAATACCTCGAGGGACGTTTCACCTCGTTTGAATGCAGGCGCTATACCATTGTACCAATGTGATAATACAAAACGTTTTTATTCTCCTGGAATCTTTACTAATGTCAGTTAGTCTACAAATGTATAGGAAATAAAATAATAAGTCATGCTGAATAGATAATAAATACGTTGCCTTGGATTGTTCTTATTTTTGAAGGTGATAGATTATCTTTGCAATAATGCTAGCGTTCGTCGTAATTTTATGGCCCCCAGCACCTGATAAAAGCGCGACAACGCCCTTAGCATTTTCTACATCATAGCAGCGTTTGAGGGAAGTAAACGTGAGTCCTGCCTTTGCAAGCTTTTGTATCATATAGGACGTTATAGAATGTTCTAGCTGCGTTCCCTTTAATGTTAATTGCCTTTGAGACATTGCGCACTTTTCTCGGTATTGCGTGACAGCTTCTGGAAGTGGTTTGGAACCCTGAACTGTCGACTGAAGGCAAACCTCCAAGCGCTCATCAGACATGATTTTCTGAAGTGCCAGAGAGTCTTCCAAAGCATCATGCGCATCAAAAGATTTGCCGGTAACTTCCTGATATATCGCGCCAAGAGCCGTCGACTTTCCCAGCCACGCCTCTTTTCTCAAAAAAGGCAAACTCTCCGATCTTATCTTTATTTTAGTGAAATATGTCCCTCGAGGTATTCATTGGTACAATGGTATAGCGCCTGCATTCAAACTAGGTGAAACGTCCCTCGAGGTATTCAAATCATTAAGTCTGAGGTGTAATGTTGTCTAATACAAATGTCATGCATTGTGGGTTTTGAGACCGATTTGCAGTGAGTCTGCTTCAACGATATTTGGTTCCTAATTACTCCGAACCGATTGTTTCTCGTTTGCTGCAACTTGGTAAGTCGCTTAAACATTCATTGCTCTTCTTCATTATTTGAAAAAGACGGTAAAAAATCGGTTAGAAGTTTTATGTATGACCAATTTGTTAAATTCTTTGTTTATGAACTTTACACACAGGATAAATCGCAAAATTATACTAGAGTCAGCTCTGAGAGCGTCCGCCCTATCTTCTTGGTTCTTGCACTGAAGTTTCCTTGGATACAAATGTTTGTCATTACAGGTAAGATTAGGCTCGCAATTCAGTTGCCGTCGTGCTACTCGAGTCTTAAGTATCTTGAGGCGTATAAGCTAAACAATTTTAGTCGACCTCATCAAACAGTTTCCATGAGGTCAATTGTAATATACAACTACAAATACAAACTAGAATACTTAAGTACTTTATTGAGCCAACTTAAAAGAAAATTTCTCTCGTCTTTCTGTTAAGGAAAACTTTTGTTGCTATATGTCTACCTTCAGGAAATTGATTATTTTGTGTAATCGGTGTAACTTTTCTATTATAATTTCCCTGCAGTATAATCTCTAGTAATCCACTATTCTAGCAGCCAAAAATATTAGCAATCGGAGCGCTTTTACTGGAAAAAGCCGGCGATTAAATGTTTGTATATTTTTCCTGTGAAACAGGCGCGGGCCACCTTAAGGTATGTAGATCAATAAATATTACAAACTTCGACATCTTTGTTTATTACAAATTGCCATTGAAGTGTATTACAAATTGACCGATCCCTAGTTTGACGATAGCTCCGCCCACTCATAGCAAACAATAGGAATTTTTCCCTACGGAATTCAAAATGTCCGAGCAACAAACTTGAATATCGAAGATTTTTCAATAATTATTCAGCTTTTCAAGATAAAAATATAAAATCCAAATTGCATGCAACAACTTATAAAACCTCCCTGCAATCGGTGTCTTTTCCGCACTCTATGCCAAATATAAAATTTGGCTTGTCCGACGTAGCAACAGTAACTAGGGGTATAACAATGAATGCGGGATCGGTGAATTGGGACGGAGGTGTATTACAAATTGCGACGGACGTTACTAAAACGGGGACCCGAGGAGCTCACCAACCCTCTACACAAGGGCAGCAGCGGGTTACCCGGCTTCAAGCTTTGCATAAAAATAGATTAAGCCATGCATGTCTAAGTATAAGCACTCGTACTGTGAAACTGCGAACGGCTCATTAGGCCGCATTTTCAAACTCTTTCGATTTTCTCGAAAATTAAAACTCGCCGAAACTTTTTAAAATGATTTTCGAGTATAGTCGCCCAAAGGGTATCTTTGGACGAAATATCAAAAGTGCGACCAAATGGTCGGTGAAATGCGGTTCTCGATCCCTACAGGCTGCCGCTCTTAAATATGCGCTTGGGCATTTTGAATATCAACAAATTGCTTTTCATTTCGTGGGAGACATGCAAATAATCCCAGCGACTAAATGTTCTCTATATAATGTAGTAATAAGAAATAAATATCCAGAGTCCATGACAACTCAACTAGCCGAAAACACTTTGAGTACAGCACAGTTCAAGTTATGGTAGTGAGACAAGAATATATTTTATTGTTTTAATCGTCTTTTTGAATTATAGAAAACGGCGTTTCACCTGCAGAGAAAGATTATCAATCATATATAGTATGGTGAAGTTGGGGCAATATCTCCTCAATATTTTGCTTTATAAAATAATTTAGATAGTACGCGCGCTCTGATTGGTCGAGAGCCGTGTTTGCATTTCCCTGTGCAAACACAGTTGTGACGTCGCCCACTCGCGAGCTTCGGGCCGGTAATTTGAAATAGCTTTTAGAAAAAAGTAACATGTTTTAGGCAAAATCATTTATTAAGAAGTCAATATTACTTGGACATACATTTGATAAAGCACATTGAATTCACATAAAGCACGAGATTCGTGAAATAACATTGTTTTCGCTTCTTTACCTGAGCTGAGTTCGGCACACAGTTCGACAGTCACAAGTTCAGTCTCGTTCTGCAGATCTTGAAAAAAGTGCTTCCAAAAACTAATCCTGGATCCTCGTATAATGTTTGACAAGACCAAACGGTACAAATAAGTGGATTCCTTCCTTCTTTTCAATGCTTGCCGTAAATAAAGCGTTCAAATACGCTCTTCCAAGCAGTTCCGCTGCCACATGCAAGTTCTTGCTCGGGAGAAAAAAATTTTCACAGACGAAGAAACTGGGCCAACACACCTATGTAAAGCAACGGCTTCTCTACGTAAGTCTTCTGTTCACCTTCTGTCGTAATTATTTTGTGTTTTGAAAGGAAGAAGCCTTCATTTTAAGCCACGAATGTCATTTTAAATCCACTTCGCTTGCCGCCATATCTCAGAAAACTTGCAGTCCGATCAGAAAGAGATTGACAAATCATGCGATAGACGGAGCGCTCTGATTGGCTGATGCAGCCTTTTCATCTGTATGGAGAATTTAGAGTCTCGTCCGCTTCAAAAACTTACTATTCCTGTCCACGCGGATTTTATTTATGTAGATAATTATTTTATAAAACAAATAAAACACAGTTTCCGTGACTGCACAGGCTTATGCAAACCTCGATGTGGTTTGGAGAATTCTCGAGCAGGTGCAAACACTCGCCTGCGGCTCGTGTTTCCACTGATCTGCTCTCGAATTCTCCCAACCATATCTCGGTTTGCATAAGCCTGTGCAGTCACGGAAACTATGTTTTATTGTTAATCTTAAATCCTATTTCAAAATTCCTACAAATCCTAGCCGATTATATGGATATTAATTTAAGAATGGATATATTATATTATTTTGCACTTGTCTTCATTTTCTTTCCTGTATTCACTGGAAGCAGCGAGGTGGTACTCACTACCGTCACATGCGAGTTTTCCGACGTATTTTTCTTTACTTATAACGTTTTGCATTTGGCTACTTTGCACTATGGTTTATAGAGAAACACGTAGAATTATCTATTTTTCAACTGATTTTGATCAATATTTCTGATAATATGAGCAATTTTATCTCCTTACCGATTGGGGTCTGGTAACTAGTCAAACATAAGATTCCTTTCTTTTGCAAAAAAAAACCCACTTGCACTCTCCCAATATCAAAATTCGAACGGTACATAACAGGTGGAAAAATCACCAGTCACAACGTTTATAATAAAAACCTTTCTTTTAGAAATGCCATTTGAAAGTGTTTCTGATAACACCTGACCCTGTAGGTTCAAATCTAGTGAGCCTTTGTTATTTACTATTTATTTACTAGCTTTTGCCCGAGGGCCGGGAAATCCTCACAGAGCGAGGCTCCACATGACGAGGCTCCCTTGTCAGTGTAGTGGGTTAGTATGTAAGTCCTACACTGAGGATGGGCAACTTCCGACGTCCCCGTGGTTCTTTAACGTCCCTCTGGTTCAGGTTAGTGTAGTGCATGTGAGAGACGGGACCTACGGTTTAACGTCCTTATCCGAGAAGACGCGAAGGTCTAGCCATTTGCAGATATTAGAGCAAAGGCAGCACCTTCTCCTCAATTATTAGAAAAGACCCTGAGTGTTGGCCCGGCCGGGGTTTGAACTCCCAACCTCCCGAACATATGCCCGGCGCTCTACCACTGCGCTAACCGGTCTTTGGCAGTTAAGTTGGCTGCGTAGTCAATCACAATCGTGTGAGCCAATAGGATCCTTGTTCAGTGCACTCCTTTGGCTTGTTTTTCGAGACATGTCGCAACAGACATGTCGCACTAGGTGAAACTAGGAAAGGATCTGATTGGCTTACGAGTTTGATTGACTACGCTTGATTTTCTTGACAAAAAATGGTCTTCGAAACGCTCTTGGGCTATTTCTTCAAACATATAGTCTGACCTCATTGGCGTTGGTATTGCGAAAAGTTATCTTGTATGTGGCCTCGCGCACGATGTTGAGCACACTTGAGTTGACCGAGAAATTGAGCTCAAATTTGTTTTAGATCTGCTGTGTTTTCCGAGATCTTGCCTAAAATGCACCAAAAATAAAAGGAAACAAAAGCCCAATGATCGCAGTTTCTTTATAAAAACAATTTTTTAATCAGAGATCAAAAGAGATTGGAGTAAAAAAATATTTTTCAAATGGTGTCATGCTGAAAACTAGAAAGCCGTGCGTAACATTTTGTCTCCCAAACAGCGTTTTTCCGTTTTTGCCTATCGCGCAGGCAAATTTGCCTGTTCTTGCCTTTTTTGTTTTTGCCTTTTTTGCAATTTTTTTCCTCTTTTTTGCCTTTTCGCGCATAGATTTTGCTTTGCCCTTTTTGCCTTTTCACGAATAGATTTTGCTTTGTTCTTTTTGCATTTTCGCGCATACATTTTGTTTTGCCTTTTCGCACACATACATTTCGTTTTGCCGTCTTTGCCGCTTCGTGGATTTAATTTTTGCCTTTTTTTAGCACAGAGATTTTGCCTCGCAGTTCTTGGCCTCCCTTTGCAATTTGTGCCCGTTTTGTCTTGTCGTGCTTTGGTGTCTACTGCCAGTGGTTTTCTTCGCCTGTCTTTATTTTTGAAAGCCAGTTAACGTCGTCGTTTTTTTCTCTTTCTGTTTTGTTTTTATAAAATTTCTTTGAACGCTTCCTTTGTTGCTCTTTTTGTCTCTCCTTAGCTTGTAAAGAGCCGCTCGCGAGCCGTCAATTTTGGCATTTTTTTTTATGTGTAGTTGTCTTAATTGTGTGCCGAGCATACAACTAAATGCAAGGCAGCCTCACAGCAGGCAAAAACCGGCAAAAATGGGCATGACAAGGCAAGAATGAGCGCAAAAGGCCATGGCAAGGCAAAAAAGGGCACGAATAGGCAAAAAAGTGCGCGAATAAGCGAAAAAGGGCACGAATAGGCAAAAAACAGCATAATAAAGCAAAAAAAAAAAAAGCATAACAAAGCCGAGGCGTATTTTAAACGAATGTTTGAGTGCTAACCACAATGGCTTTTAAAACGATGTTGAGCTATATTCAAGATGAGCTAATAGAAGAAGTAGAGAGTTTGAGGGAACTTGAGAACTAGATTATGAAGACACTCAATCCGAATGAGTGTTCTCTGTCTATTAAATTAAAAGGCTCTATCTGCTTGCACTATACAGAATGGATTGAGCGCATGTTGTTGTTTTCGATTTTCTTCAGCTTTTCCGTTCATTTCTCTTGTTTTCGCGCAATTGCAAAGACCATATAAAGGGGCACAACCAATAACTACTAAAAGAGATGGAAGCAGTAACTGCGAGCGAATAAAAACCTAGAGGTTGTGAAACAGAGCAAAAATCTGCCAAAAAGGCAAACATTGCGCAAAAAGGCGTGTGCAAAAAAGGGCGTGCAGGGCAAAGAGGCAAAATAATGCATGAAGCAAAACGGCAAAAAATGCAAAAAAAGGGAAAAACCGGGCAATAAGATGCGCGATGCACGAAGCAAAAAAGGGCACAAAAAGGCAAAAAAACTGCGTGTTTGAGCAAATCGAGGACGTTTTTGTCTTCTAACTTTAAAAAAAAATGCTAACGCTACTTATCGTTGTGTTTCTTCATTCCTTTACATCCTCTTCCTCTACAAGCAATTAATTCTGAATCAGCATTACAAGTGCATCCTTGGTGTTGTGTTTTTTTTTCAGACCACAGATAATAAAAAGCACAAAAATGTTTATATTTTAAAACGTGCTCGTAAGAACACGACACCAGATTTGTTACGACACCTTTTTCTATATGAAGTTTTCGTAATCTTTAGAAATTCGAAACGCGATAACAAATTGTTTTTGGGGTGCACATTAGTTAAACATTATTTATTGCAAATTTCAGAGCTGAACGACGGTTCACTTCCGAGATATATTGCAAAACTCAGCGTTAGAATTTTTGTTACGCCGCCGTGCACAGCATCGTGCGCGAGGCCATGTCTGGGTGGATTCTTCAACTCAAAAAATGGAGGGCCGCCATTTCGTTGCCATGGAAGCGTCAATTTAAAGAAAACATGTATACACATATAACGATCAATTGGTCAATGCATGTTTCTTGTAAAGTGGCTTGCCTTTATGTGTATGTATAGCACGTGAGATACAGGCCATACCAGACCGAAGAGTCAACTAAAAACTGCTATAAGCCACCTTAGAGTGCAAATTTTCTTAGTTTTTTTTTTATTAATAAAACGCAATGGCAGTGGTTCAAAATACTTTTTTTGCAAAATACAGACAACGCTTCAAATCTACTAAGATACCTATTGTCTTGAATAAATTCCCGTTGATTTGCGATAAATGTGAAACTAATCGCGCGCTAAAATTATCTGAAAAACAGAAAAAATGAAGAACTTTTTCTAAACTGTAATGAATTTCTTCCGAATTGCATAAATTACATAAATAACATAGTGAGTTTTAATCTCGTGTGTTATAGCCGAAATCTACCTCGTCGGTGCGAATGGAATCTCAGATGTATAGGTTTAAATAGTTTGAGCAAAAAACCTTGATTTTTTTAAATGTAAACGAAGAAATTAAAAACAAACTTCGGTAGCAATCACATTTGTTGTCGTTTGTTTAGATATGTAAATTTTATGAATTTCTGTACAAAACTTTCAGTAAACTTCACGCCATTGCTAAACTTTCTCAAAATAGGCTATAAGTCCGGCCAATAGACCAAATGACTCAATTTTACTAGACCACACATCTGTAGTTTCTTAGTGCAATAAGGCTTATGGTTAGCTGTATATTAGAGGAAATGCAAACCCCGGTCGCATTATTATGCTTTAAATTTTGGTGGGGGACAATGCTTTCAGTAAACCTCGAAATTTTATATTTCCAAGAACTTATTTCCGATCTCAGTCAGAATGCCACAGCTTTGACATAAAAATATATAGACCACAGTTGGCTCAGTTTGTTTCATTGCGGCGTTGCTTATTTTGACAATAAATCTACAAAACCTGAAATACGCTATTATAACATAGACACGATATAACGCGCGCTCTGATTGGCTGATTTTCTATGTGAAAGAAATGGATATACCATAGAGATTTCCCATAGAAAGTACGTCACACTCGGAATCAAGCGAAACGGGAGACAAGATTGAGCTCGCCAATGTCACAAAAGCTGTCAAAAACAACACCCTGGATCTAAAACAAGCTCTGGAAATTGAAAGCAAGTGAAAAGGAACCTGTTTCAGATGGATTTATGTAGTTGGGAAATCCGATGACTGATAAATAGGTTTGTTTTTGCAAAATTTGCTCCTTTTCGTGCGAGTTTTGAGGGCTCTGTTTTGAGTACTGTTTTTATTCAAGTCCGGAAGAATTTCTACTTCAGCGGCCACAAAACTGTCATGTGAAAAATTCGTGAAAGGAACAAGTTAGCAGGTAAGCAAATCAATTGATCCAAATTAATTTTGTTTGGGATTAATGTTTTTTAACCCTGAAATCAGCTACTTCAAATTTAGTAGTTTGCAATTTCTCTTTTGGCGAGTAAGGTTTCCTTCGCTGCTATCGATTTTCTTCGTATTATTTTCTCTTGCAATGCCATGATTGCTTAATAAAATATGAGAATCAGAAAAGACTATGTTTTCATTATATTTTCTACGAAATAGTCAAGTTTGATTTTGTCATTTAATTTGAAAAGCCCTTCCCTTTCAAGTGCTGAATGCAACCATGTTGTTGAAACAGAAAGCGATGTAAGCTTATTATTTTCCACCTCACAAAGCGATGTATTATTTTCCACTAGCTTTTGAGAAGTCCACTTACAGTGTAACTAAAACGGCTAAAAAGAGAGAAGTGATTTGTCAGTACGTGTGTATTATATCCAGTTCTATAATTCCAACGGCATTTTATTCCCGTTTGAGCATGATTTAAGCTTAAATTTTTCTTGCAAGTTATGGGGGATAATCCAATAATTTGTTGTTTGCGTGCGTTTTGTTTCCAACTTTATTTTGCGAAACTTCGTTGTTTATGTTATAAAAGCAATGGTCCATACTAAGCAGTGCGTATATCCAGTTCTGGAAGCACTTGGATAGTTGAGAGAGCACTCAGCTAGCTAGAGTCGCACTCGGCTAACGCCTCGTGCGACTCTTACGCTACCTTCGTGCTCTCTCAACTATCCGCGTGCTTCCACTACTGGATATACGCACGCTAAGCATGGACCATTCCTTAAAATTATCAAATTTTTGGGACACGAAAATGGCAAAGACGTTTTCACTAATAATATCGAAGAAGATGCATATATTGAAGAAAATACCATATAAGTTATTTCATTTTAGGATTGGAACTTCGATTTATGGCAACTTTTGCGTTGTATGTTTTATCCATGAAGAAATAAGTAAAAACTAGCTGATGCCCGTGAAAAATTAAGGGAGTGTAAGGGGAAATTTAATTTACTTAAACTTAAAGTGTTCTCTGTTTAAAAAAAACGGGAAAAAATCACAATGGCCATATGGATTGTGGGGAGGGGTTTATGATTTCCCCCTTCCATAAACTGCTGGATTTACATTACTACCTCCCACAGCATGAGTACCCTTAGTCCCACCATGCCGAAGTAAATGAAGTGAGCCCAAAAGGATTTTTTTAACACTGTGGTCTTCCTGATTGGTAGCATTGGTGCGACAAAATCACGCGTGTGCCCGTCGCTCGAATCGGTCAAAAAACCCGTGAAAATCGAAAGCATTTGACTTCGGAATTGTTTGTAGCGGAGCTCCCGCGGACGCCGAAGGCGCCCGCGAGCGGAGCCCCATAGCTACATGCAGGAGAAAAAGGAACAAAAAAAGTGTATATGCATCCAACGATTCTGTCATGGACTTCCGGTTTGTGCGTTCGTTCGTCCGTTCGTTCGTTCGTTCGTTCGTCCGGAATGACGTCATCGAAACTAGAAAAATCAATATCTCAAGAAGGCAACATCGATAGGTGACCAAACTTGGGTAAAGTTATTCTGGAGGCAAGGGGGGCGCACTACCAAGGTCACGTGACATGACGTCATCGATGACGTCATCAAAACTAGAAAAGTCAATATCTCAAGAAGGCAACATCACTAGGTGACCAAACTTGGGTAAAGTTATGTTGGAGGTAAGGGGGGTGCACTACCAAGGCCACGTGACATGACGTCATCGATGACGTCATCAAAAGTAGAAAAATCAATATCTCAAGAAGGCAACATCGCTAGGTGACCAAACTTTGGTAAAGTTATTTTGGAGGCAAGGGGAGTGCACCACCAAGGTCACGTGACATGACGTCATCGATGACGTCATCCAAACTAGAAAAGACAATATCTCAAGAAGGCAACATCGCTAGGTGACCAAACTTGGGTAAAATTATTTCGGAGGCAAGGGGAGTGCACCACCAAGGTCGCGTGACATGACGTCATCGATGACGTCATCAAAAGTAGAAAAGTCAATATCTCAAGAAGGCAACATCACTAGGTGACCAAACTTGGGTAAAGTTATTTTGGAGGTAAGGGGGGTGCACCACCAAGGCCACGTGACATGACGTCATCGTTGACGTCATCGAAACTAGAAAAGTCAATATCTCAAGAAGGCAACATCGATAGGTGACCAAACTTGGGTAAAATTATTTTGGAGGCAAGGGGAGTGCACCACCAAGGTCACGTGACATGACGTCATCGATGACGTGATCAAAAGTAGAAAAGTCAATATCTCAAGAAGGCAACATCGCTAGGTGACCAAACTTTGGTAAAGTTATTTTGGAGGCAAGGGGAGTGCACCAACAAGGTCACGTGACATGACGTCATCGATGACGTCATCCAAACTAGAAAAGACAATATCTCAAGAAGGCAACATCGCTAGGTGACCAAACTTTGGTAAAGTTATTTTGGAGGCAAGAGGAGTGCACTTCCAAGGTCACGTGACATGACGTCATCGATGACGTCATCAAAACTAGAAAAGTCAATATCTCAAGAAGGCAACATCGCTAGGTGACCAAACTTGGGTAAAGGTATTTTGGAGGCAAGGGGGGTGCACAATCAAGGTCACGTGACATGACGTCATCAAAACTAGAAAAGTGAATATCTCAGGAAGGCAACATCGCTAGGTGACCAAACTTGGGTAAACTTATTTTGGAGGCAAGGGGGTGCACTACCAAGATCATGTGACATGACGTCATCGATGACGTTATTAAATCTAGAAAAGTCTATATCTCGAGAAGGCAACATCGCTAGGCGAACAAACTTGGGTACAGTCAAGAAAACATCCGGAGTATGTGGGTATGGAGCTCTTTGAAATGCAACATAAAAAAATCTGAATTTGCAAGTATGGCAATGGAGAACACGAATGTTTTCTGTAGCAAGTGACGTCGCGACACGTCACATTATTAATCTTTTGCAGGACTTATAAATATGTAACCGGGAGCTCCGCTTTTAGCCAGTGCTAAATCTATATATTATGTTTATCATATCTCAGTGAGGGGAGAGAAGAAACAGGTCAAGTAAAAATGGTCTAAGGTCTAATATTTTTTTTAGTTGATATTATTTACATTTTTCGGCTTTATCCCTCGCTTAAAAAATAGCTTGAAGAACTTGATCTTTTCCAACAAAAACATGCCCACTGGAGGGATTTCCTCCTTCTCTTCGGGATTGTGTCCTTCGTTTTGCGATAGAGCTGTCAGGTTTTATACTTAAAGAATATTATTCATGACTTTCACGGACCATGCTTTGTTTTGTAAATGTGTCATTTCGACTTAGCATGACTTAGCGCGTGCTCCGAGGGAAGCAAGGTAGTGTGTACGTTTGTTGAAACTTGAATGAAAAATTTTCTCAGGTCAAATCTTTCAAGTTAGAATTATCCCTGCACATTGCTGTATGTAATCTGTAAGAGAACCATTTAGGTTTCAAAGTCTTTGGTGCTTTCGGCTGCGCGAACCGAGTTCTTTTTTAGTTTCTGTGGGAGATTTTCAACATGGCGGCGATGGCGGCTTTGTCCCTCGCTTAAGAAATCGCTTTAATTAGAACTTTGCCCAGGGTGAATCTTTTCCAACTAAAACACGCCCATGGTCCAGATTTCCACCTTCCCTTCGGGTTTGCGAACTTCTTTTGGCGGCACAGCTTCAGGGCTGAGCGGAGCGAGTGTCGACACGATTTTCCTTACGGTATTAATATATATATATATATATATTTTTACACCAAGCGCTGAACGTGTGACGCTGGGACATGCAAATTTGCATAAAAAACAGAGATATTTATAATGATTTCTCGGTCCTAAAAAAACACTTTTCACAAACATTATTTTTCCAGGGAAAGATGAGTATTAGGTGCATAGACTTGTGCTTAGAGAATGAGCTTACTGCAAACCGATGCTTTAAAACTTGATTTTAACGGCAAAAATTGGCGAGTGACTACCACCTCGCTGCTTCCAGTCATTCGCTAAATAAACTCGTACAGCTCTCTCGCGGTAAACTCTGTTAGAGAAATAAAACAACGAAACCTTATAGTTATTCTATGACGCGAAGTAAATATTGAGAAATATCCCAATCTGGGATACGTCAGTATCTTCAAAACTGAGAACTGAATACAATTTGTACTTGAAAAGAAAACTGTTATACAGTGTTTGCTGTTAAAATAACACTTCATAAAGCTATCAATAATGTTACCTGTAAAAATGCGAGTTTGATGTGCCAAATAACTCATCAATACCAACACCATAACAGAAAGTGTTAGAGATATTAAACAAAAACGTCGTTGGCCAGACATGATGCGAATTAGTGCTGCTTGTTTCTAGATTGTCTGTGCAAGTTTCAGTTGTGTTCAGCATGACAAGCCGCAGGCTCTTAGTTACGGGATTTTTGGCTCTGCCCCCTACTGAGATGGAAGACAATTTGTCCTCGATCTCTGCGGGATACGTTTCTTGTCCACAGAAACGTTTAATTAGTGTTCAATACTCCAGGATCCAGCGTGCACTGCGCGCTTCCAAACTAGGATCATTGAAAGTAAGTAAAGTAACTATATCAGTGGATAACTCATAACAGTAATAGACCTCCTCGGCTTGGGCGGAATGTTGTCCCATTTCAGATCACGTGGCACTCATTTGAATAATCTGTCTTTGTTTGGAATGCTTCCCTATTCATATCCTTCGATGCGTAGCAGAAGAAGAAAAAAGTAATACTCATGGGAATGTCATTACGCCCAAGCCGAGGAGGTCTATTCAACTGACAAACCTGATGTCCACGTTGCAACACGTTACCCCTTTTTTCTTATCAGAGCTCCATTTTGAAAGGAATGGAGCTCCTCGGCTTGGGCTTAATGTTTTGCCCATTTCAGATCACGTGTCATTCCCATGAGTATTCTCTCTTTGTTTGGAATGCTTCCATATTCATATATCCTTCGGTGCGTAGCAGAAAAAGAAAGAGAGAATACTCATGGGAATGCCACGTGATCTGAAATGGGCAAAACAAACGGGCAAGCCGAGGAGGTCTATTCAAAGCTATAAGGAACAAAGAAGAATCAATACGGTAGGTCGGTCAGGGGACCGTACGCACTGTGTGCCGTGCACAAACACACTGCGCCACCGAGCCGTATCTTTTATCTAGTTGACTGTTTGGAACTATTGTAGTTGCTGGGCAAAACTTTGACTGAGCTCGATCATTCTCGAACCCATAGCTCCCCCGTCTCGTCACCTCGCGGGGGAGGCTCTGGTGACCGCCATTGAGCATGCGCCAGTTTTGATACAGAACCGTCTGCGCATGCCCAAACGTTTTAATCAGCCAATCAGCGAAGGCCCAGAGCCCAGATCCTCCCTCGCGAGGAGACGAGCTGGGGAGCTCTGGGTACGAGAATGGAGCTCGATAAATGACTGCCATTATTCTTTTCGGCAGGTTTTAGTTTAACCACCTCACTCTACTATATGTTCTTTCTTCATGAAAATATTTCCATGACTTAGTAACAATTCCATGACATTCCAGGCCCGGAAAAGGGCATCTCTAAGTTCCATGACTTTCTAGGTTTTTAAGGACCCGTGGGAGCCCTGTGTTACACATTGAAACGGGGCGCCACAAGAAACCCTACCTCTCATCAAGAACGGATATACGATCTTTGGAAATTAAATATTGTAACAGAACAACATTTTCTTAGACAGCCAAGATACCAGGGGAAAGGTGGGTGACTCTTGTAATCTAGAATAAATCGAAGCCGTCAAATTAGAACACGTCAACAGAAGTTCGGTTTTTGGCAAACTATACGGGAAAAAAGTAAAAGTATATATATTTCGGAAAAGTCCGGTTTTCGATAAACAATACGGGAAAAAGGAAAAAGTATATATATTTCTATCGCAAAGAACATCTATGTACATTTGGCTGTTCCATATTATATCCGTTATCCCCTTATTGAGGAACCTTTAATTTCCACAGTGCCATTCATTTTACGACAGAATTTCCACAGGGTATTCATTTGTGGTATTCAACTGTGGAATTTCCACGGCCCACAGGAGGAAGAGGAATTTGCACAGGGCCATAAGAGAATGTCGAATTTCCACAGGGAGTGTTGATTTTTACCCTGGAATTTCCAAGGGCCATTTATTTTGCCACAAAATGTCCACATGGTATTCATTTGCAACTGTGGAGTTTCCACAAGACCACAAGAGGAAGAGGAATTTCCACAGGGCCGCAAGAGAATGTGGAATTTCCACAGCGGTCTCTTCATATTTCCACAGGGGGTGTACAGGAGCCAGGAATTTCAGAGCAATTTATGAAAATTTGGAGTTCCTCTATAGGAAATATTTGTTTTGGAACAGCCAATTACATATATCATAGTCTCTATTTCTTTTCTATAACTCTATTGGGTAAAACAATGTAGCCCTAGTTTCTAAAGATTCAATAAAGTCTCTCTTGTCTTGTCTTCTCACTGAAGGGTGTGTGGGGCGGGGGTTGAATATTAGAAAGCAGACACATTGTACAGTTACTATTCAGACATAATGCAAACAGTACATTAGATGAATGTACTCAAAACAGCAAGAGTTGACAGTACTGACGAGTGTGCCAGGTAAGAAGTTATTGTCTAGATATTATGCATTCAGAAGCAGTGCATCATTCCTTCGTATTCTGAAGCATTTGTAAACTCGTCCAGAAGCAATTTCATTCTTTCATTGGATGGATTGAAGCCAATAAGAGAGAAAATGCGATCATCCCACAGGTCTAAATGTGGTGTCGATTCGATACATGTTCGATAGGAAGAGTATTTTCAGCATCACGAGGAAGTGAACTTCATCCTCGATCCAATTAGGGCTATAATCAAAGCTCTACCTGGAAGGAGGGCAAATCTCGTGTTTGCGATGGCTCGACTGAGTCTTACCAAACATTGTTTTACCGTAGGGAAAGACGTAATGCCTCAACATATACCAATTATACTTTCTGCTTTGAGCATAATGAAGCTTAAACGGGTGCACAAATGATATCTCAGTGTTATAATATTTCCAGAAAGTCCCATTTTTAAGATAATCCTCGACGTAAAAAGGAAAGACTCCTTTGAGGTTTATGGTGTTTTCCTTAAACTCCAGCATGCGTATTATTGAAGTGGCAGCAATAGACCGAGTAAGCCTTGTTTACTTCCGGTAGATCACGTGACCTGAATTGGGAAAACAAAGCCAAGCGCGCGAAATATTCCCGCGCTACAAATCTTGTAAGACGTGTGTCGCTTCTTCTCCTTTCCCTTGATGAAAAGTTGAAAATGGTCTATTGTTGCTGTGTGAAGGAATGTAATAATAATTCTACTGTTCCCGGACTGTCATTTCACAAGTTTCCGGAAAACTCCGGCTTGGTCGAGGTGAGGAAATTTTTATTTTTGTGCAAATATACTGTCTTCAAAACAAACCTACAGGTTACGATAAGTGTGTTCTGCTCACTTTATCAACAGCGACTTTATAAATCCATTCAGTGATAACAGAAACCTATAAGTGAGTTGAAACGTGAACGAGCGTTGATTCGTGTGCCAAGCTTCGGAATATTCGAATGAGCTCATTATGCATATTTCCAAAATTGACCATATTTAGATGACAATGAACGCATTGCTCGACCAATCAGAAGCAGTGTATTTGCATACCGAAGGCTTCTCGCGTTCTAGGAAAAACAACAAAATCCCGATGAAATTTTCCCAAGAAGAAGCAGAAAAAGAAAGCGAATATAAGTCAAAAGAAATCAAAACACAGAAGTTTTAAAACGTTTTCGTGTTGCTGAGAACATTCCGTCACGAAACAGTCGCTCTCAGAGCTACATTTGCAGCAGAACTTAATATAATCACGCTCTGGTTGTAATCTTCGAGAGGAAGTTCATTGCTCTATTTTTGCGTATCCAGTATATCTTACTATCGTAAATCACTGATGGGATTATCAAGTGCGATTATATGCAAAAATGTCTGGTCACTTTCTAGAAACACATTATTCTATCATGCTACAATTGCCGACGATCAAGATGAATATTTGTCTTCTGGTGTAAAAATGAAATGAACAGCAACACGACAACATCTGTTAGAGGATAAAATATTCACCGAACTGTTATGATTCACAGCAATCACATCTGCGAAAAATATTCCAAAATTTCTGCTGGCGGTTGAACACAACACGGAGCGTTTGGAAATTATCGCAAAATATTAACAGTGGGATTATTTCTCCTTCTTAGGATGCAGTTCGCGAAAAGTTAGACAAGAAGTTGTCCGAGCTTGCCTTGGTTGGACTACTACTTCATAATTTAATTTGTTATCCTCGTCTCCTAGCATGGAGTCAGTACTATTGCCCCTGCTAAACAGTTTCAGTCTTCGACATCAGGGACCTCTCTGGAAGCAACTAAGGCCTAAAGCCATGCTCTTGCAAAAACACAGACATGGGACAATACTGTAAAGATTGGCACAGTATCTTCTTGTTTTCTAGTAATATATGTTTGTGGAAAAAGTTCCATGCCCATTCTAGAGAGAACTGTTCTGGAAATGCGTGGTTTGGAAGGAAATTTTATTTTCTCTGTGAATATTACATGAGAAATTTCAGAGTGGCAGGGCTGGATTGATGCAGTGATTGGAGATTCATGAAGCAGAAAAGTGAAAAACGAATGATTTAATCTTAGCCTGGATTTCAAATAGCCCCTCCGTCTCAGAAAAATACCTCACTTAGCGAGGGGATGTCTGAATTCACCATGAAATGTTCTGGTGTTACTTCACTGATCATCTAGCCAGGAAGGCAGTATATAAGAACCTTACATGCAAGGCAAGAGAAAATACTTGTAAACTAAACATGGTTTTGGTGTGAATGGGTTATTACCTTCTTTTCAGTAAAGCCATGAACAAAGTCGTTCATCAGTTAAAAACTCCCAAGCAGTGACAGGTCTATTTAACAATTAGACCTCGAGCACGAAAGGGCTATTGACCCATACCCTTGAGGAAAATATTGTATGGTCTCTTTTCACTTGGCAGGACCCATTTCTAGACTCTAAGCAAATTGATTGCTGGAAATATGTCAAGGCAGAGAAAGTAAAGTATGCTAGTAGATTTGTAATAGCATAAAATACCTTGTATCACAGGGAATTTCTGTGGAAACCCATCTATGGGAAAAGCTCAATTTCCCAAAGCACATGAATGGGAAGTGTTTGGAATTCACATGAATAGCCATGGGAAATCTGAACACTTCCCATTCTTCATCCATCAGCTTTTCTCATAGATGGGTTTCTGCAGAAAGTCCCTTGTGTTTTTTGGTATGCATTCATGCACTGGAAGTCTAAACGATTGATATGTAAATACAACTTCCTTACTTTTATCATAGTACTATATTCTTTTAATTACTATATGTTAGTAGGTTGTGGTAGATCATATGTATTTTGCAATTCCAGAATAGATCCATACCCCGACATGGAGGGAATGCACTTAAAAAGACCCACCATTCTGGAGTTTCGAAATCGTCTAAACCCTGTGGGAAAACAGATAATATGGACCTCCTCTCTCATTCCCACCATGGTGGGGGTATGGATTTTTTCTGGAACAAGTTCTCTTGGGTATACAAATGACAACACAGATACTGAGCAAGGATGATGCAAACTATTTACAATAAAACTAATTTCTGTTTTAAAGGACTTTGTTTCTGTCTCAGCATAGTGTCTTTATCAGATGCCTTGCCTTGCGCTTCCTCCTCCAAGATCTCAATGCTCTTTAGAAAAGCTTTGCACCTTGTATTGAAAAGCTTTCTGATAATGTCTTGAACAAATCGCTTAACAACATGCTTTCGTTGAACGACTCCCATGTTATCAATGGTAGAAGACAAGAGCGTTTCAAGCTGCTTGTTGTGCTGCATTTGAGTGATAGCTACTTTGTAGATATCTTTGCCATACTTGGAAAAACTTCTGTGATTCACGACTTCGTGAAATTGTTTAGAAAAAAGTTCAACAACCGGAACTAGCTCAGCTTTCATAATCAAAAGATTTCTGTTCTGCTGTATCATGGTGGGTACCTTTGCTTTGTCAGTTTCCTCCAGTGCCTCCACGATGGCGATTCTAGCACGCATTACATTTTTTGTACTTTTTGGCACCAGTCTGCATTTGATCTTTTTCCATGCGTGCTTCTTAACGCGAAATAGAGCTGAAGAACCGAGTCTATAAAGCGAAATCAAGTCATCAACCGACGCTTGGTTTATAGTAGGACCCTCTCCAGTTTGTATGTGCGTTTTTTCCACCTTGTTCTGATAAATCATTGCCCAGAAAACATCTTTTATCGCCATTACAATGCACGAAGTTAAGTGCCGAATGCCACTTTCGTTTGCTGCTAGCCTGTTTATTGCCAGATTGAGTGGATGTGTCAAATCATTCAAAATATCGCCGGATAATTTTATCCATCCTGCCAGAAGTTTTGGTGCTCGATCGGCGCCTTTCCCGTTCTTAAATAAGGTCAGTAGCTTGTCAAAAATAACCTTAGATTGAAGAGAAACATCTCTATCAACTCGGACTCTGTCCCACAGTAAATGTAGTTCAGAATCATTGTCGCTAAGCCGAAGTGGCTTGGCCCAGGATTTCTCAATTACTTCAGTAATATTTTGAAAGATCTCGTCGTGTGTTTTGGAGCCAATAGTGTTACAAATACCAACGATTCTAGCTTTTGTTAGCCTGGTTTTCTTCTGTGGTTTCCCACCTTGAGAGGCCATGTTTGTGTGATTCAAGTAAAGCCGCACCCTCCTCAAGGATTTTAATGAAAATTTCAGAGGGGTGGGGGATAAGGGTTCATTGCCCAAGCACCTTCCACGGAACAAATTCAACGACTACTGAGTACCCTCATAGCTCCTAGAAATAATCACGAGAAAAATAGTAACTAACGTTTTAACGCACGAAATAAATGCATACTGCGAACAAAACTTAAAGTCAAATGGGGCGGCCCCCGGGAAAGGTGTGGCTCGCAAGACAAATGCATCAATGTGACATCTCGTTACAATGAGCCAATCGGAAGCGACACTTTCTAAACATTGAAACAACATTCCGCGCGAAATTCGCGGGAATTTAGTTATGCAGTTTTCTAGTCATTTCGCAAATTGAAAATCGCTCTGGTTCACAATCACTGTATGGAAAATTCACAAAAACCTGCGAAGCGACAGCTGAAGTTCCATAGCGTCTGCTTTACACAAGGGAAGCCAATATTCAGAAAGAGTTCTTCGAACACAGCGGCAAAAAAACGACGGATCAATGCTAGTAATTGCAATACTTCAACACTTGCTCGTCGCGACGGCGAAGAGAATCCTCGGGGATTGAAAAACAATCTATCGGATCTACACTCTATAACAGATGATATTAATAAGTTGACAAATCCAGTGGCAAAGGAGCACCCCTCGCCAGGATCGGCACATGAAGTTGGCGTTGCAGAGCAAACGGGGCAGGCAGAGGCCATTCGCTTGCCAAACAAATTGCAACAATGGAAACCTGCAACACCACGCAAACGAAGACTACACGATCGTCATATCTTTCGCTCTCCTTTTGGCTATAAATCACCGAGAAGTTATGGGTATGGTCTCCGGCAGAGGAAATTTCGATTTTGTTCTGCAACTTCTGAGGATCCTAAAAAAAGCGTGGCCTGGTTATTAGCCATTAAAAATTTCTGCCAACTCTCCCACAAATGTACTTATCATGAACATCACGACCCAGCAAGAAAGACGGATTATTGTGTGGTGGAAAGAAAACCATAGATACCAACTTCACCGGAATAGATTCTCCAGTTAGAATTGTGTGTGAGGACAGTGGGAAGTATCGAGTAGAAGTATTTTTGGTAGTCAAGTATCGCGGGAGGTTTTTTTATCAAAGGATGATTTGACAAACGTTTTCACTAAATATCTAACTCAAGAAACTGGTGATATTATTTTACATTATGAAAGTGTTGAAAAAAACATTGGTTATATATTAAAGAACGTCAGAGAGTGGAATCTGCCCTTCAGGCGTGTTGATAGTGTAAAATGTGAACTCCTTCACAAACCTCGAAATAGAAAACTGAAGCAAAGTGCATTATACAACGTTTGTGATGCTTGCAAAAAATTGCAAAGACAGATAGAAGATGCATTAAAACGAAAAGCAGCTCTGGGAAAGAATCGATCCGGCATTTCTTCTAACTGCAACTGGAAGTTTTTAAGCCCTAGATCGAAACGAATCAGAACACAAGGACTAAGAAAGAATACCAAAAAGCTAGCGATGCAGCTGAAGAGACTCAGAAAAGCAAGACTAACCCTAAGCGCCTCTCAGAATAATGACATGACGGAAGTGGTACGTAGAGTTAACGCAGATTACAAAGATGAGTTGAATGAAGTCATTTTCAAAGCCGCTAAGGGAGAGGAGCAAAAAATGACTGCGTTAAAAGCTGTGTGGGACCAAGATCTTAAGGATAACCGAGACTTTTTTGAGGACCAAAGGAAAAACAGTAAGTGTAATGAAATAAATATATAGTGGTCAAAAAAGATCACAAGCTTTGGACAAAAAAGGCAGGGCGTGGTTTATCCCTATAAGAGGGTCATTATAAAAGTTACAGGTCAAGTTTGTATATGTTATAATATGTCACTCGACATGCAGATAACATGTATTCTATGGCTCAGCAAATTATAAATATGGTAAATGATTAACAATAAAAATAACATTACATGTTAAATAATATCGCTATTTTAAACTCTGTGATTTTAATGTTGATGTTATTGTTTTACAGGGACAGGGAAGTGCTCAAACAAATGGAGCACGATCACATATCGTATGGCTTTGGCAGTATTCTGTAGAAGCCCAGCAAGCACTCGCCAGTTATAAGATCATTCAACTTCCCTCTATCGAGTCTGTAAAGAAGTTTCGCTCTGCATTTGTCCAAACTGAAGTGCCGAATTGGGATAATCTTCAGGAGTATGAATCTGACTACATGAAGTTCAAGGCTGAGCAAGTGAGGAAAGGTCTTAAGGAACCCACTGGAACAGGTGTACTTATTGGCGACGAAGTCAAGGTTGTCAACAAGATCCAATGGAATTCCAAGAGTAACGAGTAAGTATACTGCTTGCACTGTACCAGGCTTTGTATAGACACTAAATTGTTTTATTCTGTAACAGATTTTATGGCCATTCACTGACCCCTGATGAAATGATCTCCTTACATGACGTGTACGAAGAACTCAGGGATCCTAACAAAAAGTTGCGTACTTCTTATGTAACACAGTTTCTTTGGCGGGATTTAACAAGTGAGTTCGACATTGTTGGGCCATACTACACAAGCTCGGAAGGGTCGCAACATAAATTTATCATGACATGTCTCCTTGACACAATGCATGCACTACAGCTTTCTGGGTTTGAAACTATGGCTATTGTTTTGGACGGAGCTAGCGCAAATTTGGCAGCAGTCAAGTACATGACAACAGGCAGAGCTGGCATGTATAGTATGAATGACGATCCAGAAGCAGATGATCCTCATTATGTCAAGACCTGGTTTATCAACCCTTTCACTGGTAACAAGACCTTCGTCGTTCCATGTCCTTCTCACGAGGTACATATAGCCATTAGTATATTTAATCAATGATTCTGTGCTCTGATTGGTCAAGACGCTCATAGTATTTTGCCTGTACATGAATATATAGCATTGGGAATCGCACACACACTTTATTACGAGAAACTTATTAAAAGACCACTTAAATGTTGTTTCTTGTCGAAAATTACTTGAGTAATTATACTAAAACAATTAGTTACCTCGGGTGACTTTTCAGCAATATTTACAGAGCATTCTGTGACTAATTGATAAATAATAATTAAAATAATTAAAGGCACATATCAGCACTCCCCTCCCCTTTGTGGATACCTCTATTAACTGTCGCCATAAAAACAGGTATACTTTTATGATCAGATTGATTTAATAACTCCATTTTTTGTGCTCTCCCTATTTATTTCTTACAGCTGAAGAGCATAATCGCTGCGCTCTATTCTTCTAAACTCAATGGAAAGAAGCACTTTTTCCTCCACGACACCCATTTTGGTTGGCAAACCATAGTTGCCCTTTGGAACAGAGAGGTTACCAGGGCCAGGAGGAATGAGATGCAGCGTGTCCCTGAACTTAAGTACCGCTATGTATTTAGAGACTCATGGACACGGTTAAATGTTCGCCCAGCAAAAGTGATGCAAGTATGACAAGAAGTGCTTGTTTAGCCCACATAAGTGACATGTATTTTACTTTACTGCTCCACCTGATAAATTATGCTTGCACCCCCTCTCACATTTTGCCATTAAGCAAATGAATGAATATCAAAATTAAAAACATTAATTATTTTACTTCTATTCATAATGGATCATAGCATAGGCATAAGCAGATGACACCAGCACTTTTACAAAAATAATTGCTATGTTGGGGGGATATTTTAAAAGTAATGATTTTAAAAGTAAAGAAAGCAAGTGGCCTTGCTAGTTAATAATTGTGCTATTATCTTGAGTTAAAGCTAAAGCCCAGTGTATTTAAGATACAGTTTATTTTATTCTTATTTCAGCAAGATCATGTGACTGGCGAGCTAAAAGAGTTTGTAGCTGGAGGTTGCAGACCAAAAGCACCAATGGTTGTCCAGTACTTAGAAGCCTGTCAATCCCTCTTTGAAAATGGAATACTGAGTCACACAAAGATTGAAGGGATCCCCAGTCCAGTATTGAGAAATATGACCGATGGCTTCAATTTCTTTATTGAGTGGTGTAACTACTGTTATGGCGAAGGTATGTATGTCAATGTTCTTGAAGATCACAAAATGGTATGTTCTGTTCAATTTTAGATCCATCCCTCTCCCCCTATCAAGGAATTTCCATAAGCATTGCGATTGACCCTGGAATTTCTGCAGTGGTCATTCTTTCCATCTTGGAACACACAGCTTATTTTTACTCTAGAACTACCACAGGGCATTTCGTTTGCAAGTCAGGAATTCCAAAAAGGGGGCAAAGGAAAGTGTGTTTTGCAGGGGTTGTGCAATAAAGCCTGGAATTTCCACAGGGGTAGAGCGTGTTTTGAAAATGTGAAGTTTCTTGATTCAAAATTGATCAAATTAAAGCTGTATTTACATTCAAATAATCATGACAGAGCCCCTTTAATATATATTCATATAGCAAACTCAACTGAAAATAACACTGCCGCCCACAGGGCATAAACTAGCATCACCTGCACAAACTGTGTTTTTGGCATGGCAGGTATGCATGTTTCATATTGATCCACAAATGAATGAATAAAATATTTGGGATTGCACTAGAATGGTCAAAAATAGCCATATGACCCCCTCCCCTAACTAAATAATGACCACTCCCTAATGCCAAGTGCCATCACACGTCCACACCAGAACTCCCTAGTTTATTTTTTATAATAGTACAATATATAGTCGATGTACTTTCTACATTGGCCAGCCACTTTTAAGGGCAGCCCATCACAGTAGCATACTAGCCAAATTCCAGTAGATTTTTCAAGTATAAATATTGACCTTTAACTTGAATGATTTAAAATGTTCTCTCAGATACTCTATATTTTCTTTTTCTTTAGACATGGGACTTGCTTAGGCTCATGCATTATGGATTTACAGATCTCTGCTGTGAATACTTTCAACGATTTCCCGATTACTACCTAGTACCGCTAAGAATTAATGGAAGTGCAGTGGAGACACTTTTCTCTCAGCTCAAGTTCTCCACAGCATCCAACTTATCAGGAAGCAACTATGGCTATGCCCTTTCAACACTGACATTGAAGAGGTTCCTGCATGGTCACCGTGGCAAGTCCAAGTATAGAAACGCACCGCTGTACATCAGGGAACGAACACTTAAGCATAAGAAAAAATGAACTGATATGCCTTGTAGTAGAAACTTTGTAGGGTTATTATCAACCCACTCTGGTGATCTGAGTAAGCTATTTTGTAAAAATTCTGCTTTCCAGCCTTTGCTCATGCCTCAAAAATGAAAGTACCAAGTGCAGTTGAAAGTGGAGGGAACATAAAACAAATAATAACAAACTTTGTTTTAACTCGAATTTATAGAATAGCTTGTAACAGTTGAAGTACAGCCATTACAGCTAATTTCTCCGAGTATTATACATAAAAAACACATTTAAGAACCCCAACTGGCCGGGAGGCAAACCAGTCGGCTATGTACAAAGAATGGTCGAGGAGTCAGAGCGGGGTCTCGAACTCGGGTCACCGGATTACAAGGACGACGCTCTGACCACTCGGCCACCCTGCCTCTGTTAACCAAGCCTAAATTTTACATCTACATCTACATCTACTTTATTGACTGATAAAACCATCTGGTATCACATCGGTATAAATAAAAAATATACAAGTCTATCTAGATTTTAAGGTAATTATTGGCTCTTTCTCTCTCTGTCTGTACCACAAGTCCTGACACAAGTGATGGTCAAAGACTACTTAATTAAATAGAGACAACAAATGGGTTTTAGTTTCACAATAGGATGAGTTAACTAAAGATACAATAGATTTTGTGGTGCACACAGAAGGAGCCTAATTATTTAATTTGTTTTAGCATGGCAAGTGAGTTTTGCCAGGATGAAGCATGGATGAATAAAGCTACTCAGCAGAGGGCTTGATAAAAAGTGACAACATACATAATTGCTTGCTGCTGGCAAAGTCATAGTTTGAAGCAAACAAACCAAGCTGCATACATGTACTCTTGTTCTCAGCACCTTAGGTCTCAGTGTGTATGTTTTAGCAAGTTTAAACACTATAGTCACAGTTTTTCACAAATCAGATAATTATTGCTAGCAAGAGTGAAAATCAGGATGAGCAACAAAATTAGAGTATAAAAGGTTGATTGTGTGGCAAGTTTAATAAAGAGAGAACATGCTGGCTGCTGTCACACCGGAATTCAAAAGTCTACAAACGTTTATTTTGTTTTCAATGCGCTCCATCAATCAAAGCAATCCCGATCGCCTTCGCAAAACCTCGATAATTTGCACAACAAACTAGCAACCACAAACATCACCGAGGGAGATGCAGTGCTTCAGAGTTTGTAGAATGATGAAAATGCCAATGTTCTTTGAAGCTGAGTGGATTCTTTGTTGGCAAAGCGCGGCAGCTCTCGCAGAATATTTTATAACTATCAAAATACAGGAAGACATACTGAAAGCAGTGGAGGAACGGACTTACTATGAGCTGCTCCATTGACACGACAAGCTACATGCTTACGTTACAACAATTTAGCTCTGCGATACATCGTTCAAACATCGTCCTTTCTATTTCGTCCATCCTGCGAGGTGTTCTGGCGTCCTAACGACAAATAACCCTGGTTGTACCAATGCAGTTGTCCATTACAAACAGCTTTGCACTGCAACAGAATCTTACTTGCGCTTTAGTTCAAGTTTCTGTCAGACCGCAAATTTATCCTTCCCACTTTGTACTTTGTTTCACGGTCCAGCGGGCTTGTCCAAAGAATGTAACCGAACTACAACTTCTAGAAAGTCTTTCTTATTTGTCTCGAAACAAATCTTGCGAACTGTACCATCGATTCTGCCTTTTGTTTGACTCATATTTGTTTCTCTTATTTTGCAGTCTTCCTCGACCGCCATACTGTTTTTGTCAAGAAAGGCTAGTAATTATATATGCAAAACCTACCGTCTCTGATTGGTGGAAGCAGGATTGCATTGTTTGAAACTTGTTCCAAATATGGTCTGTTTTTGAAAATCCTGCATAATGAGCTTTCGAATATTCCGAAGCTTGGCACTAAAGCGATGTATGGCTGTTACACGTTTCAACTCACTTATAGGTTTCTGGTGATAAACGGCGACTTCGCGCGGACGCCATTCCTTCGGTCTTTGCTTGGTCAAAGCAAGTCGTGCCGAGGCCTTTCATAGAGAAAAGACGACGATTAGAGGAGGGAAGACAACAAGAATTGGCCGAGGAAACAGACACAGCTTCCGAGGGATAGGGTGTGTACGAGGAACCGAGAATGAAAAGTATGTATCGCGGCGAAATCAAGTTGAAATGGCAGTGACGTGTTTACATCGTTTTTCCCTCGAAGTACTGATGCAAAGGCTGATACTCCAGGGAAAATAGCAGAATACATTTGCCATTTCACCGGTTTCAGTTCATATGAAATGTTCATGGAGGTTTGGGACTTTGTTCTTCCTGGATTAGACCGTGGAAACATAATATACTGTGACACTGTTGCAGTAAACGAGAACAAAATTGATACCTACAATCCTCGACAGATTATCTGAATAATTTGTTGACGTGACCTTTTAGCAAGCATGCAACACGTTACCTCTTTATTCGTCATCGTTTCTCCCCCGCTCCCCCCCCCCCCCCCCTTCAATGTTGTAAAAAACGCCCAAAATCTTTTGCCTAGCCCATCCAACATTGAGAGGGGGCGGGGGGAGAGGGCGGGATATCAATTTTAGCCAACTAATCTGTCTAAGATTGTCTGTGCGCTTTTCAGGTTTGATTACCATGCGACTGGAATCGCTTGCACAAATGGCTGTTATTGCTAGAAACTAACAACGGCGCGGCAGTGTGTACTTTTCAAACATCAATGTATCGTAAAAACGTTGCCGTTTTTTATGTAGTAAATGAGGTAGTAATCATTAGTAGTAGTTCTTTTTAACATTATTGTTTACGAGTTTGTTGATGAGCGACGTTAGTTGCTATAGGGCTTTGGTGTTATACTTCTGAATTTAGTTCAGCACACTTATTCTGAGCAAAGTTAGTATTTATTGTGCCTGGCTGGGTGGTAGGGGTGTAAAGTAGTCTGACATTTTGGATTATTGTGCGTCTCTATGGAAACCAGAAGAGACTCGATACATTGTGTGCATGTTAGAGCTTGATAGAGTGCGCGTGTGAAAGAGCTGAGGTGGCTGTGCGTACTGTTTCAGAAAGATAGATCAGCAAGTAATACTGCCGTCATGCTCTACATGCTTTGCGAAACTCGTTCTTCAGCAGTAGAGAACTCAAAGTATCCAAGAAACACTAGTAACGCGATTGTTGCGACATGACAGTTATTTATAGACTCAAAGTCTGAACGATTCGCCACACGAAGCACCATTTCATGAGCTCTCTGACAGAAAATTTTCTCTCTGAAGCAAAATCTTTTTCAGCGAAAAGCATAAACCCGCCGTGTAGTTTTATTAAGCGTGATTAGATCAAGTTAGAAACGTCAGTTACAGTATTTTCAAACGAGAAATGATTTTCACGCCAGACAAAAGAAGAATGTAATATTTTTCTAGTAGGGGCGATTCACCATTCAAATGTCTCTCAGAATCGCTAGCGTAAAAAGCCTGCTCTAAAAATATATGCAAATGAAACTTTTTAGTGGCGGTTTTCAGTTGGAATTTCAAATTCTAGCAAAGAGAGGTTTGTTTTGGAAAAAAGAGCTCACACAATGGTGCTTCGATGTGGTGAATCGTGAGACTGTGACTGGTCATTGCGTGACTGAAAAACTGACTAAAGCTTTATTCTCTCTGTTTTACATTTGTTACATAGGAAAGTATACTACATTTTTTCAATTTTAAGCACCGTACAAGCAAATGTTGCCGTTGTTAGTAACTGAAAACGAAAATATTTTTTTCTCAACTTGTTTCCAAACTTAGTCAACACACGCCTAAATCGAGGAATGCTCACTGGCACTTAGAATTTTTTTCAAACAAGCGCTCACCTACAGAAATGAAAAAAAGAATTATGAAAATCATCAGGGTCGAACCTGTAACTTTCCAGTTACTATACCCTAACCCTAAACACTACGCTATGAGTGAATTCGCTGGTTCGGACAGCTCGTTTTATTGATTACGTACCTTAATAGTATTAATCTTTAATAGAACGAGGCATATACTATAAAAATATACTAAAACGATGTATTAACCCTATCCTGACTAGTAGTCTTGATAGTTCAGATATTTTGAATGTTTTTAGGTCAATTTGAAGTAATATTATCAAAATATCGTTAAATTATTCATGGTGAGCATTCCTCCATTTAGGAATGACGCTTAGTCAGGTGTAAACCATCTAATCGCGTCACTGAATTACCGCTACCGAAACTCACTCCAAGTTATTTGTTCTAAACTACAACGAAACCAAACTTTGTTTTATACTCTAAGTCCTTGCACAATAAACTATCCAGCATTTTCCAATGTGAAAAAACTATAGTTTTTCAAACGTCACACTTACTACGCAAAAGCACTCCCTTTCGTGTTTAATCTGGGTAACTTCTGTAGGTCACTGTAAAGACAATCCTCGACAGATTATCTTGAATAATTTGTTGACTTGACCTTTAGCAAGCATGCAACACGTTACCTCTTTATTCGTCATCGTTTCTCCCCCGCTCCCCCCCCCCCCCCCCTTCAATGTTGGTAAAAAACGCCCAAAATCTTTTGCCTAGCCCATCCAACATTGAGAGGGGCGGGGGGAGAGGGCGGGATATCAATTTTAGCCAACTAATCTGTCTAAGATTGTCTGTGCGCTTTTCAGGTTTGATTACCATGCGACTGGAATCGCTTGCACAAATGGCTGTTATTGCTAGAAACTAACAACGGCGCGGCAGTGTGTACTTTCAAACATCAATGTATCGTAAAAACGTTGCGTTTTTTATGTAGTAAATGAGGTAGTAATCATTAGTAGTAGTTCTTTTTAACATTATTGTTTTACGAGTTTGTTGATGAGCGACGTTAGTTGCTATAGGGCTTTGGTGTTATACTTCTGAATTTAGTTCAGCACACTTATTCTGAGCAAAGTTAGTATTTATTGTGCCTGGCTGGGTGGTAGGGGTGTAAAGTAGTCTGACATTTTGATTATTGTGCGTCTCTATGGAAACCAGAAGAGACTCGATACATTGTGTGCATGTTAGAGCTTGATAGAGTGCGCGTGTGAAAGAGCTGAGGTTGGCTGTGCGTACTGTTTCAGAAAGATAGATCAGCAAGTAATACTGCCGTCATGCTCTACATGCTTTGCGAAACTCGTTCTTCAGCAGTAGAGAACTCAAAGTATCCAAGAAACACTAGTAACGCGATTGTTGCGACATGACAGTTATTTATAGACTCAAAGTCTGAACGATTCGCCACACGAAGCACCATTTCATGAGCTCTCTGACAGAAAATTTTCTCTCTGAAGCAAAATCTTTTTCAGCGAAAAGCATAAACCCGCCGTGTAGTTTTATTAAGCGTGATTAGATCAAGTTAGAAACGTCAGTTACAGTATTTTCAAACGAGAAATGATTTTCACGCAGACAAAAGAAGAATGTAATATTTTTCTAGTAGGGGCGATTCACCATTCAAAATGTCTCTCAGAATCGCTAGCGTAAAAAGCCTGCTCTAAAAATATATGCAAATGAAACTTTTTAGTGCGGTTTTCAGTTGGGAATTTCAAATTCTAGCAAAGAGAGGTTTGTTTTGGAAAAAAGAGCTCACACAATGGTGCTTCGATGTGGTGAATCGTGAGACTGTGACTGGTCATTGCGTGACTGAAAAACTGACTAAAGCTTATTCTCTCTGTTTTACATTTTGTTACATAGGAAAGTATACTACATTTTTCAATTTTAAGCACCGTACAAGCAAATGTTGCCGTGTTAGTAACTGAAAACGAAAATATTTTTTTCTCAACTTGTTTCCAAACTTAGTCAGGTGTAAAACCATCTAATCGCGTCACTGAATTACCGCTACCGAAACTCACTCCAAGTTATTTGTTCTAAACTACAACGAAACCAAACTTTGTTTTATACTCTAAGTCCTTGCACAATAAACTATCCAGCATTTTCCAATGTGAAAAAAACTATAGTTTTTCAAACGTCACACTTACTACGCAAAAGCACTCCCTTTCGTTTAATCTGGGTAACTTCTGTAGGTCACTGTAAAGACAATCCTCGACAGATTATCTTGAATAATTTGTTGACTTGACCTTTTAGCAAGCATGCAACACGTTACCTCTTTATTCGTCATCGTTTTCTCCCCCGCTCCCCCCCCCCCCCCCTTCAATGTTGGTAAAAAACGCCCAAAATCTTTTGCCTAGCCCATCCAACATTGAGAGGGGCGGGGGGAGAGGGGGGATATCAATTTTAGCCAACTAATCTGTCTAAGATTGTCTGTGGGCTTTTCGGTTTGATTACCATGCGACTGGAATCACTTGAAAAATTAAGCAATAAAAGTGCTTTCCGCGTGCTCTCTGGTTTCTTACAAACACGAGGGGATGTTGGGAGAACTGATAAAAACTTGAAAGACACGAGCCGGAGGCGAGTGTCTTTCAAGTTTTATCAGTTCGACCAACATTCCCCGAGTGTTGTAAGAAACCAGAGAGCACTCGGAAAGTACTTTTATTGCTTTTAGAAAATAACGTACACACGCACGAAATAAAAAAAAAGAGAGGAAAGCTTTATTATTAAAATCTGAATTCTCCTTACATTATGGTAATCACTTTGGCGCGTCACGTTGTTCAAGCGAATTTCACTTCCATTCGTGAGTCCACACAGACGACAGCGAGTTCAAAACAAGAGAAATTTTGCCTTCAAAACAACAAATATAGCCCGATCTTTTACCAAAATGGATAAAATTACATGAAAACTCACTAAGTTTTCAGCAGAGACAGGATAAACAACAATCCAAGGAACTTTCAGGCAAAGAACTGATCGAGTTCGTCAGGTCGTGACCTCGTGTTCACAGTTAAGCTCAATGATGGAAATTGATTTGCACTTCTGGATAGTGCAACCAGAGACATTCCGTCCAGATTAACTCTGTTGCTGGTCTGGGTTGAGCTGCCTGGATCTGTATCTCTCTGGGGATTTGACGAGCTGGAACTTCATTTCCCTCGAGGCCGATGGAAAGAACATCGCTGCATTGACGGAGCTGATTTGAGCTTGGTCTACTGTGGTAGCTCTTGAGGCTCGATTCATTGCGATGGCCGGAGATGGCCATTATTTGACGATCTGGGAGACCAGCTTCGGCCCAAAGGGTGATTGCCGTGCTCGAACACAGTGATTTGTGTAAATCTGAGAAAGAGAGGCGGCCGTGCTTAGCTCTTTCTCATCCCCGCCAGTTTGTTACACCGAGCGGACGATCTTCAAACCACACTGGGTCGCTGGGCTGCCAGTTGCGTTTTGGATATGGAAAAATGCTCCGTTGTTTGGATTCATCTTGGAGATGTAGAGTCGTAAAGCAGTATATCCGTCTGTGGATGGATGTCTCGTACATCCTAGCAAGCTTTTCAAACTCGCGGGATCTACTACGCCCCCAGTGATGGTTTTTCGACGCTTCGTCGGGGACACATTCTAGCGTAGTTCGCCCGTCAGCGTCGGTAGCAAACTCAAAGCTGGTTTTCGTCAGCTGCCTCTGGCCCTCTCTTCCTCTCCTGCACCAATAAAGAGTGGGTGGAACCAGACGTTCCTTAGAAGCCCCAGGGGAGTGAAGTAGGAGTATCTGACTTGTTTTGAGCTTTGTCATATCCCTTCTCGATCGCTGGTTTGTGTTGGTATTTTCTTGCCCTTGTTGCTTAAGGACCTTTAGCTTGGCATCTAAAACTCGGTTGGAGTTGCAAATGCATCATTCTTCACAATTTTTATCCCTCTTGGCAACGGTGGATCATTGAGGTACCTCTCGATGGCATACCGAAGGCTTATCAAGGTTGAACGCCATAGTTCGCGCCTTGCTGTTTCTGGCTTCCAGGTAAAATTCACCAGTGTCTCGTCAAGCTCCGCGTTCGTCATCTCGCCAAGGACATTTTTGGATTCCACGCTCTTTTTTCCACTCTGAAATTAGTTGAGATGAAAGAAGAAACTTTTGCAGACTGGTCAGAGACTAAACATTTAGGTTTTCAAAGCAAAAAGAAATTAATTATAAGCTTAGGAACTAGAAAAAACAACTGACAATACGCTAAAGTCGTTGCAAAAACGGGCGGCATCGAATTGCCGATATATTTCAAGTGTTTCTTGTCTTCATATAAAATGTATAATAATTTAGCAATTACCTTCAACAACTGATATAGCCCACTTTGTGCTGTATTTTGTGCTTTCGACTGGGCTTGCTGTAAAAGTTGCCAGCTTCGTCACTGCCCACTTCGGCAAAAACGCTGTCTCTTCTCTTTCGGCTCTTCGTTTTCTTTTTTTTTCACCATTCTCAGGCATTCCCGCCGGTAAAATCAAACTTAAAATCTGGAAAGTCACTTCCACTTTGCATTTTCAACCACTGAGTCTAGGAAATTTTGATAAAATAATATTATCAGTTAAAGTATCTCGAAAAAATTGTGATTTGCAGCTTTAAAAAGTTGTGCCGGGTTGCGAGCGTTGCGTGACAATCGTGTTTCTCA
>CM066912.1:1627728-1890505 GCA_033964015.1 Scolanthus callimorphus | reverse complement strand
CCGGGGATGGCCAGCATTTGGAAATTCTGAATGGGAGGGGGGTTTTCAAGCTCAGAATTCTGCCTGCATGGTTTTTTTTTGAAGCTGGGAAGCTATTGTAGGGTAACCTCTCAGGAATTGGCTTGGATCTATTGTTCAAACTAGCATCTAAATAACACAGTATAGAGCCCTTGATGGAAATCCGCTGACTCAATATGTGTAGCCGGCCCATAGTGCAGTGACTACCCATGGAGGGGACTCAGAGCGATGGGCACAGAAAGAAGTACGTTAGAGAATGTTGAAAGGTTTCCATTTCTCTTTGATAAATTTTTAACTTAAGAACACACATTGAGAATTACAAAGTTACTCAAAGTAGTAAAATCTTACATATTCCATGCTTTGCCAAATGGTATACTTCAGTCTAAAATTTTACCCCTATGTGTTTATCAGGCAAACCCTAGACTTGCTCAAAGTCAACCTCTCATAGGATACAAGCAAGCAAAAATTTGAAGGACTTTGAGGAAGTCTAGGCATAACCCATGGGGATTGAAAAAATGTGTCTCTTCATTGTCAGTGGTATATTGGTTTCCATTTGTGTTTGACATAATTTTCAATGATTATAACAATTTTTACGTCTTCACTATTGCTTGACTTGTATCTGTAGTACAAACTAGCATCTAAGGCTACATTCCATTTATATGGGGTGGGGGGAGGGGGGGTGGGCAGGTGAAATTCTTAGGGGATACACACATCTTTCCGACAAATGAGGAGGATGCAACTAACTTGTTCTAAGTTCTGTTACATTTCCAGTCATATTGTAAAATTGAAATGTCAACAATTTTTCTTGGAAGAATGCCCCCACAACCCCATTGAAGAATAATATAATTCCTACATGGTTAGAGCCTCAATTGTAATCGGGTGACTCAAACAGGCCTGACAACTTAGTACCAACTGGGGGGGGGGGGGGGGGGGGGGGGGGGTCAAAGCTGTAAGCTAGTTTAACCTCTCAGGCATTTTATGCATTCTATATCATGGGGTAACACATTCTGTATGCATCTGGGGGTAACACATTTTGGAAATACTGGATGCACGGGGGTCAACAACTAGTGTTGCCCATCCCCAGGGCACATATATTTCTGGAAATACCCATTATTAATATCAGTGGATTGGTGATTGGAGCTCCGCTTTTAGGCAGTGCCTAAAATCTATATATTATCCACAGGGTACCAAAGTATCACAGGCGGGAACTTGCGCAAAGGGATACGACTGAATTTTGAACGTCGAGCGCGCGAGTGTGTGCTTCCTGAAGCCTGACGTCACAGGCGTGATATCCACAGGGTACCCAAAGTATCACAGGCGGGAACGGGCGCAAAGGGATACGACTGAATTTTGAACGTCGAGCGAGCGTGTGTGCTTCCTGAAGCCTGACGTCACAGGCGTGACGTCACAACATGCGCCGCCGGTCGAGTGACGTTTTTTTTTTAGACGGGGGGAGGGGTGATTTGTCGGGGTGGCGCGCCGGTCGAGTGACGGGGGGAGGGAGGGGTGAGTTGTCGTGGTCGGGGGGATAGGAGTTTCTCCAATATTGGTGAATTATCTCGAGCAATCTGCTTGAAATATATCAAGAGTCTTTTGATCGAAACCACCAATTCTTCCAAGCGACTGCAGAAACTGTTCTACTGAAAAGTATGTTTACAAAAAGCCGGGACTACGAGTGTCTGAAGAATTTCCTGTTATCTGACAAGAAGGCTTAAACGTTTTAGCGCAAATCCTGCTATTGCGGCAGAGATTGTTTATTCGCCCTTTCTTTCACAAAACAGTGGAATTTATAAGGTACAGAATTTGTCGAAAGGTAAAAGTAACTGCGAGACGCTACATTTGTACATTACGGCAGTAGCGCGTGAGTCAAGAAGGTCATACTTTGATAATTAATTTGTTTGGAGAGTCAATGGCGGAAGTCGTTAAAACAATTCGATTCGTGGATCAAAGTCACTGCTGGATAAGAGCACTGTTATAGGGAGATGGCAGGACATTCACAAGCTCCGAACAGATTTACATTCAGGTTATTCCTACACGGGGGAAAAGCTACTCAGGATGAAGGTAAAATCCTAAAATTCGCTGTTTCTTTTTTCGAGCATGTCGACTTTTCTTGAATCTGAGTGATAGGTCGCGAGCCTAGTAACAACTCAACGTGTTTAGCTTATATGCGACCCTAACTAAAGATCTCTAGAATTCTATTATTAGCTTAAGAACGACTTAGTCGTGTTTTCTAACAACGAAGGCTAATAAGCCTTCTCAGCTTTTTGCAAACGAGATATAAAAAACACTCCCAAAATCGACACAAGGAAAATCTAAGGCAAAAGTGCTGCAACCGGTCAAACTGGTTAATGGTATTGGAGTCTTGGTGATTCACCTTAGTACCTTGGACTTCCAAGCGGCAAGATATTGACTTATGGTACTGAAAAAATATTTTCTAGCAAAAAAAATATGGTATTACAGTAAATTTAATTCTGTTGAATTGGCTCTAAACACTTGACTTTCAACATGCATGGACTGGGTAATTTACTACCAATGGCAGTGCCAGTAGTAACAATAGGAAAACAAATGAATTAATGTATTTAGTATAGTACAGTTGTTTGCTAGAATTTCATTCACTATTTACAAAGTCATTGTGATTAGTAGAAGTATGCCCATTCCCTGTGGAAAACAAAATTATGTTATACACTGTACAAAACAGGGTTTAATTTAGATTAAAAATACCAATTGGTCATTGAGACAGTAAAATTAACACCGAATTTTTCCATATGACATACTTTGTGTCTAAAATTTTTTGTACCTTTGGACAATTCCAGAAAATATATGTACCCCGGGGATGGCCAGCATTTGGAAATTCTGAATGGGAGGGGGGTTTTCAAGCTCAGAAATTCTGGATGCATGGGGAGGGAGGGCAGGGGGGGGGGGGGGGGATGGTCAAAACCTAGTGCTGCCTGTGGGGGGGGGTACATATATTTCTGGAATTGCCATGATGGGTTATCAGGCAGTGTATCCATGGGATTGAAAATTTGTATTTTTCCCTCTTGGTCTATATGGCATACTTTGTGTCTAAAAAATTTGTGTGCCTTTTGACAATTCCAGAAAAATATATGTACCCGGGGATGGCCAGCATTTGGAAATTCTGAATGGGGGGGGGTTTTCAAGCTCAGAATTCTGCCTGCATGGTTTTTTTTTAAGCTGGAAGCTATTGTAGGTTAACCTCTCAGGAATTCTATATGCATGGGTGTGTGGGGTAAGCCATTTTGGAAATTCTGGATGCAGGGGAGGGAGGGCGGGGGGGATGGTCAAAAACTAGTGCCGCCTGTGGTGGGGGTACATATATTTTCTGGAATTGCCCATGATGGGTTATCAGGCAGTGTATCCATGGGGATTGAAAATTTTGTATTTTTCCCTCTTGGTCCATATGGCATACTTGTGTGTCTAAAAATTGTTGTGCCTTTGGACAATTCCAGAAAATATATGTACCCAGGGGATGGCCAGCATTTGGAAATTCTGAATGAGAGGGGGGTTTTCAAGCTCGGAATTCTGCCTGCATGGTTTTTTTTTAAGCTGGAGCTATTGTAGGTTAACCTCTCAGGAATTCTATATGCTGGAGGTGGGGGTAAGCCATTTTGGAAATTCTGGATGCATGGGGAGGGAGGGCGGGGGGGGGGGGGGGGGGGGGGGATGGTCAAAACCTAGTGCCGCCTGTGGTGGGGGTACATATATTTTCTGGAATTGCCCATGATGGGTTATCAGGCAGTGTATCCATGGGGATTGAAAATTTTGTATTTTTCCCTCTTGGTCCATATGGCATACTTTGTGTCTAAAAATTTTTGTGCCTTTGGACAATTCCAGAAAATATATGTACCCCGGGGATGGCCAGCATTTGGAAATTTGAATGGGAAGGGGGGTTTTCAAGCTCGGAATTCTGCCTGCATGGGGTTTTTTTGAAGTGGAAGCTATTGTAGGTTAACCTCTCAGGAATTCTATATGCATGGAGGTGGGGGTAAGCCATTTTGGAAAATCTGGCTGCATGGGGAGGGAGGGGGGGGGGGGGGGGGGGGGGGGATGGTCAAAACCTAGTGCCGCCTGTGGTGGGGGTACATATATTTTCAGGAATTGCCCATGATGGGTTATCAGGCAGTGTATCCATGGGGATTGAACATTTGTATTTTTCCCTCTTGGTCCATATGGCATACTTGTGTCTAAAAATTTTGTGCCTTTGGACAATTCCAGAAATAATTATATAGCCAGCTCGAAATACCATTGTGCCGGCAAATCGATTTTTCTTGAATCGTCCAATTATTTTTTAATTGGATCGCGCGTGCTCTAATTGGACAGCTCGCGCTAAAATTGGACAGTTTGGGTTTGAACATGGATGTTATATAATTAATAAATAACAGGACTTCATGCTTGTCCAATTAAGAAAAAAATGGATGATCCTCGGAACTCCAAATTGGACTCGGCCGGCGGGCTCGTCCAATTTGGAGAGTTCCTCTGAATCATCCAATTTTTTCTTAATGGACAGCATGGAGTCCTATTATATATACATAATGTACCCTGGGGATGGCCAGCATTTGGAAATTGAATGGGCGGGGGGTTTTCAAGCTCAGAATTCTGCCTGCATGTTTTTTTTTGAAGCTGGAAGCTATTGTAGGTTAACCTCTCAGGAATTCTATATGCATGGGGGTGGGGGTAAGCCATTTTGGAAATTCTGGATGCATGGGGAGGGGAGGGCGGGGGGGGGGGGGGGGGGATGGTCAAAACCTAGTGCCGCCTGTGGTGGGGGGGGTACATATATTTTCTGGATTGCCCATGATGGGTTATCAGGCAGTGTATCCATGGGGATTGAAAATGTTGTATTTTCCCTCTTGGGCCATATGGCATCTTTGTGTCTAAAAATTTTTGTGCCTTTGGACAATTCCAGAAAAATAATGTACCCGGGGATGGCCAGCATTGGAAATTCTGAATGGGAGGGGGGTTTTCAAGCTCGGAATTCTGCCTGCATGGGTTTTTTTTGAAGCTGGAAGCTATTGTAGGTTAACCTCTCAGGAATTCTATATGCAGGAGGTGGGGGTAAGCCATTTGGAAATCTGGATGCATGGGGAGGGAGGGCAGGGGGGGGGGGGGGGGGATGGTCAAAACCTAGTGCCGCCTGTGGTGGGTACATATATTTTCTGGAATTGCCATGATGGGTTATCAGGCAGTGTATCCATGGGGATTGAAAATTTTGTATTTTTCCCTCTTGGTCATATGGCATACTTTGTGTCTAAAAATTGTGCCTTGGACAATACCAGAAAATACATGTACCCTGGGGATGGCCAGCATTTGGAAATTCTGAATGGGAGGGGGGTTTCAAGCTCAGAATTCTGCCTGCATGTTTTTTTTTGAAGCTGGAAGCTATTGTAGGTTAAACCTCTTCAGGAATTCTATATGCATGGGGGTGGGGGTAAGCCATTTTGGAAATTCTGGATGCATGGGGAGGGAGGGCGGGGAGGGGGGGGGGGGGGGATGGTCAAAACCTAGTGCAGCCTGTGGTGGGGGTACATATTATTTCTCTGGAATTGCCCATGATGGGTTATCAGGCAGTGTATCCATGGGGATTGAAAATGTTGTATTTTTCCCTCTTGGCATCATATGGCATACTTTGTGTCTAAAAATTTTGTGCCTTTGGACAATTCCAGAAAATAAATGTACCCGGGGATGGCAAGCATTTGGAAATTCTGAAGGGGAGGGGGGTTTTCAAGCTCGGAATTCTGCCTGCATGGGGTTTTTTTGAAGCTGGAAGCTATTGTAGGTTAACCTCTCAGGAATTCTATATGCATGGAGGTGGGCTAAGCCATTTTGGAAATTCTGGATGCATGGGGAGGGAGGGCGGGGGGGGGGGGGGGGGGGGGGGGTGGTCAAAACCTAGTGCGCCTGTGGTGGGGGTACATATATTTTCTGGAATTGCCCATGATGGGTTATCAGGCAGTGTATCCATGGGGATTGAAAATTTTGTATTTTTCCCTCTTGGTCCATATGGCATACTTGTGTCTAAAAATTTTTGTGCCTTTGGACAATACCAGAAAATATATGTACCCTGGGGATGGCCAGCATTTGGAAATTCTGAATGGGAGGGGGGTTTTCAAGCTCAGAATTCTGCCTGCATGTTTTTTTTTTAAGGTGGAAGCTATTGTAGGTTAACCTCTCAGGAATTCTATATGCATGGGGGTGGGGGTAAGCCATTTTGGAAATTCTGGATGCATGGGGAGGGAGGGCGGGGGGGGGGGGGGGGGGGGGATGGTCAAAACCTAGTGCCGCCTGTGGGGGGTGCATATTTTTCTGGAATTGCCCATGATGGGTTATCAGGCAGTGTATCCATGGGGATTGAAAATGTTGTATTTTTCCCTCTTGGTCCATATGGCATACTTTGTGTCTAAAATTTTTGTGCCTTTGGACAATTCCAGAAAATAAATGTACCCCGGGGATGGCCAGCATTTGGAAATTCTGAATGGGGAGGGGGGTTTTCAAGCTCGGAATTCTGCCTGCATGGGGTTTTTTGAAGCTGGAAGCTATTGTAGGTAACCTCTCAGGAATTCTATATGCATGGGGTTGGGGTAAGCCATTTTGGAAATTCTGGATGCATGGGGAGGGGGGGGGGGGGGGGATGGTCAAAACCTAGTGCCGCCGTGGTGGGGGTACATATATTTTCTGGAATTGCCCATGATGGGTTATCAGGCAGTGTATAATCCATGGGGATTGAAAATTTTGTATTTTTACCTCTTGGTCGTATAATGGTTTCCATTGTGCTTTGATAAAGAATTATCCAACTTCACTATTGCTTGGCTTGGATCTATTGTTCAAACTAGCATCTAAAATAACACAGTATAGAGCCCCTTGATGGAAATCCGCTGACTCAATATGGTGTAGACGGCCCATAGTGCAGTGACTACCCATGGAGGGGACTCAGAGCGATGGGCACAGAAAGAAGAACGTTAGAGAATGTGGAAAGGTTTCCATTTCTCTTTGATAATTTTAACTTAAGAACACACATTGAGAATTACAAATTTACTCAAAGTAGTAAAATCTTACATATTCCATGCTTTGCCAAATGGTATACTTCAGTCTAAAATTTACCCCTATGTGTTTATCAGCAAACCCTAGACTTGCTCAAAGTCAACCTCTCATAGGATACAAGCAAGCACAATTTGAAGGACTTTGAGGAAGTCTAGGCATAACCCATGGGGATTGAAAAATGTGTCTTTTCATTGTCAGTGGTATATTGGTTTCCATTTGGGTTTGACATAATTTTCAATGCTTTAGATAACAATTTTACCGTCTTCACTATTGCTTGACTTGTATCTGTAGTACAAACTAGCATTGGCTACATCCATTTATATGGGGTGGTGGGGGAGGGGGGGGGGGGGGGGGGGTGGGCAGGTGAAATTCTTAGGGGATACACACATCATCAGGTGAAATTCTTAGGGGATACACACATCTTTCCGACGAATGAGGAGGATGCAACTAACTTGTTCTAAGTTCTGTACATTTCCAGTCATATTGTAAAATTGAAATGTCAACAATTTTTCTTGGGAAGAATGCCCCCACAACCCCATTGAAGAATAATAAATTCCTACATGGTTAGAGCCTCCAATTGTAATCGGGTGACTCAAACAGGCCTGACAACTTAGTACCAACTGGGGGGGGGGGGGGGGTTTCAAAGCTGTAAGCTAGTTTAACCTCTCAGGCATTCTATGCATTCTATATGCATGGGGGTAACACATTCTGTATGCATGGGGGTAACACATTTTGGAAATACTGGATGCATGGGGGTCAACAACTAGTGTTGCCCATCCCCAGGGCACATATATTTTCTGGAAATACCCATTATTGATATCAGTGGGATTGGTGATTGGGAGCTCCGCTTTTAGGCAGTGCCTAAATCTATATATTAGCCGCTTAAACCGCCGACATTTTCCGCGAAAACACCTTAAAATCCCGCGAAATTCGATACATTTTCCGCGAAATATCAGAAGGCCTGTTTATTGCCATCAAAAGTATTAAATACAATTTTTTTTTTCTTTTCAATTTGTGAGAATTAGGCACGGACCACTGTACAATGATTGCCAAAGTATTAGAGCAGTCTAACTTAAATTAATATGGTTTTTTTTTGTAATGATTGCAGGTCACAGTGACAGTGTGTTGGGAGTAGACTGTAGTCGTACAGATAAAGACTTGTTTCTTTCAGCATCTAAGGTACATGTTTTTCTCTAGTGGGAGCACAGTTTGGGAGTTTTCACATAATCGTCCAGTTTGGGCTACAAACCAAAATTAGTTACAAACACCAGTAACAGTCATACATGCCACATTTGCAACAATTGTACCTGCAGTCTAGCACACAGGCTAGATAGGTTGAATGTGTTAGGATAGATAGGTTTATTAAAAAGCATTGCAACCATTAGGGTTGAATTACGCTAATTTACAATAATAAAACTACTAATAATACATTGATAATAAAAAAAAAAAACTAATAACTATAAATTATGAAGATTGTATGTACACATCTAAAACTCTAAATATTGAAAAGGTAGCAGCTGAAATTGGATAAAACTATTACTTACTCTAAAAATTGATTTAAGGCATTAAAAACTATGAAACTATTCCGAAACCTGTTTGTTTTGGCCTTAGGAACTGCAAAGGCCCGCCTCCTCCTTAGATTGGTGTTACACTCGTTCTTTGGAGGCAAAGATTGTGTAGTTTGTGACTTGTTCAGTTATCTCCTGGAAGAGCTTGATTGTAATTGCCTCACGCCTGTCCTGCAGGGTGGGGAGACCTGTGTCCTCTAGGGCCTGTGAATAACACTTCTCGGGAAAGATGATGCGAAGCGCGCGCTTTTGGCAGGATTCTAAATCTGATGCCAGGTACTTTGGTAAGCTGTTGTGGAACAGCGCGCATGCGTATTCTGTTACCGGTCTAATGCATGAAAGGAAGAAAGTAATAAGCTCATTTGGCTTTATCTGAGCGCGCTTTAGTTGACCTAAGAAGTAAAGGCGCTTGTTGACTTTTTTAAGTATTTCTCCGACATGTACATTCCATTTAAGGTCACTAGAGAAGTTAACACCTAAAACCTTAGCCTGATTAACACATTCAAGTTGCTTGTTGTTAACCATAATAAGGTCAAAGTTAGGCGCCGATCGTGCAAAGGAGATACGGAGCTCCTTGCATTTTGCCTCGTTTAGCTGGAACCTATCAAGGGAAACCTGCCTAGCTAGGTCGTCTACGAACTGCTGGAGATTGCTGTAGGTCTGGCACTTTGGATCGTCTCGCTAATGGTTGTATCGTCTACATATTTCCACATGTCGATCCCTGTGATGGACAGATCATTGATCATCATGGTGAACAGCCACGGACCAAGTTTTGTGCCTTGTGGTACACCGGATGGAATGGTGCCCCACTCTGAGTAGCAATCCTGACTGAGTTTCACGCGCTGCCTTCTTGACGTCAGGAAGTCTATGATCCAGGCTACGATGGTGCTGGGCAGATCATACGTCATCAGCTTCCGCACGAGGATTCCGTGATCGATCAAATCGAAGGCTTTGCGGAAGTCGAAGAGAATGGTCCTGACGGTGGCTCCATTTCCGTCCGTTGCGCCAAGCCAGGAATGGAACATGCTGATAAGGGCGAATGTCGTATTCGAGCCCGGCACTGTACCGTATTGATTCCCGTCGACTTTTCGAAGGACTGCAGGTTTAAGGTGTTGGTCGACCACATAGTCCTCGGCGAGCTTGGACAGCACGGGTGTTAACGAAATCGGCCGAAGGTGCTTGTTAACTTCAAGGATCGGTGTCTGCTTGGGGACAGGAGCGATGTCGGCATCTTTCCATGACTGAGGTAACCTGGCCTCCTTGTAAGAGCAGTTCAAGATGTCAGCGACTGGCTGCGCAAGCAGGTCAGCATTCTCCTTGAGTATCCATCCGGGAACTCCATCAGGTCCGCAAGCCTTGGATGGATTCAGATCGGACAATTTGCTCAGGACTGAAAGTTCCGATACTTGGAGGGTATACTCCCCTGACTCGGGGGTCAAACGTGGGAAGCTGTTCACTGTCAGCGGATCAAAAACGTTCATCGGAGCAAGGAACGCATTGTTAATAGTGTTCGCGACGCTTTCTAAACAGGGGGAAGTATCTTGACCGCTAACAATATGTTGGTACAAAGGGCAGGATCCTGACTCCCTGATGGGTTTGTCATCCCACCGAGCTTTTTTACTTCACTCCACCAGGAAGACGGCTTGGACATTTTCAAGTGCTCAACTTTTGTTTCGTAGAATTTAGCGCGACATGATTCCTTTCGCGGTTCACTCGATTCCTCAACTCGCGGTATTGGTCTAGATCTCCGTCTGATAGTGCTTTTTGGCGCGAACGTATCAACTGCTTCAACTTACAGTTCATCCAGGGAGGTTCATTAGACTGGACGGTTTTTGTCTTCTGCGGGACTAGGATGTCCAAACCGGTCTTAACTATTGACTCCAGCACTTGGCATTTCGCTTCGCAGGTGTCTTTACAATCGATGAGGCTTTTTACATCGACCTCCTCAAGGTAAGTGCGTACTGCAAATCGCTTGGAAGGGCGTAGGTCCCTCCTCTTGACCCTGAGCTTTACACTGGGGCGCTCTGATCGTTCGAGGGGATGAAGGTCAACTGAGAAGTGATCTGACAAGCCAAACGCAGGACGTTGGCAAGGCGAGCTATAGAATTCGCTCAAGTTTGTAACACTGGGTCTAACATATTCCTGCCTCGGGTGGGAAAATTCACAAGCTGTTTTAACTTGAAGCCATTGCTTAGACGAGGACATTTCTTGACTAGAGTTTTATTAAAGTCGCCGAGCAAGATCGTACCGCAACCGGGATAACGTGCTTCAATCGATGATAGGCAATTGTATAGATATTCGAGCATAGGCACATCCGCAGCGCTAGGCGAGTGGTAAACTAAACCAACAATAATACAACTTATGCCCCTTGGGAGACGCGAAGGACGAAGCTGCGTCCACAGAACTTCGAATTATCGTCCATCATCTCTTCAAGTACTTTAAACGGTATGGATTCCCTGATGTAGAGACATACACCGCCATGTTCAGCCTCTGTTCGATCGCGACGGATCACATTATATCCCGATATAGCGACGATGTTATTGTCTATGTGATCTTTGAGCCATGACTCCGTAATGCACACTAGGTCATAATTTACATAATGGACGGCTTCGCGAACTTCGTCTATTTTCGGGGCCAAGGACATGACGTTTGAGAGTAAAATGGAGGGGACAAACAACTTTGTCGGACGTGGTGTTGAGCTTGGGTTCGGTATGATGTTGATACAATTCCACTTATTGCGGACAGGACTAGGCCTTCGAAGTGGCGAGCTATCTCCTATCTAGCTATCTCCTATCTATCTCGAATAATACCATGACCATCTCGGTTTCTTTTGTTCTCCGAGGGACATTTACTAGCTAAAAAAAAAAGGAAAAAAGCTAATTCCCTTATTAGAGCGAATTTCACATGACTGTGATGAAACAATCGCAAAGTGATTACAAAGTAATTGCAAATTACTCACGACAGTCATCTGAAATCCACTCTATAAATGCAAGGGAAATTTAGTACTAAATTTCCCTCTCGTCACGTCACAAGAAGGAAATTAAGTACACAAAGGAATCCTTTGTCTATAACTAAATTCCCTCTCGTGACGTCACAAGAGGGAAATATAGAAGCCAAAAGAGAATATTGTTGAAAACAAAAACCCTTGTCTTCTAGGCATAGTCAAAGAAAGCGCTGTTGTTACACTGCACGTATTGGACGACTCGCCCAAGTAATAAAATTAATATCGTTTGCTCTAGTCAGCGTGAGCGCGACTTAGATCAACGCGCATGCTCGGTGAGACTTTTATGACGTCACAGTTGTTGTTTGAACTTTTCATTTTTCAACCTGAAATTCTTAAAACTTTGTTTTTCGTTTTCGTCCATGCTCTGACTGTAGTTGGTTGGGGCTCTCTTTTCACTCATTCCATTTATAGGAGCTGGTAATTTCTAGCATATCTGTGATATTGGATATTGTGCAATCAAAATCGCCAATTGTCCTAATATTGTTCAGTTATGTTTGGCCAATTTTCCAGCAGAGATAACCAAGAAAAAAGTTTTTAGGGGACAGATTATTGATAAAATTAAAAAAATATATTTCCAGCTCTGATTTACGACGCGATGTCACAAAAACGCAACCACTGCGCCATGAGTGATCACGAAGAGTAATGGAACCCTGCCCCCTGCCCCCTCCCCCATTTCGCATTTCTTTGTACGTATGTCCTTTCAGCAAGCAGCAAGTCACCCCAAAATTTCTGGATCTGCCACTGAAAAAAAATCAGTTTACTGTACCTCCAGTCATTTGGCAGTCGTTGGCACTTTACCTTTTGTTATTAATTATTGCCAGCGGTTCTTGTGTTCACGTTGACATCAGTGTTATTTTAAGAGGCTCCTTTTTCATTCTATGAATTCATGGAATTTGCCAATTTCAACATAATATATTAATTATGACTCTGTAGATCCTACGCGGTATGGCAGTGTTCCGTGTTGCCTGGATTTTAGTCATCTGGACTCAAGTATTTTTGCCACAGGTAAATATCACCACAGTACCTTGACAGGCCCGTAGCCAGAAAGTTGTGTGTGCATGTGAAAAAGCGGACCAACGTGAGCAAGTATTATGCCAAATAGCACTCCATCTTTCTAAGTACAGCTGAGATCAGCTTAATATTGCTTTTTGGCTACTAAAATGTTTTGAATTGGTCAACAGTAGCACCTTGTGAAAAAAGTTAATGTCGGGCCGTGGTTCCTACCCTGCTAGCAGAGCTTTCTTTCTGTCAGTCCTTTAACATTAAGCAAATTTAGTCGCATTCGTATTCGCATGAATTCGCGTAGTTGTTTTGGTTCCCGAAGATAATAATCAGGTAATGGTTTTCCCTCTTTGCTCTGGCAAAGTGCTAATGCTTGTAACACCTTCACACAAACAATTTTCACAGCTGTAATTGTTTACATGAAAGAGAGATGCACCTTACCATTTCAAACCCGGTGGGTGCGTTATTAGTAGCAAACCAGCACAATGACACAAATCATACAATCCTATGATATCTCTTTCGTGTAATTGAGGATATCATAGGCGAGATATCATAGGATTCAAGTCTATTCAGAGCGTTCAGTCGGTAGGTTCTGCTGAAAAAGCACCCAAAAAGGCGATATCGCCCTCGTCGCTGCGCGACTCGTGCTATATCGCTTTTGTCGTGCTATTTTTTGAGCGGAATCTAGCCTCCTGAAGCTTTGAATAATCCTATAGAATTCAATGATGACCATTGCATGGTGGTAGATAGCCCGTGTAGCAAGAGCGTTCCCGTGTTCGGACAGGGACACCTTGTGAGATTTGTAGCGAACGGAAACAAAACGAAGGATGGAGAGTGCTTGCCCATTTCTCGTGCGTAATAAAAACTCGCTTGTTGGAGTTTTTTCTTTCTCTGCCACCACGGGAACGCTTACTAGAGCAGATTTCTTATGACTGTGAAAAGTGCTGCGGTACGGCGCGGTACTGTCGCGTTGGCAGTACGGACCTCGCCTGCTGTAAATGGAATGAAATCGCCAATGAAATCGCGTAGTAGCGGTACGGTCATGGTTCGCGGCGCGGAACAACCTTGTCACGGTACTTTTCACAGTCATACGAAATCTGCTCTATGCAGTCTAGATCGTCAGCTGCAGGCTCCTCATGCTGTTACGCACACGGCCTATTTCAATTAACGTTGCTTATCATGAAACCATGTACCGGTATCATGAAACCATGCATCATAACGAAGTCACTTTTTATTCGAAAGAAAAACCAAACAACACTAAAAACGCTCAATTACCTTTTGCGACATCTTGGCATACTTTGATATGAACTGCTGCGAGTTCAGGCTAGAATCATCATAGCCAACATCCATGATCAATGCATGCTCGTACCCAGAGCTCCCCGGCTCTTCTGCTCGCGGGGAGGCTATGGTAACATCCATTTGAGGGCCGTCGCTGATTGGCTGATTTTGAACGTTTGGGCATGCGCATAAAGGTGTTTCTCTCCAACGGCTCTGTATCAAAATCTCACGCAGGACGAGCCGGGGAGCTCTGGTACGAGAATGGTATCCATGGTTTCACGAGTAATTTTAATTGAAATAGGTGTTCACATGTGAAAAGGCTTATATTCCCATGAAACAAATACCTTGATGACTGCTGAATAACATTACTACTGTGTTTTTAGGCTTTGAGGATGGTAGCATCCATGTTTACTCAATCAAGGAAACGACAAAAATCATATTTAGTTACACGCCACACACAAGAGCTGTCAACAGAGTGTCCTTCTCACCCGTAGTATGTCGTGGAAGGTGTATCTGTATTTCTACATGCCCGTAGCAGGGGGAGGGGCTAGGGGGGCACTACTCTTGAATTTTTTAGTCTTTGTGCGTGCACAAAGGATGGGCTGCATGGGACGGAGACTAGACATTTTTGAACTGAGCACAATCCGAGTAACGGCGACTAACAGTGTAAAGACGTTTTATCCATTCAACTGTGCAAAAAAGGCTGATCATAGCTCAATAATTGTTCTATCGGACTTGTCTAAATGGAAGTAATAAAACTTCAAAGTCATCGGGTCGTTTGCTGCCGGGAACGAACGCCTTAGAATGTTTGGCAAATTCAGCGCAAAGGACATGACAAAACACGACACGTCAACTCAGTATCAAAGTCTACTCAACGTAAATCGCTAGCTGGTAGCTAGTAACATTGTTAGGCTTTTTCACCTAAGGTCACCCCCCCCCCCCCCCCTAATTTTTTGACCTTGCTACCGGCCTGTTCTAAGAAGCGACAAAAGGGGAGGCTCCTATTGGTAATAACGCTTGCTCGCCAAATATGAGGCCTCCCCCAATAGAGATGTTACGCTACGACAACGAGGACAAAGGCGTAGCAGTTGAAATTCACCTTTGCGTTTTAACTTTGATAGGAGCAAAATCTATCTGCAATCCATTCTCGTACCCAGAGCTCCCCCGCTCGTCTACTCGTACTCCAGGAGAGTCTCTGGGGACATCCATTTGAGGCCCTTCACGGATCATTCTCTTACCCAGAGCTCCCCGGCTCGTCTCCTCGCGGTGGAGGCTCTGGTGACAGCCACTGACGCATGCGCGAGATTTGATACAGAGCCGTCTGCGCATGCATTAACGTTCAAACCAGCCAATCAGCAAAGGTCTTCAAATTGATGTCACCAGAGCCTCCCCTGCAAGCAGACGAGCCGGGAGCTCTGGGTACGAGAATGTTCGCTGATTGGCTGATTTGAACGTTGGGGCATGCGCAGAAAGTTTTTCTCTCAACGGCTCTCTATCAAATCTCGCGCATGCTTCAATGGCTGTCAACAGAGCCTCCCCGCGAGGCTTCGAGAATAACAAAATGATGACAAAATCGCCAGAACGTAAAACTTAGCAGTTTCACGTCCTAGTTCAGAAAAAAACGTTTGAAACACATTTGATTTTATACATTTTCACGTGCAGGCATTGTGTTCTGTTATCAAGTGTATTGTTCTTTGCCGTTGTCGTCCTCGTTGCCTTCGTCGCAGCTTAAGGTCTTTCCTCCGACAGTGCCCCCAACTTAACTTTGTATCTTGTATCTTTTTAACTTGTATCAGTGTACAAGTTCTACGTACTCAAGATAGAACTCATGTCAGATAACATCGGCACGACTTTGTGCCTTACTGAAGTTAAAATGTTTCAACTTGAACCCAGCTTCGCTACTGATATCCCACACTTATACACCTAATTCCAAAATGGCTGACTGGCCGTTGTGGCCTCGTTCTCATGAAGTTATTATTTTCTTTTATATTCACTCCCATGCTCAAGACAAAAGATAATTTCGCGAGAGTGAGGCCACAAGGGCTAATGGAACAACTAGTCGCCATTTTGGAATAAGGTGTATAGAGTTCCTGTGTTTTTTAGCTGTTTTCTTTTTCCTTTTGTCTAGGCAAGACATCTTTCCAAATATTCGGTAGAAATGAGGCGACCTACCTTGTGCACGATGTGCACTGCACGATGTGCACTTTCATACAGTATTTATACTTGCAAAAGACTGGGTTTTACTGTTCCCTAAAAAAGCATAGGTGATCACAGCGTTGTGATGTAATGCGTTTTCATTTGTTTCCAGTCCTGAATGGCTGGCATCTGTGTCGGACGATACTCTGGTTCATGTGCAAAAGGTCCTCAACAACACCACAGTGTAAGTTGATAGTAACTACAATCACGACTTAGCGGTACATCGTAAGTAATAAAGAACGAAAAATTGACAATTTTTCATGAAGTCATTAGTTTCCAAGCTCCATAACATGCACTCGCGGCTGGTACCGCGACAAGATGACGGCCACCGTCTACACCAGCAATTTTTCCTTTTTTTTGTGTGTTTGTATGTCCGCTGACCTAATCATCGTTGGCGCTTAAAAACAGATCACTTCCGGCAAATATTTGTTGCTCGTCTACACGGTCAAGTTTTCTTGTCAAGGAAAAATTGTCCGTGTAGACTGTGCTTTAAGAGCGGTCGACTTGTGACAAGTTATTACCCGCGCGGGTTATTTTTATTTTGTTCAAGGCCACGTGACTCTAATCAACCAATGGCGGTCCGTGTTTTGTCGATTGAAGGCTAGGTATATGACAAGATGATTTATGTAATGAATTGTTCTGTGTACGAATGCCGTAAACTAAATGACCATTACTGCAGTTAAGAAAGCAATCAACGTTGATTTGTTTGCCAAATGCTAGACTCTCAACCTTCACCCAAACTGGACACAGACATGTCCCCCAAAGCTGGTCGTGTGATGTTTGTGATGTGTTCCAGGTTGTGGAGTGATTCGCCTGATGTTTTGTGATGTGTTCCAGGTTGTGGAGTGATTCGCCTGATGTTTTGTGATGTGTTCCAGGTTGTGGAGTGATTCGTCTGATGTTTTGTGATGTGTTCCAGGTTGTGGAGTGATTCGCCTGATGTTTTGTGATGTGTTCCAGGTTGTGGAGTGATTCGCCTGATGTTTTGTGATGTGTTCCAGGTTGTGGAGTGATTCGCCTGATGTTTTGTGATGTGTTTCCAGGTTGTGGAGTGATTCGTCTGATGTTTTGTGATGTGTTCCAGGTTGTGGAGTGATTCGCCTGATGTTTTGTGATGTGTTCCAGGTTGTGGAGTGATTCGCCTGATGTTTTGTGATGTGTTCCAGGTTGTGGAGTGATTCGCCTGATATTTTGTGATGTGTTCCAGGTTGTGGAGTGATTCGTCTGATGTTTTGTGATGTGTTCCAGGTTGTGGAGTGATTCGCCTGATGTTTTGTGATGTGTTCCAGGTTGTGGAGTGATTCGTCTGATGTTTTGTGATGTGTTCCAGGTTGTGGAGTGATTCGTCTGATGTTTTGTGATGTGTTCCAGGTTGTGGAGTGATTCGTCTGATGTTTTGTGATGTGTTCCAGGTTGTGGAGTGATTCGTCTGATGTTTTGTGATGTGTTCCAGGTTGTGGAGTGATTCGCCTGATGTTTTGTGATGTGTTCCAGGTTGTGGAGTGATTCGCCTGATGTTTTGTGATGTGTTCCAGGTTGTGGAGTGATTCGCCTGATGTTTTGTGATGTGTTTCAGGTTGTGGAGTGATTCGCATACCGATTTCGTGCGTGGCCTTTCATGGAGTCCACTGGATGACTCTTTGCTGACGAGCGGCTGGGATCGCGCGGTAGTGACGCACATGTGCGGGATTAAGGTGACTCATTCGAAATTCAAAATGCACCCATCTGTGTCTAGAGCGCAAATCTGCGTCGCTAAACTCAAGGCTATAACTTTTGTGTCTTTTCCTCTATTGTTATAATTCTTTTTTCAAATCCTACCTTAATGATGTATAGATAAGTTCTTAATAACCGATCTTCTTGGAAACTTTTTAGAAGTCACAATCTAAATTTTTGTGAGGCCCTAATTTCATATTCAGGTCGTACTAGAAAAAAATGTGCCGGTTTTTTTGGCTCAAACTCCAGGAATCGATTCCAGTTGAAGTAATCTCAAATCGAGCTAAGTTACAGAAAATTCGTCGGAACAGAAACGCGGTAATAAAAATGCCGTCAACTTTGGCCAAATTAGAAGGCTGATTCAGCTTGGCTTGAATTTAATTTTAATAGTGCTCCGAAAACTCATTATTTGGGGCTCTTTCTTCGGCACTATATTGTATAGTAACGTATTAAACTTATTACCGAAGGTCAGATTGTAAACACCATGAACTACTAAAATGTTGGAAAATTATCTACCGAGGAAAGAAATCGTGAAAGCGCAATGAATTTATTACAAGAATGTCGCGTTAAAATGTGTTGATTAAGTCCCTATGGAACATAAAAACTTGCTATGATAAAAGCTTTCTTTGTTCGCTGATTAGAGTAGGCCTAAATGTGCTCCCCCTGGCGAAACGTCAGATTTCATTACCATTCATAAACAAGAGAGCTTCAAATCTGCGTGCAAGACTAGAGGGTGAATGTCGTAACTTTGTAATTTTCTTCTACACCAAAAAAGCACATATAATGGTCAAATTTGGTTACTTAGTTTTACCAATGCCACAAGCTTTTCGTCTATATAAATCTTAGCAAGAAATTATACGTAATAACGACACATTTTAACGCGACATTCTTGTAATAAATTCATTGCACTTTCACGATTTCTTTCCTCGGTAGATAATTTTCCAACATTTTAGTAGTTCATGGTGTTTACAATCTGACCTTCGGTAAAGTTTAATACGTTACTATACAATATAGTGCCGAAGGAAGAGCCCCAAATAATGAGTTTTCGGAGCACTATTAAAATTCAATTCAAGCCAAGCTGAATCAGCCTTCTAATTTGGCCAAAGTTGACGGCATTTTTATTACCGCGTTTCTGTTCCGACGAATTTTCTGTAACTTAGCTCGATTTGAGATTACTTCAACTGGAATCGATTCCTGGAGTTTGAGCCAAAAAAACCGGCAATTTTTTTTTCTAGTACGACCTGAATATGAAATTAGGGCCTCACAAAATGTTGATTGTGACTTCTAAAAAGTTTCCAAGAAGATCGTTATTAATAACTGATTTATACATCATTAAAGTAGGATTTGAAAAAAGAATTATAACAATAGGGGAAAAGACACAAAAGTTATAGCCTTGAGTTTGGCGACGCAGATTTGCGCTCTAGACACAGTTGGGTGCATTTTGAATTTCGAATGAGTCACCTTAAGCCCTCGTCTGACCTGGCAGTGGAGACCAGCAAATCACATCTGTCATCTCCCTAGACCCCGACGGTCAGCCACACCTACACATGAACGGGGAGATGGAGGACGAGGGGGAGCAAGAAACCATGGATGTGGAGCAGATCAATGGACAGAAAAACCCTGAAACTAAAATGGACAATGAGGAGAGTGCGGTACAGAGCTGATACATCGTTAGTTTCAACAGTATTCAAGCTATCGCAACTGGAGCCAATCTTTCGGTGAAGATATCTTACCTGGCGAAGCGCTCAGGGAATTGCGTGACAAGAACCTTTGAATGTTCCATCGTGGAGAAATGTCACTACTGTATTTTGCTGACCGACATTTAGTTAGCCTCGTCTCTCGGTTGTCCGGAAGCTAATGACGTGACCGCTACAAACTGTTGACACCATGGACAGCACACACACCATAGATGGATGAGTCATGGGATGATGGGATTGACATCAGGTCATTCGCCAAACGTTCCTCAAAAACATTAGCCTTTGAACGCACGTTGCTCCTCGGTGTTTAAAATGGCACTTTTGCTATGTCGTTAATCCCGCTTCACGAACGCGAATATAGCGCAAACAGAAGAGTTGTTCCACACAAGAGCGCTACGTGTGTTTTCCTTTAGTGAATGTATTGTTTTAGGGTCAAAGGAACATAAAAAGCCTTTTGTTGAAGGGCATACAAAGTGTACGGTATGTACCACAGAGTTAAGGCTATTAACGGGATGGTGTAATTTGATCGGAAATGTTTCGTTCTATGTCTTCCTGGAGTTTGGTCAAGTTCTAATTTGACCAGAAAACGAATTGTAGGGGAACCAACCTTTATCAACAAGTAATTTCACGAAAATTTCTTGTATGTGTTTTCAACAGCGCGCAGGCCGCAAACACTTTCAACTTTATTAAGCTGTCAGCTGCTAATAAAGGAGATCATTAGGCAAATGACGGTCTTTGTCTAAAACAATAGGAACACCAACAAGCAATGTACGTGGGTTTTTACCGCCACAATTTGAAACATTTTGGAAATTTGCATCTCTAACGCGCTTGTGCGGAACTAGCGCTTCCTGACGGCTACTATTCTATTCTTTTTTTAGAGGTCTTAAAAGACCTCTACACAGACGGTTACGGACGAATTTATGAACCTTGTTTAGGGTTGGTTTACACATGAACACAGGGGAGCGTAACGTCTCGATTTTCTTGCGTTTGCGTCTGCACTTGCGTTCGTGTGTAAAGCAGCTTCATGATGTTTTGGGAAAATGTGTGGTGTGACAAACCTGGAAAGAAAACGGTCAAACTTTAGTCAGTTCTGCTGGTCCACGGCAGAAACCAAGCGGGTTTGTTCGTCGAACGGGAGGTAGAAAAAAAAAGCCCGTTCGACGAAGAATTCCTAGGTTTCTGAGGATATCCGGAAACATGCATGGTTGAGAAGCTCGCCAGGACCCATAACATCGCTATAGAGCATCGCATTTTTCAAGGAATTTAAACAGCATCTAGTGGTGAGTGATTGCCGCTTCTCGTTGTTGTACCTTTAAATGCTAGTTTGAGTGATATATCGTGTTCCAAAATAGTGCTGAAAATATGGAAATACCTGAAATACCTGTACTAGAAACATGAGACCCCCTTCAGAGCGGATTGACTGTCGAAAGTAAATAAGACTCGGCGTTTACTACTACTCTTCCCAGTAGACCGTTACACCTCGATTTTTCTCCCCGCCGGCAGCAGTCTAAAATTGATCGCGTGATCAACTATTTTTGTACCACGTGATGGGTGCTAGTGTACCACGTGATCAACCGTTTTGGGCGTAGACTTCGTTGGAATGCAGAAAAACAATGAACTCAAAGTTTACGCCCACAAATATTGATCACGTGGTACATAAGCAACTCATCACGTGGTACAAAAAAAGTGATCACGCGATCAATAGATTTAGGCATTTGGTCGTAAATTCAATTGCGATCGGGTTTGTAATGGAGATTATTTTTGTACAATGTTTTGCATATACACCATAGTTTTGCCATTTGTTTCCCTTAGAAGCGGTGAAGTATAGCTAAGGCATAACAAATTAGTCATAAAGACGGATCAGTCATTCCTTACATTCACCTTTTTATGAAGGTGGCGGTCAGTGTTACATGTAAACTCACTGTAGCAAATAGTCAATCACATCATCAGAGGCGGATATTATGTCAACAACGCTAAGCGAAACGGAGAGGATTGGCAGGACTCAATATCTCGCAATCCAATTCCTCGATCCTACCAATTCTGAATTATTCAGCAAAAAGTTAGTTAGCCAAAACATGCTGCATAAACCACTATAGCTTGAAATAGTTTTCATCACGCGCATGCTCGTTTGGGACCACGATTTTGCGCCTAATACAATTTCAAAATAAGTGTTGAGGCACACAGCGATGTGATGCGGTGCGAATTTTTTCCAATAATAGAGTGCACGACTCCCCCCCCTCCCTCTTAATAGTCGTCGGCCTCTTACCAAGAAACAACTATACGACGAAACGACTAATCCAAGTAATCCGTTTAATACATTGTAATCAAATCGCAGCCCCACTTTTCTTGGTAGATTTTCCCATACATTTACTGTATTTGCTGTAGGAAATTTGAAAATTTTCGTCCCTGTTTTCACTATCCCCCCCCCCCCCCCCCCCCCCCCCCCTCCCCCTCTCAAAAATCCTGGATCCGCCCCTGTGCAAGGCGGGAAAAGAGCGGGTTGTTGCTAAAAAAAAATCCGCTTGGCAGTTGGCCACGACATTTCATTGCATTATGTCATGCTATTTCATTCATATCAAGAAAAATTTCGCCAAAAGCTGTCGTTTTGCCGACGTTGCAAACCTTCCTTATTAGGAAATCCCCCTTACCTTATTTGGAAGGTCTGTAAGTACTTTTCCTCATATCGTAGCGAAAAAAAGCAGGAAAATTGACCAAAACTTGCAGATCCTCGAGAAACATCATTCTCTTGGTCGCCATTTTGTTTTTGCCCCCCGTCGAGGGGCCTGAGACGCGATTTGAACACCACAGGCAGCCCGTGCGGATTTTGCCATAAAAACGACAGCACTTTCTTGATATGTTACTCGTGATGTGAATATCTCGCAGTTGGGGGTGGGGGTTAGAGATTTTGGGTAGTATACGGTCAAAATGCAGTGATCCTCCCTCTATAAGTACAATGATTAACGTTACCCCCCCCCCCCCCCCCTCCCCCCCTCGGAGCCATTAAACGTTTTCCCGATCCTACCTGCCCCCTATTTGACCCAGTAGAAGATATTTTACAGATAGACCGTTTGTATTTTCCTATAGTGTGACGTCACAAATTTGAAAATTTTCGAATGTTACATTTTTGTTCTCGAATAATGGAAGACCAGCCCCAAAGAACGTTGCATGCAAAAAACAATGGGCTAAATCGGTTGCAAAGCGACTGATATATGGCCCGCTGGTTTTCTTTAACAAAGCACTGTATTTTGGAACTGAACCATAAATACAATGATTTGTTAAGAAAATATGTATTCAGCGGGCCATATCTTGGTTGCGTTGTCACTGGTTTGCCTCAATTTTGATGTGTAGCTTTCATTCGATATGGCCTTTCGAAATCAAGGGATAAATATTGCTAAACCGAAAATGTGTTATGAATTTCAACAGTATGAAGATACCAATCTAGGCGTGGTCAACCAGAATTTCAACCCCTAAAAAGATAAGTGAGAATGAACACTAACTATACACACATCGGCATAAGTCATTCACACCTAAAAAGATACGACGAGGGCCCCGCCCGACGCAAATGGGATTCCCCCGGGGGGTAGTTCAACATTCCGTTTTTGTGTGTATAGTAAACAAAGTATAGTAAGCAAAGCCTTTATGCGCGCCCGCAAATGACGAAATTGTTATTATTCGTTTGCATGAAGCGGTCCAAATGACGAATTTTTTATGCTTCGAACTCAAGTTTATCTAAGTGGTCTTCTTTCGAACATAGTGACTGCCTGCCATGCCTATCACTGCAGGGCATTTTTGTGAGAGTTGTTTTACCTTAGCAAGATACAGTTGCGCGAGTTGTCACAGCCTATATTAGATGCTATTCTCTATACGCGCGAAGCGCGTCAAAATTTTTATTATGTATTGAGTGAAGTGAAATAGAAAAATGCAAAAGATAGAGAAGTATTTAGAAAATTCTTGTGGTCCCGTCTTTCAGGGCTTCAGGTTTCGAGAGATCCAAATGGACCGCCCTTTTCGCTCTGGCAAAAATGAAGTGATCCCCCCTAAAATCTTCGGCCAGGCGATAAATAATGACAGGTCCCTAAAAGCGGGCCATTAAAAACAGAACAGCACATGGATTTTGAAAAATGATTATGACAAATCTGGCCACGATGTGAACGTTGCATTGAACAACCCTGAGCGCGCTAAAATTAATTCATCTTCTGAAATGCCCTCTCACGGCCGAAATGACAACGCGATAAATGGCTGCTTGCGCAGTTGCATTCATATACAGGGTTATCAGCTCGGTGTTGCCTCGAAACTAGTCTCCAAACTCTCGACACCTTAAAATGCAAGAAGACATTCGTCCTTCTTAACCTTCCATCCATTTTGCCAAACTATGATTTTGCTAACTGGCAATGGCTGTTGAATTACTTCGCAAACGCACCGCTAATTTGCATATAAAAAGTGTTCTCTACATCAGAAAAGATTAACAAGTTCAGGTTTTATTTGTCCATCGGCGTAACGCAGAATATCTCAGCAACATTTCCAGTTTGGGTAGATAATCAGAAATAGACGAAAACTATATTTTTAACTTTCGTTATGTCTTATACAAAGAAAATGCTTTCGCAATCTTCGCAAATGCTATAAATTGCCCAGTAGACTACTAAACATAATACAGGATTAACTCTATCCAACCGACAAAAGGGTATAAATGTTTGCCTCTGCAAATTGTTCATTTCTAGCGTTGTACTTGTTCAGCGACAAGAAATAAAAATATAGAAGTCGAAAGGTTTGAAATGTTTAGCTTGATTCATTGTAATTGCGTGATAGCTTACGTTACAAATCTATGCTAAGAAGAAAATACGTTCGCATTCTTCAATGATATAAATTGCCCCAGCAGACTGCTGAACATACAAGATAGTACATCTTGATGTTCTTAGACAAAAAGTACAAGAAATGTTTGCATTTGCAAAAGTAACAAAAGGTGCGTGTGTTCAGAGACTGTGCGGGGTTTCCTCCGCAAAAGACCTCAGCAGAACACAAGCTCGGTTTGTCAGATAATTTTATTTTATTTTCAATAAAACCTGCACAGGACTTTCAAATATCTTTGTTACTGGATTTAAAAAACTATTTTGCCGAATTTAAGAGCCGGGAGCCGGAATTGACAGACTGAGTAAAAGCCTTACGAAGTGTTGTTTTTGTAAACAAAGCACCAACTTGACCAACTTGACCTTGTCACCGATTCGCGTACAGCGGCATACCCGGAGGTTTGACTTTAGATCCTCAGAAATACACTTACCAGCTTCAGATAAATGCAAAAAGTTATTTAAATTTTGGTCAAACAAACGAGAATTCGGCTTCCGAGTTTTACTATATTTTAGCACACTTTCACAACCCGTACAGGGGGAGGGCTCTCGAGACTTATAACTTATCGGCAAAGCAATCAATTAAAGTCACATTTGGTACTTTTCAAGTCAAAAGATAAAGAAAACAGATAGCAAAGAAAAAAATTCACCAAGGCGAATAGTTTTGATACGCCGCGGTCATAAGTATCAGGCAATTTTGAGTTCGAAATGGGTGGTCAAAGCCGCCTGCTCGGCCAGGTCGGATTCATGCCTGTAGGAAAGCCGAAAAAAAATATTTGCAAAAAACTCTACCGTTTTTTTAAGTTGTGTACCAAACCCTTTTAATCTACCAAGTTTGAAGGAATTTTATTTTCTGAAGCGAAATTCACCGGACCGCTCTTAAGGCCGATTTAGACTGTACGATTTTCGCCTACAACCATCGCATGCGACGGACGGCGTACGCTATAGGTTAAATACCAGAAAAAGGGTAGCTTCTATAAGAGCCAAACTTGGACAAACTTTCAAAGACCATAAGAGGAACTCTACACCAAAGTCACGTGCCCTTACGTCATCAATGACGTCATCAAAATGATCCGTAATGCCGGTGACGTTCAAAAATCAACTCGATAGTATACTGTACGTTTTTCGCTTAGGTATGGTGCTCCGCTTGCGTTCGGCCCGCGCTGGAGCTCCGCTATTAGAATTAGTGGCAGCAACATACCCTAGAAAAAGCCAGGCCATGCCTACGACCGTTCTTTCCCTGTAATCATGGTATGTGAATGTTCCGGACGGACGGGCGGAAAGCATGAGAAGAAGGAAACATGGTTCAATCAACAAAATTGGGCAACGTTATTTGCAGTCCAGTAGTTATGACGTGTCAAATCGCTTTCGTCGAAGACGATGACGCTGTATATAGGCGCGTAGCTACCTGTACGCCAATACGCAATTGCGTACCTCATGTAAAAAAATACAATAAATACACAGCACAAAATGAAAATAATGCAGTTGCGTACCTCGTGTAAAAAAAAATACAATAAATACACAGCACAAAATGAAAATAATGCAGTTGCGTACCTCGTAAAAATGTATAGCTACGTACGCGCCTGTTTATGAGTATGGGGTTGGAGATAAAATCCATCCAACTTTATTACTGAAACGAGAATGCACTTACTTTCGGTGGTATGGTACTCAAAAATGGAAGAAATTTGAAAAAAAACAGGAAAAAATTATTTCCTTCGAATCAGATACTTTATTCATTGTAGTTTCCCTTTGAAATCCATTTTTATGCGAAAATAAATCAGAAATGTGAATTTTTAGCAGTTTTTTTTACTCTTGGTGATCCGTTGCTAGGGGCAACGGATTGCTTAGCCTCGTTTTTCCTAACGAAAACGTGATAATTCCCGCTTGAAAATGGTTCGATTTCTAATGTTTTGGGTTCCCTGTGTGTTCAAGACATTTCATGACCGTAGCATGCTTCCCAAAGCCCTGTGTGAGCTCCACGTGAAGTAGGCAGTTCTGAATAACGTCTGCGCATGCGCTAGATTTGATGCAAACAAACAAAATCTGCACGTTTTCGAAGCGAAACGTTGATTTCAATGGTTGCGTCGCTATTTTTTACAATTTGCTTGCCGATTTCGGGCTTCAAAATGTTCAACAGAACTGAAAATACCTTGGCATGAATGCAGTCTGAAGTAACAAATGCGTCATCGACCTGAATTGTCAACAAAAAGTAGAAAAACCTAGATCAATGCGGAAATGCACTCGACATCCACTGGAGAGGCAGCGAAGGCGACAACAAGGTAGGTTTGATGAACTTAGCTTTCCAAAATCATTATTGGATAGGCAAAGAAGATTAAATTTACACTGCATAATAGGTTATGGAAGTTCCCAAGGCAATTAATTTAACGTTGCCTTGCGTAAGCTTCGAAATTGATAAGCTCACAATTGTGTGACAACTTAGACTAAGAGTTCTATGTCTAGAAAATGCAAACACTTTGATTGCTGCGATCTTCCTGTACATTTATGTTCCTGTACATTTATATTTCTGTGAATTCAATCACGAGGAGCTGTACTTTTGTTCATAGGAAATATCAGCTCCCTGATTAAACGAGAGCATAACTCAAGTTGTCGACTTTTGTTTACAATTAGGCCATTCGCTTTCTTTGTGTCAAAATTTTAAGAAGCAAGTATAAAATGTGTTGCTTGTTTTTAAACTCAAAATCCATAATATTGGAAAGCTGCATGAGTAACAGTGCCCAGGTTGTGATTGATGTTGCTCTCTTGTTTGAACCACAATAAAAGTTATTTTATTTCATGTGCAGGAGCCACTGTGAAGATGGCTATTAAACAGCAGACTACTTTGTGTGGTTGGAACAAAGGTTAACAGTTCTTCTATCTATGTAATATATAGATTTAGCCACTGACTAAAAGCGGAGCTCCCAATTACATATTTTGTTAATGGGACAAAAAGGTTGCCATTGTACAATAATAGCCTGTCACCGTCATATCACGTGACTAAGCACTTGCACTAAACACCCCCCTTACCACTTAGATAACTTCACCCGAGATAAATTATTTTTCTCCTGTGATGACGTCACACCACGTGACCACACAGCCGCACCCCTATTACTACTTAGATAACTTCACCCAAGTTTGGTTGTCTGATGATAAAAATTTGTACTGAGGAAAAGGTTTTGTACTGATGATAAAATATATTATTACTATATAGGGAGGTGTCTATGTATGGTTGTCCACCCCACATATGGTCACCATAGGTCTACTGGTTGTGTGGATCCCAAGGTTTCTACTTCTGATGCATGCATCCAGGTCTAGTTACAAGTATTACCCACAAGTGACCTAGTTGTCAATACATCGGTATATACAGTTTTATTATGCATTTTTATCCTGCCATCTACCATGTGTTACTTGATGCAAGGCACTTGGTGTTATGGGCTAATTGGAGCAAGATACTCAGTGTTACCATGCAGTTTATGGCAGATGTCCCTGGTAATCACCTTATAGGATTGGTAACTTTACATGAAACTGAATAGACCAGTCACAAAAGGCTGATGAGGCTTATCACAAGAAAGCTGGTGATATATACTACCACAGGAAAGCTTGATAAGACCCTTGTGTTTCTGTTATCTATAAATGTTTTACAGTTAGGAAGGCATAGGCTATTTACTACCTTTAAATGGCTGTCAATTGGACAATTAATCACTGTGATGGATAATTAATCAGAACTATCAATGCTAATGCAACTCCTATGGCTCTAAGGACATAACTGGGATGAGAGTAACAAGACTAATATTTTATAGCAAATTGGGTTTATTCACTATTGTAGCAAGGCATCTTTATAGCAAGGCATCTGTGGTGATTTATATAGAGCATATTACACGGTGGCACGAAGATATGAGTTTTAATTTTGAGTGGCAAGAACATTACAAATGAGCTCAGTGAATGAGTAAAATAATGTTTTGGACACAAGAAAATAAAACTCATATCTTCAAGCCACCGTGTAATTTTCTTTTTAAACCAGAACAAAATATCCCAAATTGATTTTCAAGCACTTTTGTCTTGACTGATATCCTCACAGTGAGGATATGGAAAAAAATATGTCACTCAGGTCCAGGATGTAGCTCTGTATGAGATCTATGAGTGCCATATTTTCCAGTAAAACACTTGTGTCTATATAATAAATAATATTATGTAACAAGGCTGAATTGTGAGCACCAGAGAAAATTCTCAAGGATATCATCTCTTACATTCTTTAATAAAGCTATTATGCTTGCTAGAATATTTTAATAAAGCTATTGTGCTAGGCTCGATAACCAGCCCTAGTTTGTGTTGTTTCTAATGAAGAGGGGAGGAGCACAGGCTCACCTTCAACTGCCAAGGCTGGAAACTGACCTACTATTGGACTATTGTGCTTGCCAGCAAGAAAATGCTTTAGCTAATGTGCTCATCAGAAAAATGTTATCTATTGTACTTGCCAGCCAGAAACGTTTTGCATGCCAGCAAGGAAATATTTAGTATTAGAGCTAATGTGCTTGCCAGAAAATCTTTGTGGTAGAAAATCTCTTTATCATTATAACAAAAAAACTTAAACGGAAGAGTTATTGTACTTCACAGCTATTGTCTGTACATAAATATTTTGGAAGGTTTGTTGAGATCTCAATTTTACTGAAAGTTTTTTTTTTCTTATTTTCATCAAAGTTTCTTCTACGTTTTTGTTATAGTTGTTATGCCACTTCCTATTCTTCTGAATAGAAGCTGGAACCGCTCAGTAATGGGTAACTTTGGTATTTTTGCGTTATGTTTATCAAGTGGGCACGTGCAATGTTTTCGGGCACTATGATAAATACGAAGCCAGCGGTGAGTAGAAGCTCTGGATCCCCGCGGCAATCCGCTATTTTTCAACATTTCCTCAGTTAGAGGCTTCGTTGATCCGCTACATCCCCAGTAATTTCTTGTTTTGCCAGATAAACAGCAAAAAAACGCGATATATCCGGCGTGTTGTCTAATTTCCCCGCACGCACGAGCGTCACTTCCTGTACGAATAATGTAAACAAGACGGCGAGCGCGATGCTCCGCCTCATTTTTCACCTCGGCTTCAAGCACGGATCACCGAGCTTCACTCGCAAGACAACAGATTGTTGATCTGACTGCAACATATCTGAATATAAACCTTAAACTATTTAACAGGATCTTAAACTTTTGCAAAAACCACCACCTACTCGCAAAATTTGGAATCCACCGCCATTTTATGTAGGTTGCTATGGTCCCAGGCGCAAGTTGCCAGATCCCCTCTCCGCGCGGTCACGCATGCGTAGACGTTATTCAGGACTGCCCGTGAAGTATTATTCAACAAATTCTATCGCTTGCGAACATTTCGAAATTATCAACAGTCACTTTGCTTCTTCATACTCGGTTCTCGACGTCTCAATTTTATATTGACTAGTGCATAGACGATTTTATAAGTTTATGTGGCTTTATTATGGGGAGAAATCGCACCGTCCGAAGAAAGAAGCGAAGATTCTCCGGGAATCAGTACACGAAACCACAGGCACAAACAAACAATGGCGGCTCCCAAGCTCAAGAAACGGCTGGGAAATCTGTCTCATGTAAGAAGCTGAAGCTCTCCTCGACTCCAAAATCTGAGTCAAAGGAACAATTTTCAACGCCCAGCAGTGAGAAAAAGAGAATAACAGGCTATAGGCTGCTTGATATGGAAGTATTGGCCAACGTGTTCGAGTGTTTGAGATGCCCTGACTGCGGTGACTTATGGACAATTCCACCAAAAGAAAAGGTTGTGCCTCTCACCTACGTTTGCTGTGTGACAATTGTGGATGGGTAAGAGAGTTTTTCACTTCAAAACAGCAGAAGAAAAGCTTTGAAGTTAATCGGCGATTTGTATATGCTATAAGATCGTTGGGCAGAGGGCACAGTGGAGCTAAGAAATTCTGTGTACAAATGAATATGCCGCCACCTGCATCTGCGAAAGCGTATAGCAAAAACGCTAAAACAATCACAAATAAGTTGAAGAAACTTGCTGAGACGAGTATGAGTAAAGCTGCTGAGGAAGTTAGGGCCTGTAAAGAGGATGAAGGCAACAGCACTGCTAGATGTGCTGTGTCATGTGATGGCACTTGGCAGAGGCGTGGATATTCCTCTCACAATGGTTGTGTAGCAGCCATTTCAATGGAGACTGGTAAGGTCTTAGATGTAGAAGCCCTCACGCAACTATGCAAGCAGTGTCAGCAGCACTCCAACTTAGACAAAGAAAGTGAGGAATACAGACTATGGAGGGCTGACCATAACAGCTGCAAGTCAAACTACCGAGGATCAGTGTTAGACAGAAAATTGCATGAAAATAGGAAACACATTACAAGTTAATGGTTAACGTGTCACGCCATGTAATATGAGCCAGTTAGCAAAGAGGCGTGTAGAGTTTTGGATTGAGAGCGAGCACCGAGTAGATATATGATTATGAAGTAGCGTTTTAAAGCACACAAGAATAAATATACAAGATACCAGGACAACTATACGGGTTTAGTGATTTCTACAAAAACTGCAGCGAATCCGTGCAACATTTTGGGGGCTCAGACGGGAAAATGGAAGCTAATCGGAGGAGAAAAAGGCTCTGAAGACGGCATTTTACAAGCTCAAGATATGATCAAGATTGTGCCGGGTGACTTGTGAAATCTGTCGGGTATTGAGTTTATGGACGCATGGTAATGGGTATGTTTTGAGGAATAACAGGATGGTAGAATGTAAAGCGGGATCTCTGAGGTAATGTGATGTAGTTTTGTTGTAGTTTGGGATTTTATGAAGCAGAACGCTCGGGGAATCTTGTTATTTTAGTTTGTTGACTTAGTAGATGTAAAATATAATTCGAGTTTGGGACGCCTATTACGCTTGTGCTTAAGCTGAATTTTGTACACCATGGCAGACGAAAAGGAATTGTTTTTAGATCAGAAATTATTGGCTATTGAGATAGAATTATTGAGGGAGTTTGCACCTCATGTGGGTTGGATAAAGCAGCAGTAGCGGGGAAAGGCAAGCTTGTTGTCCTAAAACTAATTCGAAGGAAATTAGAGGATAAACTAGAGGGTTTTGCCACAGAAGGGATAGAATTGAATGCCTAGACGAGCTTATTGCCTATCTGGGTCCGCCACCTCTAGAGGAACAAAGTAAAGGGACGGAACTCGATGATTTAAAGAAAGAATTAGACGAATTGCAGGAGAAACAAAAACTGATCCAAGCAAAACTCTCGGGGACCGCAAAGGGGGGTGGTAACACAATACTCGGTGGCAGTGCTCCAACAATTTTCCACCGTGATTTTAAAATTCAGGGCATGATTGGAGAGCTTGGTCAAACAGATAAACTCTCCTATCAATCCTTGGTATCTCAAATAGAAACAGGAATCGAAAAGGGGTACAAGGAAAGAGAAATCGTAGTCGCCGTAATCCGAGCCGTGCAACACGGGTTACAACTACGAAGTTATTTGGAAAGCCTTATTGACCTTTCACTAAGTAGGCTTCGAAAAATTCTCCGATTTCATTTCCATGAGAAAAATGCCACCGAACTCTATCAGGTGTTAACGAACATGACGCAACAGCCTGCGGAAGACCCGCAAACCTTTTTGATACGCGCACTGACGATCAGGCAGAAAATCGCATTCGCGTCCAAAGAATCCAACAGCGGAGTAAAATACGACCCACACTCCGTGCAAAGCTTGTTTCTTCACGCGCTGGAGACTGGATTGAAAGATGAAACCATCCGTGCGAAAATGAGACCGCTAACCAGTCGAAATGACGCGACAGATGAGGAATTGATTGAGGCTATGTTTCTAGCCGTTTCAGCGGAAACAGAACGGGATAAGAAGTTTAGCGCCTCAAACAGTCTCTCATCTAAAGCGCCTAGAGAAACCAAGGTGCGGGTTTCATCAGTCAAGGGCGGGAGTGAATCGACAGAAAGCAATGAAATTCTCGCGGCCTTAAAATCGGTTAAGGCGGAGCTCTCGGCTATGCAGTCTGAAGTGAAAACCCTTCGAGAAAAAGTCAACCAACCGAAACCAAACGATTCTACTGCGAAAGTCCCAATCCCTGATCCAAATACCCGACTAAATAAGTGCGATAAGTGTGCCACCGCTGACGAGTGCAGGCATTGCTTTGTATGCGGGGAATTTAATCACATGGCCCGGTTCTGTCTTGCACGCGCTAGAAACTGGTCGGGAAACGACCAGAGGCCGCTTCCGAGGGGCGGGAGGTAGGCCTGGAATTGGAACAGGAGCTCCACCGCTGTGTTTATTGTTGCAAGAGTACGTCAATTGTTCGTCAGTGTTCGCGCTGCAAAACCGCTAAGTATTGTTCCCCTAGTTGCCAGAAAAAGCACTGGGGAGAGCACCAGAATATTTGTAACGCAATTTCGACGCCTAGAAAGGAACAATTGTCAACGATCTCAATTGGCGATAGTAATGACGACAAAGTATTTCCCAGTCACCTAAGTCCTAAACGACAGTTGCGAGTCACGCAATTAGTTGGTAGTAAGTGTTTATTAGATTGTCGGTTTAATGGTAAACACACTACAGCTCTGTGGGACACCGGTGCCCAAGTTTCGATATTGTCGGAAGAGTTTCTAGAAAGTAGTTCAATAACTACAAACATCCGGGATATTAAGGATTTACTGGGAGAGAAATCAGTTAACTTGCAAGCAGCAAACGGAACTAAAATTCCGTACAGTGGGTGGGTGGAGATTAGCGTGCAATTGGAAGAAGTCGATCAGGAGGTATTTGTCCCATTTTTAGTAACAAAGCAAAGTCTAGAACGACCGATAATTGGGTTCAATGTGATTGAGGTACTAATCCGGGATGCAACTGCTGATGACTGTAGCGATAAGTTTCTTACAGGTATGAAAAAGAGTTTTCCTGACTGCTCGAGTGAAAGTATCAGCGCGTTTATTGACTTGATAAGAAATGATGATTCTGAACACCTTTGTATTGTTAAATCCATGAAAAACGAAGTTGTGATTCCGAGATCTGGCACGAGGGGGGTACAGTGTCGAGCAAACACCGGACCGATCAGTCGCACCACACCGGTGGTCTTCGAACCCGACGAAGCAGCCTTTTTACCACCTAGGTTGTCTGTGCAGGAAGAGCTCAAGTCGGTCAGCCAGGGGAACACCGCGGTGATCACCATCAGCGTGACAAACAACACTGAACATGACATCATCTTGCCTGGTCGTACAGTCCTGGGAAGGCTTCAACTGGTACGCTCGATTACGCCGTTAGAGGTGAACTTCCGGGAACCAACCAAGATCAACAAGGTCCAATGCACTACTGACGGTGATGACCTAGAGGAGTCGCAGAAAGCTGATGAAGTACAGGAGTTGGATAAGAGCGACATCCCACCAGTAGACCTAAGCGGGCTCAACGGCGAGGACAAGAAGCAAGCGATCAAACTGTTGATTGCAGAGAGGGCGTCGTTTGCAGTCGATGACGACGATGTAGGGTGTATCCCTGGGCTCCAAATGGACCTCACCCTTACCAATGATCGTCCAGTCCAGAAGAATTTCATCTCGATTCCGCGTCCCTTATACCCAGAGGTAAAAGGTTATATTGAAGATTTACTCAATCGAGGGTTTATACAACCGTCTAAGTCCTCATTTTCGAGCAGCGTGGTTTGTGTCAGGAAAAAGGACGGGGGGTTAAGACTGTGCGTGGATTATCGTGAACTCAACAGGAATACATTGCCTGACCGTCACCCGATACCTAGAATTCAGGAAACGCTAGATGGGTTGGGGGGTAAGGCTTGGTTTAGCGTCCTGGACCAGGGCAAGGCCTATCATCAGGGTTTCATTGGTGAGAGCAGTAGGCAACTGACAGCATTTATAACCCCCTGGGGACTCTGGGAATGGGTACGAATCCCGTTTGGTTTAATGAACGCTCCAGCGAATTTCCAAAGATTTATGGAGAACTGCTTAGGCGACTTACGAGATGAAATAGCTATTCCATACTTAGACGATGTGATAGTTTTTTCAGAAACATTTTCGGACCACATCGAACACTTACGCACAGTACTTCAACGTCTGCGTAGTCACGGAGTTAAGTTGAAAGCAAGGAAATGTTCATTATTTAAGAAAGAAGTATCTTTTCTGGGTAGACTAGTGAGTAAAGAGGGATATCGGATGGACCCAAAAGCGACAAGTGCAGTCGAGGCGTGGAGAAATTCAAAACCACAGACAGTGGGCGATATTCGGAAACTCATGGGCCTTCTCGGTGTTTACCGCAGATACATAAAGAACTTTGCACAGAAAGCCAAGCCAATCTATGATTTACTGAACAATCCAGCTGACCCAGCTACTCCCAATGATAAGAAGGGTAAGGCCAACACACGTGGTGGACAACGCCCGTCTAAGACCGTCATCGAGTGGACCTCTGTCCATCAGTCAGCCATGGAATGTCTGATCGATTATATCACCTCACCACCAATTCTCGCTTACCCAAACTATGAATCACCCTTCATTTTACATACTGATGCTTCCCAGGATGGACTTGGGGCGGTGTTATACCAGGAACAGCAGGGAGTCTTAAGAGTGATAGCGTATGCCTCAAGGACCTTGTCACCCGCTGAAAAGAATTATCACTTACACTCTAATAAACTGGAGTTTCTAGCATTGAAATGGTCGGTTACGGAACAGTTCAGAGACTATCTCTATTATGCGCCAAACTTTGTGGTATATACTGATAACAACCCTTTAACTTATGTTCTGTCGACAGCGAGACTGAACGCGACTGGACTAAGATGGGCGGGAGAGTTAGCAGAATTCAGTTTTGAAATTAGGTACCGACCTGGACGAACTAACGTAGATGCAGATTGCCTTTCAAGACCTCCACTGAGCGTCCAGGAATACATGAACAGCTGCACAGAGCATATGTCAATGCCCACAGTTCAAGCAGCTATATCATCAGTTAAGGCATCTTCATGTGGGGACGCAGTGCTAATAGCATCGGTAACTGACCAACAAACCGAGCTCCTGACTGACGAGGAACCAGCCAGCGTAAGGCCTGTCGATGTGAAAAGGGGACAGCATGAAGATCCCGCAATAAGTCGTGTATTAGAGCTCCTCGCCACAAAGCAGAAGCCAGCTGTCAGCGAAATAAGAAGAGAACCTCCGGTAGTAAGAAAATATCTCAATTGATGGCAGAACCTGAGTATAGATAAGAGGGGAGTATTGTTGCACAAAGGACAAGTTGTCCTTCCCAAGAAGTTTAGGAGACTTGTCTATCGAGAGCTCCACGAAGAGATGGGACATTTAGGGGTGGAAAGGGTCCTTTCACTAGCCCGAGAACGATTCTTTGGCCAAACATGCGGAGAGACATAGATCATTTTATTAACCGAGTGTGTAGATGCCTGAAACAAAGACGACCGAACCTCCCTACTGTCGCACCGTTGAAACCGATCATAACGACAGCGCCATTCCAACTAATTTCCATAGATTTCGTGCATCTTGAAAAAAGCTCAGGGGGTATGAATATATTCTTGTTGTCGTTGACCACTTCACAAAATACGCCCAGGCATACCCGACACGGAAAAAAGCTGGCGAGACAGCTGCCGACAAGATCTTCAATGATTATATTCAGCGCTTTGGTTTCCCTGAGAAATTACACCATGACATGGGCGGAGAGTTTGAGAACAAGTTGTTCAAGCGCCTAGAGCAGTTATCCGGTGTTATGCATTCGCGTACAACACCATATCACCCCCAGGGGAATGGTTTAGTAGAACGCATGAACCGCACATTGCTCGGGATGCTCCGGACACTCCCAGAGGCTCATAAAACAAGATGGAAGGATCACGTGAACAAGGTTATCCATGCATACAATTGTACTGTCCACGAATCTACAAAGTTTTCCCCATTTTATTTACTCTTCGGAAGAAGCCCACGGCTACCCATCGATATGATGTTTGAGGTGCCAGGTACCGCACAGGCATCGACACCTTCGGAGTATGCTTCGAAGTGGAAACTCGCGATGCAGCAAGCCTATTTGTTGGCACAAAAGTCGGCAACACAGAGTGCGAACAGAGGTAAGAAAGGTTATGACCGACGTGTGAGAAGCTCAACATTAGAACCAGGGGACCGCGTACTTGTGCGTAATCTATCAGAGAGAGGGGGCCCCGGAAAGCTTCGTGCTTTTTGGGAGGACGAGGTGTATGTCATAGTGGAGCGGAAAGGGTCAGACAGTCCAGTGTATGACGTCGGCCGGAGAGAAGATGCAATGGGAAGATCCGCACACTACATAGGAACTTGTTATTGCCTTGTGACTACCTACCCATCGATCCATGGATCCCAGCTCAACCTACAAGACATAGACCACCCACTCCACACCCACGGCATGTCCAAGAGACCGCAGAGGATAGAAGTAGCGATGACGAATCAGACAACGATGACGATGATCTTTCTGATTGGGTTGTTACACCGGCCGCCGGAGAGCCTTCTAACCAGGCTACGGAACCGGAAAACGAGACTGGTCATTGTCTAGATGCCACCGCAGAGGAAGAAGTGGAGATAATGGCGGAAGGCGGTGCCACACCAGAGGAGACCGACTTAACTGACGATGACAGTTCGGCAGGTGAGAGTGAACAACAAGATGTGGATGGCACAAATGAAGATGAAACAAGGCTTATCCACGGCGCTGCTATAGATCCACCGGAAATTGAAGCTTCAGAAGCTCGTCCCATACGCAATCGATGTGCGCCAACACGGTTTACGTATATAGAGCCGGGTACGCCAGTGTATTTAAATTGGGTAGCGGTGAATAAGCAGCATTTGCCGTATGTTTACCAACCGTTGTTACCGCATGCTCACCATTACGGATATCCACTACATCAGAGTCCGTACTACGTGCAACCTGTGATTAATCAACAAAGTTACGTGCAACCTATGATAAATCAACAAAGTTACGTGCAACCTATGATAAATCAACAAAGTTACGTGCAACCTATGATAAATCAACAAAGTTACGTGCAACCGGCGGGGCCATACCAACAAAGTTACGGTACCACTGCAACAAGTTACGAGATACCAAGCTACGCATAGAAAGTACGCGAAGTATCATGCAGAACTGATGAACAATGTTTAGATACACTTATAATCCTTAGTATATGACTTGACTGATTCCAAATGGTTACATTTTCCAGTATGACCTGATTGATTACAAATGTTTATATTTTCCAGCTAGTTATTGTTTTATTATTATGTTTGTGTTGTTAAAAATGAGATTGCACTCCTGGTATTTTAGGATATGTAGACAAATTACATATTGAAAATTTCGAAAGAAATTAGTTATTCATGTCAAGTAAGTTGTGAACGTAGAATAGTCTTCAGATAAGCTTCAAGGAAGGGCCTGATCAACCCAACCAAGTTGCTGATGTGCAGAGGAAGACATGGAACACACATCTATACATGTATAACTTAACCTTATCGTTGTCAAGGATGACACCTCTTAATGGAGGGCGAGTGTTAGACAGAAAATTGCATGAAAATAGGAAACACATTACAAGTTAATGGTTAACGTGTCACGCCATGTAATATGAGCCAGTTAGCAAAGAGGCGTGTAGAGTTTTGGATTGAGAGCGAGCACCGAGTAGATATATGATTATGAAGTAGCGTTTTAAAGCACACAAGAATAAATATACAAGATACCAGGACAACTATACGGGTTTAGTGATTTCTACAAAAACTGCAGCGAATCCGTGCAACATCAGCACCTGCCATGGAGACAGAGGACACGGGCCGAATTTTCAAGCGATCGATAGAGAAACATGGACTTATTTACAATGAGTTATATGGGGATGGGGACAGCAAGAGCCATAAAGAAGTGAAAGATGTGTACTTGCCTGATTCACCAGAAGTGAAAAGCAGGAATGCATTGGGCATGTCCAAAAGCGGGTAGGCACTGCATTGCGAAAACGCAAAAAGGAGCACGGCAGTCTTGGGGGGAAGGGCAAACTAACAGATGCAATGATTGATAAATTGCAGAACTATTATGGCATTGCCATAAGATCAAACTCTGGAGACCTGGCAGGCATGAAGCAAGCAGTATTGGCTGGTCTATTCCACTGTGCGTCAAGTGAAAAGCTTTGTGCGCATGATCGGTGCCCACCAGGTGCATCTAGCTGGTGCATGTATCAGCGATGCAAAGCCAACAAAGATCTGGCCAACTACAAGCATGGCCCTGGACTACCACGGGATGTGCTTGAAGAGATTAAGCCAATTTATAACAGGCTCAGCCAGGATGAACTTCTCACCAAGTGTCTTCATGGGAAGACCCAGAACCAGAATGAGGCCTTTAACGGCATGATTTGGCAACGTGTGCCAAAAGAGGTTTATGTGGGCAGAGACATTATTGAATTTGGACTCTATGATGCTGTCTGCCACTTTAATGATGGTGCTGCCACTGTTTGTGAGCTTTATACTGCCCTTGGAATACCACCAGGGAGGTTCACAGAAGAGGGTTGTCTAAGACTAGGCAGAGAGCGAATATATAATGCAGAGTTCAAAGAGAAAGATGAAGTCAAGAAGAGAAGAAAGATCCTCAGGGGACTCAGAAAGAAGAAAGGGGATAAGCAACAGCAAGCAGAAGGACTGACTTATGGTGCAGGAGAGTTTTAAGTTGGCAGAGTGCTGTTGTGTATGATTTACTTGTACAGAAATATGTTATGAAACTTTGAGCCTAATTTTCTCAAAGGGCTAATTTGCAGATGGTCACCATTTCTTAAACACAAATATCTTGAAAAGTATTAAAGGTATTACAATAAAATTTGGAATTGTGATAGAATGATAATATCTTTAGATGCTGAACCACATTGCTGGTCATATTACACAGTTTACTCTGATGTAGGATCAGATTTCAAATGAACAAATATAAGAAAACAAATTTTTTGTAGTTGTGTGTTTGCTGTGCTAAGAAAAAATATAACAACATTGCAAATTTAGGTTCAGTTTAAAGCCTGATATTAGGGTATTACATCCTGAAAGTTTGAGGGCTGAATTGTAAATAGTAAAGGAGGTAGAGCTCTGGCCGTTAAATACCGAAATTGCCATAAAGAGGGCGTGGCTCTGTTGCCATGGCAACCAAATGTTGCAAATTTGGTATCATTTTTCTTCATTCAATGAGGGTAATCCAATGGCACCATAATAAATTGTGTAATATGAATACTGCAAATTTTCTATTTTTGAGGTATCATAACACCTTTTTAATAAAATCTAAGGAAAAGAAGCTTCATTTCAGCATCAGTTGTAATGGGTTATTATCTCACACAATAACTCCATGAGATCAACTCAAAAACCATGTCTGCGTTTTTTATTTTTTTTTTACTTCAAAAGTTTTTATATTTCGAGGGTGAAATTTTATAGCATTTTTACTCTCTAATATTTAAAAACGCAGCACGGTTTTTGAGAAACACATTAAAACAATGTGTTACTTGGGAGTCATGGTCCAGCAGTTCGGCAGCGTTAGCTCGTTAAAATGGCACACACAAAAAAACTCGATCAATTAATAAGTCATTTCTTTTTGTCATAGCCCGCTAGTCCATTCTATAAGCTTTCCAACGATATATAGGTTGACACGTTTTAGTTAAACTAAGGACGTGTATGATTGTTTTTTCCGAGGACGTGCCGCGAAGATTCTCAGTAACCTTAAGCTGGGAGAGGGAGGGGCTGGTGGAATGGAGGGGGGAAGGGGGCATCCGAAAGATTTAGGCACCAAGGGCCAGGCAAGAAACAATCCTAACAAAAGGGCGGGCCATCCAAACAATCAAAAAATCAAATACTTTAAAAGCTGTTATTGAAAGATATAATAATAATAATATACTCTCGCATTTTTACGTCCTTTATGTTGAACGCGTTATTTTAAATTTTGGATGCGCCGAAAACCTTTTCCTGACTATTCGTGGTTGCCTATCATTCCAGCAGCACTACCACGCTAGCGGAGAAATAAACCTGTCAAACCAAGTCATCACATTTGCTGATAAATATATTGCGCTTCGAAGGCACGTAGCACCTACAACATCTGAAGGTCATACAATTCAAGAAGAATAAGAGAGCAGAAGAACGATAGCGCTGGATTATGCACACCGTTGTTCAATGGACGATTGCAACTTTGATGAATGCGCGCGCTGCATGCCGTAGCTGTGCTACAGTTGTTTCTCATAACCGATATCTTTTTTTTAGATCCAATATACTGCATCTTTTAACATGGATTTGTCCATGGATCTCCCTTAAGAGAAGTCATGGCTTTTCTTAGTTTTGCTTATCTGGGCAGTGGCATGATACTTGAGATTATCCACCTACTGCATGTTTTGCCAGTGTCACGCGCTTTGCATGTGACCTTATGCGGTCGCGGTGAGTATCTTAAATTTGAGTCCTTCTGTTGTGTCATAACCATTTGCTGTAGTACCGTTCTGCTCTAGCTGCACCGTGCTGACGAGAACCAACAAGGTCGAAACAGTTGTCCGCTGTTGCTTATTGACTTTCAGTTTGGATTCTATCATGCCACTGTCCTGTTAAAGATTTTTTGTATCAGCCTTTTCTCATGTTAGTTCTTCTTGTACGCATTTCAAGTGCCTTGTATGCGCGCGTTGCATCCTGGTAGCTGTGTTACATTCCAAAGGCATTCTAAAGAAAAGAGTGCGCGCGTTTATATCTCGAATCGTCCATTGTATCATAGATGGTAAATTTTCTGCTACATTTTGCTTTGTTAATCGTTTCCTTTCTTTCTTTTATATCTGTTTTCTTACCTTTTCAATACAATATTTTCACCCACGACGTCAACCACCCTGCGATATCTTTTTTATACCCGCGACATTTACCCACGATCCGCCCGCGCGGACTATATACTGATATTTAATTCACTAATATTCTGAATACCTTAATGTTCCCTTTTTTCTTTTGTTTTGGGTTTTTAAACGAATTCAGGAAATAACGAGAATATTCGTGATGTGAAGAAATATAAAGATGATTGCTATGTAAATAACAAATCAACGACGCCTAAATGACGCCAAGAGTTCAGAGCAGTATATCATTCATTGTAAATGCTGTATTTCGCTATTACTATCTCAATAATCGAGGTTATTATTCAGCACATCGATGCACTGCCCAAATATGGTCATTGGAACGCCAATAGCTGTCTTCTCTACATGACATCTATCCTGTGATATCCGTCTCTGAGGGAAATATGATGTGTTAAGCTCGTATTTAATACACAAAAATAAATCATTTCTGGGGATTCTTGCTATCGATGTGCTGAATAATAAAGCCATTATCGTCCCTCGTCGTCCAAGTATCAGACAATATTCTGCACAATCTCGCAGGATAATGGTTAATTATTTGGAGCAGAATTGGTTGTATCTTTTTGTGCGTGAAAGTTGAAGAAACCTGATGCACGGACACGATATTCTACTTGCTGGCTGATTAAAAATAACCCTTATATGTTTTAGTTCTGTCCTAAGGGGCAGTCTACTAGTAGCCGCTACCTCTGGCCATTTTATTGGATTCTCTTGCGATTGGATTCGAGATTGGAATTTCTCAAAGGGACGCTGGTCCGTATCATCCGTATCTGTCAATTGAGTCACTAAGGGAGAAGGTCAAAACACATGCCCCAGACAGGGACCCAATTTGGGCCAGAGAGGTAACGGTCACCGCCTGGTACCACCCCACCCCCACTAATGATGTGACGGCACCGCTAAGGTACCCCTCCCTTCATTTCCATCATGGGCTAGAGACCCAATTTTTATATATTTTCTTTCTATGATGTATTGTTCTCTATCAATAACACGACCTAGAGACCCAATCTGCAAACTCTGATAACGGCACATATTCACCCCTCCCCCTCACAATTATTTAACTACCCATATTAAGGACCCATTACACAAACCGTGGCGATGGCACATTTCTACCCCCACCCCCATCATATTATTTCGTGAATTCATAAACTGACATTAAGGACCCATTCGAAAATCACTAGCGACGGCACATTGCTATCCCCACCCCCATCATATGATTCACGAATTCATGAACTGACATTAAGGACCCATTACACATACACTAGCGACGGCACATTGCTACCCCCATACCCATCATATGGTTCACGAATTCATGAACTGGCATTAAGGACCCATTACACATACACTAGCGACGGCACATTTCTACCCCCACCCCCATCGTATGAATTCGCTTTCCTGTTGATCCCGTTACAACAAGTATGTGTGTGTCCATTGAAACTAAAATAGCAACGACACCTATCTGTCCCCCTTCCCCTCTTCTGACTCCATTGCCCTTTAAGCCAGGGAAATACGAGGCACAAAATCCCTCAACTTGTCGCGCAACATTGTTGCGTTGCAAGTCTAATGTTTGTTGCTCGTTTTTCACCAAATTCACAACTTGTCGCGCAACATTTTGCTTTGATGATCACAAATGCGATACCAAGGCGGATTTGGCCCCTTAGCACTTCATTTCTATTGACCAACCAACTTGAATCGTAGGCAAAATGTTGCGCGACAAGTTGTGTGTTTGATGAAAAACGAGCAACAAAGGCAGAATTTGTGTCTCAAAGTAGACCCGCGCTCTACTTCGCGCAACAAGTTTTCACAACCTGCAACAAATGTTTTTGTTGCGCGACAAGTTGTGGCGCGAGATGAAAAACGCGCAACATCGATCATCAACTTGCAACGCAACAATGTTGCGCGACAAGTTGAGGGATTTTGTGCCTCGTATTTCCCGGCTTTAGAGAGCAGCTACAAATGCTTCCTGTAATTCACTTTGGCGTCTGTTTGCATCCCACTTTATTGCTCGAGAAAATGTGACGTATTACACCAAAGCCTGCTAATAATAATAATAATAATAATAATAATAATAATAATAATAATAAATTACATTTATATAGCGCTATTTCTACTATATATTCAATAGCGCTTTACAATATTACTTTAAGAAAAAACTGAAATAACTAAAGTAAAGTAAAACGAAAATAGGGTAAAAATCCATACATCCATATGCCATAAAAACAATAAAAGTAATAAAAAGGGGAATCAGTAAAAAGCACGTCTAAAAAGGAATGTTTTAATGGCAGACTTAAAAACGTTGAGTGATTTAATATTCCTCACATCCTCGGGTAGGGCATTCCAAAAAGATGGGGCAGTGAAAGAGAATGCCCTTTCACCATAGGTCTTAAGGTTACAACGAGGTTTCACAAGCAAAGATTTAGAGGAGGAACGAAGTGATCTTGTAGGGACATATGGCTTAAGAAGTTCGGACAAGTAAAAAGGTCGTATGTCATTCAATGCCTTAAAAGTCAAAAGCAATATCTTATATTCGATACGCTCAGAAATAGGTAGCCAATGTAGGTCATAGAGAATGGGGGTAATATGTTCGTGTTTTCGAGTCCCCGTTAAAAGTCTTGCAGCGGAGTTCTGCACATACTGCAATTTCTGGATTTGAGTCTTGGGTATACCAGATAGGAGGGAGTTGCAGTGGTCGAGTTTAGACGTTACAAAGGCGTGAATGAGCGTTTCGCAGTTCTTCAGGGAAATGAATTTCCTTATTTTGGCGATGTTGTGAAGATGATAGAAGGCCGATAAAGGCTGCTAAAATGACTCAATTTCAAATAGTATTCATACTATATATCTTGATTTATTTTTATAAAAGCAGAAATTTGGAATCAGCAAAAGAGTATTAAATATTGCCTGGGTTGGGGATATCTTATATATAATACGTGATGTTGGGGGGTCAAGGTCAAACTGTTGGCCCAGCAGCCTGGAAAAACGGCTGCACCACGGAACTTCAAAACCACGCCATTCTCTTGCAAACTTGGGGAACTGTGTTATAGGATACATTTTATTCGAAAAGGACAAAGTGGACGGAAGATCCAATTCAAGCGTTTTCGTAAGCGAGAAGATCGAGTTCGCAAAGGCGCCATTTTAAGTCTTCCACAGAAACCAAAAAATAAGCAATTTCTCGCAGCCGAAAGCAACAAATACGTCCAAACCTACGCGATTCTCTCACAAATAACACAGTAATGTTCAGGCAAAAGTCGTTTTTCCAAAAAGTTTGGAGTGAACAATATATCCCATTCAAAGGTTTTGGCGCCGTTGCACGAAGCCCGGCGCGCCATTTATAAATAAACAAACACTCACTTCACAAACAACAGTCCTTTGACAGCCTATTTAACTTATTTCGAAATCTATACTAAAAACAGAGAAGTTCGAGCCGAAAAAACGAAGCTCTCAAACCCGACCGGAAGGAGGAAATGTATGAAATCTTCGAAATCTATACTAACAACGGAGATGTTAGAGCCGAAGAAACGATGTTCACAAACCCGAGCGGAAGGAAATCTCCCCAGTGTGCATGTTTTTGTTGGAAAAGGTTTTACTTGAGCTAAGGTCTAATTCAAGCGATTTTCCCAAGTTTAACTGATAAGCTTAGATTGTTTAAGCTAAGTTTTTAAATCACACACACTTGAATTCGAATTGACCGAGTTGTACAAGTCTTTAGTCCAACATATGAGCAGTGCAAAGCAACTTTCCATTGAAAACAGCAAGAATCTAAAAAGTTTTACTTTACCTTTCTGGCGCTTCCTAAACCTTCCTATTCACTGGACGAGGGACTTCTCTTGATATTATTTATACATCTAAAACCAATAGTTGTTGAAGTTCGAGTGGGTACAGCTCAGCCTTTTTCTTTCTTGACCGAAAATACGACCATATCGATCGACACACGCGCGATCTTTTCGCGCCAAAACCACAGTGAAACCGATGCCTCAACACCTTTGTTAGGAAATATTTAGGGGGTTATTGAGTGGCATTTGCCTCATTTCCATTCACAAGGAACATTGTTTTCAAAGATCTCATTTAAAACGCCTTTCCCATCGTATGCTATGGTGCAAATATTTCACACCGGTAAGCCACCTATCTATAAACTGATAACAAATACTTTAATACTTTAAAGCAACAGGCGCAGTTACAAATTGTTTGAGCACATCTCTCTAAACGTAGCGGTATAACTGTTCATTCCACAACGGCAGACAATCCAATAATTTTCGTCATTCAAGGAAAATTTAATTCGTGAATTTTTCACGGGTACTTACTAGTTTCAAATAATTGTTGAAGTAAAAGCAATCTCGAATTATTTGCAATCGCCTTGTAGTATTGGTATATACACGAAAACAAGCTTGCCTAAATTTATTAAGGTACTTATGTACTAGTAAGGGTCCATTGGGTGCTATTTGGAATTAAACATCTTTTGTGCATTCCTGCTTTTAGAGAATAACGACATTTTCGGCACATTTTCAGTCAAAGACTTTCCTTCGCTACACTTGGTCGTAGTACCATGCCCTAGTTTGCTTTAGGGGTCCCCATAGCAACCCCCTTTTTTCAGTTAAAGAGGGTTGCCATAATATTTTATGCGCAAAAACGAAAAAATCTATCCAACCCCGCTCGAAATATGAATAAGTTAATAAGTAACCAATCAATAAAGTCAAATTGCCGTATTACCGATTTAAAATCAACAAATATCCAGCCGGGTTTGGATACGATTTTTCACATCGATACGTCAAATCTACACAAAGTTTATAGAGTTTAAAGTCGGAAAATGTCTTCCAGAACAACGTTAAGCTGCGATAGAAAAACAAAATTCGCTATCTGAGGCCAACATTTCGCTTCTGATGTTAGAATCATTCAATATCGACGTTACGGTCGATATTTCGTCGAAATCAGAAAGTTTCAGAGACAGAACTGAGATCTACGCGCACTAGTTCATCATTTTTTTAAAATAGCTTCCTTTCTTCACGAATTTTCTATTCTGATGGCCGCATTTCCTCCAGCAGGCAAGATATGTCTGCGTAATTCAATTTTAGCCACCCAGCAGTCTTTTGTAGCCAATATTTCTCCCTAAATATGGATCTTTTGCCAAAGCTACTAGACATAGTAATTGGATTAAATTGTGCTCAAGTTTGCGCTCGTTAAAACCAAAGCTCAGAATAAGCGCAAAACTGTGAAGTTTGGATATTACAACATTGAATTTTATAACAAGGAATAATCTGCCATTTAAGGCAAGGTGTCAAAAATATGCTTTCTACGTCTCAGGGACGATTCTCTCTAGAATGCGCGCGGCATGACTCCACGGGGGATTAAATACTGGAAATGAAATGCGATTAAGCTTGAACAACACAACAACAAAATATTTCACTGAATGTTTTTAACACAAGGTGAGGAAAAGAAGCAACTTAAAAAAAATAGTTTCGTTCTTACAAATGATCAAAGCCTCTAAGAACAGAAATAATTAAAGTACTATCTTGCGTATAAAAAACGAATTCTGTGTCCAGTTAATGGCTAACAGTAGGTCAGGGTCAGTAAAACAAGGTCCCGTTCGCACTGCGCGAATTTGGTATTTGTTTTGCAAAAATATCTGTGACCGGGAGCCTGATACAAGTGCGAACGCCATTACTAAATTTTGTCAAATATTTTGGCGTTTCACCAAAGTTCAAAGAAGCCGATAACAAATTTCGTAGAGCCCGTTTCGCGAGAGAGACCTCGTACTCCTTTATCTGAAAATATCCTTTCCCAAGACGGCGTATGGCGGTTTCCCGCAGCACACAATTATCTTGCGGATCCAAAGTCTTTCCTGTGACATATCAATGTCAATGTCGACAGCTAAATGACAATCATGGCAATCATGATTGTGATGAGAGCCTGATGCGTGTAAATGTAAACACCGTAAGCAGAAGTCGAAGTGCGCTGCTGGTAAAAAAAAAACATTTCCTCGATTTACGGACGTTCGCCGAAGAAGGGGCTGCAAGCATCCTATGTAACTACAGAATGTTGCTCTCTTCACGGAGAAGGAAGAGCGAAATCACTATAAGGATGCGAAAATCACTACAAGAATAGAATGTCTCAGGATAACGCGTCACGGTCTATGTACATCAGCATCTAAGCGGTTATTGGCGCTGCGCTGACAGATCTTTTACACTCTAACCAATCAGATGGTTTAAGTGAAATTCCTTTGACAAAAGCATACCAAACCTACACGCATCCGGCTCTCATCTAGCTCTCATAACAAAAGTGATGTTTTTAAAACAGAAAGAAAACATTCGAGGCAAGGAAGACAAAGGATATAACTTAAAACCAGTTGATATGGCAATCAAGTTCGACCCACTGAAAAGGCCGAATCCAGCGTTTTGGTCAGATTGACGGCTGGAAATACGTGAAATCGCCAATCGCAACATTGAATTTTGAAGTCGCGTAGATTGCATACAGTACCTGGAAACCAGAGGCTCGATGGAGGCGTCTGGTACTATTCCCGGTTGACAGTTATCCAATTAGCGTGTCGGGAAAAACCGGCTTTCCGTCACGTGCTTGCGCCTGTCGTGACAACTGTCAAAAATGTGTTTACATTTAGATTTTGCGCCACGTTCGAGCTACGATAGTTTCAAGACTTGTAGTACTTTTAGTACTGAGATGTTTTTTGTCAGCCAGGAAAAGAACTACAGAAATATAATGATATAATATATATATAATTAACCATTATCCTGCGAGATTGCGCAGAATATCGTCTGATACTTAGCCGACGAGGGACGAAGTCACGAGTTGGCTAAAATCAGACGATATTCTGCAAAATCGAGCAGGATAATGGTTTTATTCAGCACATCAATAGCACAAAATCCCTGAGCAAACATTACTTTTGTGTATTATTACGACACATCATATTTCCCTCAGACGACGGATATCGCAGGATATCTGTCATGTACAGAAGACAGCTATTAGCATTCCAATGACCATATTTGGGCAGTGCATCGATGTGCTGAATAATAACCCTGCTATCTGCAGAAGACACCCAGTACTAGCCTCAGTGAAAATCACAAGAAGTCTACTACAAAAATACAACAGGTTTACCTTTAGTAGGTTTCCCCTTTAGTAGGATTTTCAGTTTATCAGAAGCCGCTAGTGAATATAAATTTGCACTAGCAAAATACTCATAGCTAAAATTTGTCGGGCAACTTTTGTAATGTCATTATTCAAATTAGTCATTATTACATGCAGCCTAAATGTCAACACAGCCTCGTCAAATCTTGAGATTCTCCCTCACGTGGCAGATAAATAAAGAAAATCCCGAGAGTGACAACAGGTTGAAAATACAGTAAATGTATGAACATTTTCACAATCATTTGCAGGTGATGACAGGCTTCAAAATCTTGTGACACCCGCAATGCGGGTGAGTTGACAGCTATGATGCAGAATAAAATGTTATGGTTTCTCCCATGTCCTGCACGTCACAACTGTCTCACGAATAAAGTCATTTCGGATAGTGTAGCTGAACGCCGTTTTGCGAAGACCACGTTTTCAGGGTTTATGTGGGATTTTGCACGGCTTGTCTACTAGACAAAATGTCGCCTCCCTACCCGTATTTGATAGCTATCGTAAACCCCCTACCCATATCATATTTTGATAGCTGTCGCAAAAATGCACCCCCCCCCCCCCCCCCACCATACTTCATGACTCTCATACGATAGCTGTCGTACACTGGGACCCTCCTACCCATATTTGATAGCTGTCGCATACGGGTACCCGCTACCCATATTTGATAGCTGTCGTACACGGGGACCCTCCTACCCATATTTGATAGCTGTCGCATACAGGTACCCGCTACCCATATTTGATAGCTGTCATACATGGGGACCCTCCTACCCATATTTGATAGCTGTCGCATTCAGGTACTCCCTACCCATATTTGATAGCTGTCACGTACAGGTACTCCCTACCCATATTTGATAGCTGTCATACACGGGGACCCTCCTACCCATATTTGATAGCTGTCGCATGCAGGTACCCGCTACCCATATTTGATAGCTGTCGCATTCAGGTACTCCCTACCCATATTTGATAGCTGTCGCATACAGGTACCCGCTACCCATATTTGATAGCTGTCGTCGCATAAAGGTACCCCCTACCTATATTTTGATAGCTGTCGCATACAGTTACCCCTCTCTGTATAGGTTGGTAGGCAGCTGCCTGCACCCCCCCACCCCCAAATTGGGTCCCTATCTGGGACAAGTGTTTTGACCTGCTCCCTAAGCTGTTATTAATAACTATAAGCACCATCACACTAGACATACCAATAGGCATAAACACTTACCTCCTCTCGATGCAGGCAGTTTGTAGGGGCGACAATTGCTTTGTAACAATTACTTCATGTTCTACAGGAGGTTACTCGATTCCTGAACTTTCGAGCCGATGAGTAGAGGGACGTAAGAGCAGTAAGAGGTCCGTCGTACGTTGCTGTGATCCCAAGGAACGATGGATGTCCAACAGCAAGTTATGAGCAAACAACAAGTTGAAGCAACTGCGCCGTCTTATTGAACAGTTATTGAAACTCACCTCTAATCATTGTTATCACCACAAGCTCACAAGTTATCAGTTGAGTTCCCGGATATTTTAATCATGAGTTACACTGGAGCCAAGCGATAATTGATGATCGCGCTAATGGTGTTGTTATATCAAGTCTGTGGTACTTAGAGAATGTTGAATATCGTGCCGTTCACACGATCAGCAGGATGTTAGATGGAAGATATCCGAAAAAAAATGGGATGTTGCCCAAATTGTGCATTGAAATATTGCTAATGAGTGATAAAATAATTACCCAGAAGCTAAGTGTAAGTGAACCCTTTCATTTGTCATATTTTGCAGATGGTTGGCAGTATTAGGTCACATGGGTAATGCAGATGCACCGAGACAACTCGTCAAGAGAAACTAGTTCCAGTATAATTTAACAGCAATTAATACTAAATGGGAAAATAGTCGTTCAAACCCACGTGACTCCGTGAATAGTCTAACCCAGTTAGTTGTGTATGGCAATGGATGCAAGCCATAGCTCGTGTTCAGGAAAGGATCATATCACAATAGATTCCATGCTGCATGTTATCATCGTTATTATATACGGGGGGGGGGGGGGGAGGGGGGGGGGGTACTCCCTCATATATAGTAGGTAGGGTGTCGTTTTCCGCTTGTTTGGTCGCTGATAGGGTATGTATTTCAGTATGGCTACCCAAGTGCATGCAAAATTAATAGGGAAAGACAGTTTATTTAAAAATTTTCATGATTAACAACATTCCGGTTTGATTGCGACCAATTGGACCACCCTTGTGACTAACTTCAAATCTCCGGTAGGGTATAAAAAACGAGGAAAAAACAAGGTATCTGATAGGGTCAGGTTTTGGAGACCTTGGCGGCATACCCTTACCCAAACATCAGTGGAGTACCCCCCCCCCCCCCCCCCCCCCCCCCCCCCAATATAAGATTTGTTTTCCTTTCACCAAAATTGACGTCTAAATGGCAACGCCCGTTTACGGAAAGGGACAACTGCGCGGCCGACCAAACCACTGTCTTTATTCGATATATTGCGCTCGCCAATCGAATAGTCCATTCCCGAATTACGCTCCAATGCCCAGCAATCACTAGTATCAAATCGAGGCTCTGTGCGAATTCTCATGTTTGCTTTAATTTGAGAACAGAGCCTCGACTTGAGATAATAAAAAGAATCGTATTCGGGAGATGGGCTATCACAGAAATATTATTGTTTCATCGTTGTTTCATTTTCCACCCAGGGTTTTGTGAGCGGAGACAAGATAGGGGGGTGGGGGAGGACAACTGGAAATTTCTGATTTATTTTTCTCATATTCTTCGCGAGCATTTCAGGTTTGCACCATGGCGTATTTGCGTACCCACAGCTAGCTACGCCCCGGCTGATGACAAGTATTCTCAATGGCGGCCACGAGTCAAACTTAGTCAACTCCTATACCGGTGCTGGAATAACCTTCCGTTTTAGTAAGTGTGTAAGGGAGGTTTTATTCCTGGGGTCGGGGGTGCTCGTCGGAAACTTCGATTTTACCCCTAAAAGGTACCGAAAGGACGTGGCTTAGTTGATTTTGACCCCTAAAAGGATATTGATAAAACGATTGTTGCTTGATTTGCTAAAACGGGGACTACTAAAACAGGGATGTCAACATTGCCAGAAATAGCGAACCCGCGCATGCGCAGTTACACACCTGGTAAGCACTCAAAAGTCATCGAACAAAGACAAAATTTTAGTCAGAAAAGGCTTACGCGAGGTAGTAAATGTTTTCTATTTGTTTTCCGGGTGAACAAGTAAAAAAACCTGACCTTGGATCATTAAACACACACATTTGGAAACATAGAAAACGTTATACCCACTCTCGAGAAAGTAAAATCAATTCGGTTTTTTAGGAATTTGCTTTGGCCCTTTCTTTTCGAAGTCCGCCATACGTTTCTGAATAAAAACCGAGGATTTGCCTAAAACAGGTCTAAACATTGTTTTACCTTTTGATGGAGATAGTCTCTGAGCAGAAAACCTGATTCGGATTTATAATGACAAGACTTTTACCTTGTTACTTGTCAGGTTTAACTGTCACCAGGTTTTGAAGCCATTTCGGTTTTTCCAAAGAAAATATTGCTTTCCAAGGCATTCTTGTTGTTTTGGTATCCCATTTCGAACGATGAATCGCTCACGAGTCTCGGCGACGAGAAGAAAAAAACGGATAATCACCGCGCGCCATGCGAACCAAACAGACAACTTTTCTTCCTTCGATTGCTTTCCTTGACGATTCGGGATCCCTGGATTGCTTCTGCCGTTAGTCCCCAGGCTTTGTGTCAATCATTTCTAAAGTTTAAGCGGGAATTTGATTGGCGGGGAATATCATGAATGAGTTCATTCACCTAAAATTTTACTACGCGCGTTTACAATTTTACTACGATGTTTACAATTTGAAGAATGGGTGAATTGCCGTAAAAAGTAACAATCCATGATGAATACTGAAACTACAGTTTAGCATTGATAATACTTATAGGATGTCTGATATTATACAAAGGACAGATCCATTTTTCCAGCTCTCGTTGAACGAAAGCGAGCTCACTCATGAAATCCAAAAGAGAATCGACGACAACAAAATCGTAGGATTCATAACTGTATCTCGGAGATTACTCGCGCATTGGTTCTTAATAAGGCCAAAAGATTACAAATATATTGATCTCCTAAACTCGAACCTACCTGGAGCAGCATTTAAAATAAAGCGAGAGAGTGATTTACTCGAAAAAAGGCTCGACGATGTGAGTAGAAGAAGCTAATGAGCGAAGAAAACTCAACCTCAAGGATCTGTACGGCAGCGGGAAGAATTCTTGTCGAGATCAAACAGATTACGAGTTCTAGGAAGCGAAATAGTGAGCACAATTGAGTGGGAAGAGAAGGTATCAGAAATGGCCCAAATAGTAGAGAAGGCAGAATTCAATGCAAACCAATGGAGGGAAAAATATATTAACATCGAAAAAGAAAAGGAGCTACTGGTGATGGAACTGATACAAGAAATGAAGAGGCTTGAGTCAGAAAATGATGCAATGAAAAAAAATGTAAGGCAACTTGAAAAGCAAACTTCTGGAAAAGTTGGGACCCCAATCCCTGAATTGAAAACAACTCAAGGCAAAAACAAAAAGTTAAGAGTACTAAAAAATAGAGCACAAAAGGCTCTAGAGTTTATTGAGTTATTTGGTCTGGAACTGGACTTTTTACAGCTTAGGGACAATCTCAATAATAAGTCTTATAAAGTCAGCTTTGCTTGCAAAGACAAAGTGGACAAAGCAAATGATCAGAACAAAGAAGAGGAGAATTTCCAATTTTTATCTTTGACTGAAAATGATAAATCTACTGTGGAATCCATCTTATACTTAATGGACAAATTTGGAGTTGGGATGACTTTGTACAAAAAGTATCTGGTGTGGTAGGAAATGACTTCCCTAGATGTTATCTTATAAAGCAGTGCCGCTCAGAGCTAAACAAGGAATGCCAGATAAAACCTACACCAGGCCAGGCTCCTGGAGCACAGTTCTCTTTTAAGGAAAGACTCATCGAGCAAGTGAGAGACCTGGTGAGTAATTTTCTATCAACATTTACAGTATTGCTGTTGAGACCTTACATTATACAGTACATTGTTAGAGAAAATACTGTAGAATGCCAAAATTTTATCTTTTGCAACCCCCCCCCCCCCCCTTTGACAGACAACCTTGGTCTTACATACACTGCAGGGGCAGATCCAGATATTCCAGAAAGGGGGGCCCATAGTAAATAAAATGGAGGTCAAAGTTGTAACCTTGCTCTAGCAAATACAGTCAATGTATGGGAAAATCTTGCATCTTTGCATCTTTGCATCTTTGCATCTTTGCATCTTTGCATCTTTGCATCTTTGCATCTTTGCATCTTTGCATCTTTGCATCTTTGCATCTCTGCATCTTTGCATCTTGCATCTTGAAATAGTGCAAGCCGAATTTCCTGAAATTCTCCCGAGAGAAATACATTAGAGTCGTCTTGATATTTTTCCGGGAGACGAAGCGAAATACCAAGAAATTCCGGCAAAAACGGGAGAGTTGACGTACATGCCTAAGAGGTACCTGTCTGGAAAAAATTGCACGTTTTCGAATTTTATACCCTAAATGGTACGACGAGCAACCCCGCGCCAAAAAAATAAGGGAGTCTCCCCATCCCCGGGGTTTTATTGTGGAAGTTGCCATGTTGGCAGAGAAAACATAAGTTGCAAATTGAAAAAACAACAGAGTTTTATATGTCTGAGGATATTGCGTAAACCCTCAGTCATAAAACGTCAGTAGTGACAAACTGTTCTAAATCACTGGTAAAAACATGTCACTACGCTGAAAAGAACTTTTCGATAATTTTTCGTGAATTTATACCTAATTTATCTTATCGCCCGTGGTACAACCGGGGAGACATTGCGGCTGTCAACACTGTATTAGTAATTTTCACTAATGTTGGAATTTGATACCCTTGCATCTATGCATATGCATCTTTGCATCTTTGCATCTCTGCATCTCTGCATCTTTGCATCTTTGCATCTTTGCATCTTTGCATCTTTGCATCTTTGCATCTTTGCATCTTTGCATCTTTGCATCTTTGCATCTTTGCATCTTTGCATCTTTGCATCTTTGCATCTTTGCATCTTTGCATCTTTGCATCTTTGCATCTTTGCATCTTTGCATCTTTGCATCTTTGCATCTTTGCATCTTTGCATCTTTGCATCTTTGCATCTTTACATCTTTGCATCTTTGCATCTTTGCATCTCTGCATCTTTGCATCTTGCATCTTGAAATAGTGCAAGCCGAATTTCCTGAAATTCTCCCGAGAGAAATACATTAGAGTCGTCTTGATATTTTTCCGGGAGACGAAGCGAAATACCAAGAAATTCCGGCAAAAACGGGAGAGTTGACGTACATGCCTAAGAGGTACCTGTCTGGAAAAAATTGCACGTTTTCGAATTTTATACCCTAAATGGTACGACGAGCAACCCCGCGCCAAAAAAATAAGGGAGTCTCCCCATCCCCGGGGTTTTATTGTGGAAGTTGCCATGTTGGCAGAGAAAACATAAGTTGCAAATTGAAAAAACAACAGAGTTTTATATGTCTGAGGATATTGCGTAAACCCTCAGTCATAAAACGTCAGTAGTGACAAACTGTTCTAAATCACTGGTATTGATAGTTTCAGTTCTCCAGTTTCAATTAATATTTAGTCGCCATTTTTGAAGTTTTGAAGAGGTCTATTCTCAAAATAACAAGCGTATTTAATGGCTCTCTTGAAATACATGTTACATCCTACAACAGTTAAAGCACTAGACAATATTATAGGAAATTAGAAACTACGCATTGCGAATGACTCGTAAGAAATGCAAATGTCGGCTAATACTTGCGCGCTGCTTTGAGGGTGGTCACTGGCCTAAACTAAATACTAAATCAATTCTAAATTAAAACTACAAAAATTACATACAAAACAAATAGTTGGTCCACACTGTAATAATGCTGTGAAATGATATTATGTCACGATCTGCATTTCTTCATATTGTACTTAATAGAATGAATCGGTGATACAGGCAATCGAGTGTATTATACAGGCGTCTCTATTGGCGATTTTTAAAAGATTGTTTGGCTTAATCATTTTTTGTGTTTTACCAAGTGAAAAACATTTAAATTTTACGAGCTATTTTATTATTATTATTTAATTTTTAGAGGGAAAGCAATACGAATGTTTCGTAGAGTCTTTCTTGAAATATGATCGATGATATTTTCCTAATGCAACAAATATCTACACATGGGATAAAGCAAAACTAATTGCAATAATAAACCCCCAAGAATCAACAGCTACGTTTTAAAGCCACAAAGGCGGTCATAGCACAAATTCGCCTAACTAAGGGAACATTGCTATAAACAATGTCCTTTAAAGGCTCCGTAAGGGTAGATCAAGTGCAGTCACATCGTAGCTTTTTTTATCACCTATTTTAAAGTAGTTTAATATTTGCTATACAAAACACTTATTAAACCCGGAGGTATTGTTCACTCGCAATACAAAAATTAAGAAAATTAACCCATGAGTCTGATTTACAGAAGATAATTATTAAAACTTGATTATGTGAATATGTAACTAGTTGCCCCGTGTGTTAGTAAAGAAGGGTGGTATGGCAGGGATGTCACGAGAGATGCTACCTCAAAGGGTTTTAATGGTTTACTCACATCATCGAGTAGGCTAAAAGAGCGGTAGCAGGAATGGAGATGCCTTAAAAATACCAACTGCCAAGTTAGTTTACTTAAGCGTTGGTTAATTAGGAAGTGTGTGACTGACAACACAAGAATTATAGGATATTGATATGCAAGCGTTCGGCGATCCACAATGATTCACAACAACTAGACCTGCCGTACACAGTGAAAATCTTCTACTTTCACAACAAGATCACAGAACACAAAACACAACGTAAACTTGATACAAGCAAGCCATTTAGAATTAAGGTACGACCGCCTCGTTTAGCTTGTGTGTTTAATCATTCTATCCCGATTAAGACATAGATTCTTTAGTATCCAACGAGCATTTATCCTTAGAACTCCAATACGCAGCAGAAATTATAGTGACAACTTGAACAGGTCCATTTTTCATTTATTTTCTCCTGTGTCCTTCTGCTATCTTAAAAGCCTCCGGTAGATTTTAAGATAGCAAAGAAGTTGTCTTGTACGCCTGCAACTCAGGGTAGGTAATTGATTGCTAGCTGTTTAGCCCCGGAGCAAAACTGCAAAGGGGTTTTGGAAAAGAAACCTCTCTCACGTAACCTATTTAGAAGCTGTTTGGGGATACGTTCTTTTCTCTGCTGAGAAGATGTTTGGTACTGCATGCGGCTTCCGGGAGGATATTATTCGCGACCGGGGTTCAATAATGTCTTATTTATTTCTCTTTGTTTCCTAATCAGTCGTCGCAACTTTATTTTTATCTTTTTTATCTCTCTTCCTCTGAATAACATGTCATCGTAGTCAATTTGTTTTCTCTTCAAATGTTGCTTTTGTTTTAGGTTGTCAGCAGGTTTTTCTACTGTAAATTTCTTTAATGCTTTTTTAGCTCCTGACATTCCGCCGTTGCTGCGTAGTAATGTCGTTTGAAATGATGTTCGACGTCAACTCATTTCATGACTCGGTGTTCGAAGTAGTTCAGTAACATTCAAAGTCGACTGCAGACGAGAGATCGAAAATTGAGAAAATACGACCTTCCTGGCGAACCGGCTTGATATACTCCAGTTTGTCGTTTGGATTCAGCACTTTATTTGTCACGATACAAGTTCTTTAAGGTCATCTTTCCATCAACATTCAAAGTAAATTGTTTCCATGCTCCACTTTGACAACCTTCTCAACGTTAAACAAGGCGAAAATACAGAGTAGGGTATAAAACGTTTTTTACCATAGCGTGAACCACCATTGCATGAACCTTGACCGTAGCGTGAACCTGGGTACCGTGGCGTGAACCTGCCGTAGCATGAACCTGGGTACCGTAGCGTGAACCTGAGTACCGTAGCGTGAACCTAAATACCGTAGCGTGAACGTTATACCGTAGCATGAACCTGGGTACCGTAGTGTGAACCTGAGGAACCGTAGCGTGAACCTGGGTACTGTAGCGTGAACCTGGGTACCGTAGCGTGAACCCTATACCGTAGAGTGAACCTGGGTACCGTAGCGTGAACCTTATACCGTAGCGTGAACCTTATACCGTAGAGAGAACCTGAGTACCGTAGAGTGAACCTGGGTACCGTAGAGTGAACCTGAGTACCGTACAGTGAACCTGAGTACCGTAGCGTGAACCTGGGTACCGTAGCGTGAACCTGGGTACCGTAGCATGAACCTTATACCGTAGCGTGAACCTGAGTACCGTAGCGTGAACCTGAGTACCGTAGAGTGAACCTGAGTATCGTAGAGTGAACCTGAGTATCGTAGAGTGAACCTGAGTACCGTAGAGTGAACCTGAGTACCGTAGAGTGAACCTGAGTACCGTAGAGTGAACCTGGGTACCGTAGCGCGAACATTAGTACCGTAGCATGAACCTGGGTACCGTAGCGTGAACCTGGGTACCGTAGCGTGAACCTGGGTACCGTAGCGTGAACCTTATACCGTAGAGTGAACCTGGGTACCGTATAGTGAACCTTGGGTACCGCATAGTGAACCTGGGTACCGTAGCGTGAACCTGGGTACCGTAGCGTGAACATTATACCGTAGAGTGAACCTGGGTACCGTAGCGTGAACCTGAGTACCGTAGCGTGAACCTGGGTACCGTAGCGTGAACCTGGGTACCGTAGAGTGAACCTGAGTACCGTAGCGTGAACCTGGGTACCGTAGCGTGAACCTGGGTACCGTAGCGTGAACCTGAGTACCGTAGCGTGAACCTGGGTACCGTAGCGTGAACCTTATACCGTAGAGTGAACCTGAGTATCGTAGAGTGAACCTGGGTACCGTAGCGTGAACCGAAGCGTGAACCTGGGTACCGTAGCGTGAACCTGGGTACCGTATAGTGAACCTGGGTACCGCATAGTGAACCTGGGTACCGTAGCGTGAACCTGGGTACCGTAGCGTGAACCTTATACCGTAGAGTGAACCTGGGTACCGTAGCGTGAACCTGAGTACCGTAGCGTGAACCTGGGTACCGTAGCGTGAACCTGGGTACCGTAGAGTGAACCTGAGTACCGTAGCGTGAACCTGGGTACCGTAGCGTGAACCTGGGTACCGTAGCGTGAACCTGAGTACCGTAGCGTGAACCTGGGTACCGTAGCGTGAACCTTATACCGTAGAGTGAACCTGGGTACCGTATAGTGAACCTGGGTACCGTATAGTGAACCTGGGTACCGTAGCGTGAACCTGGGTACCGTAGCGTGAACCTTATACCGTGGAGTGAACCTGGGTACCGTAGCGTGAACCTGTGTACCGTAGCGTGAACCTGTGTACCGTAGCGTGAACCTTATACCGTAGAGTGAACCTGGGTACCGTAGCGTGAACCTTATACCGTAGAGTGAACCTGAGTACCGTAGCGTGAACCTGGGTACCGTAGCGTGAACCTGGGTACCGTAGCGTGAACCTTATACCGTAGAGTGAACCTGGGTACCGTATAGTGAACCTGGGTACCGTAAAGTGAACCTGGGTACCGTATAGTGAACCTGGGTACCGTAGCGTGAACCTGGGTACCGTAGCGTGAACCGAAGCGTGAACCTGGTTACCGTAGCGTGAACCTGGGTACCGTATAGTGAACCTGGGTACCGCATAGTGAACCTGGGTACCGTAGCGTGAACCTGGGTACCGTAGCGTGAACCTTATACCGTAGAGTGAACCTGGGTACCGTAGCGTGAACCTGAGTACCGTAGCGTGAACCTGGGTACCGTAGCGTGAACCTGGGTACCGTAGAGTGAACTGAGTACCGTAGCGTGAACCTGGGTACCGTAGCGTGAACCTGGGTACCGTAGCGTGAACCTGAGTACCGTAGCGTGAACCTGGGTACCGTAGCGTGAACCTTATACCGTAGAGTGAACCTGGGTACCGTATAGTGAACCTGGGTACCGTATAGTGAACCTGGGTACCGTAGCGTGAACCTGGGTACCGTAGCGTGAACCTTATACCGTGGAGTGAACCTGGGTACCGTAGCGTGAACCTGTGTACCGTAGCGTGAACCTGTGTACCGTAGCGTGAACCTTATACCGTAGAGTGAACCTGGGTACCGTAGCGTGAACCTTATACCGTAGAGTGAACCTGAGTACCGTAGCGTGAACCTGGGTACCGTAGCGTGAACCTGGGTACCGTAGCGTGAACCTTATACCGTAGAGTGAACCTGGGTACCGTATAGTGAACCTGGGTACCGTAAAGTGAACCTGGGTACCGTATAGTGAACCTGGGTACCGTAGCGTGAACCTGGGTACCGTAGCGTGAAACTTATACCGTAGAGTGAACCTGAGTACCGTAGCGTGAACCTGGGTGCCGTAGCGTGAACCTTATACCGTAGAGTGAACCTGAGTACCGTAGAGTAACCTGGGTACCGTAGCGTGAACCTGGGTACCGTAGCGTGAACCTTATACCGTAGAGTGAACCTGAGTACCGTAGAGTGAACCTGGGTACCGTAGCGTGAACCTGGGTACCGTAGCGTGAACCTTATACCGTAGCGTGAACCTTATACCGTAGAGTGAACCTGAGTACCGTAGCATGAACCTGAGTACCGTAGCGTGAACCTGAGTACCGTAGCGTGAACCTGGGTACCGAAGCGTGAACCTGGGTACCGTAGCGTGAACCTGGGTACCGTAGCGTGAACCTTATACCGTGAAGTGAACCTGAGTACCATAGGGTGAACCTGGGTACCGTAGCGTGAACCTGGGTACCGTAGCGTGAACCTGGGTACCGTAGCGTGAATCTGGGTACCGTAGCGTGAACCTGGGTACTGTAGCGTGAACCTGGGTACCGTAGCGTGAACCTTATACCGTAGAGTGAACCTGGGTACCGTAGCGTGAACCTTATACCGTAGAGTGAACCTGAGTACCGTAGCGTGAACCTGGGTACCGTAGCGTGAACCTTATACCGTAGAGTGAACCTGGGTACCGTATCGTGAACCTGGGTACCGCATAGTGAACCTGGGTACCGTATAGTGAACCTGGGTACCGTATAGTGAACCTGGTACCGTAGCGTGAACCTTATACCGTAGAGTGAACCTGAGTACCGTAGCGTGAACCTGGGTACCGTAGCGTGAACCTGGGTACCGTACCGTGAACCTTATACCGTAGAGTGAACCTGGGTACCGTATAGTGAACCTGGGTACCGTATAGTGAACCTGGGTACCGTATAGTGAACCTGGGTACCGTAGCGTGAACCTGGGTACCGTAGCGTGAACCTTATACCGTACAGTGAACCTGAGTACCGTAGCGTGAACCTGGTACCGTAGCGTGAACCTTATACCGTAGAGTGAACCTGAGTACCGTAGCGTGAACCTGGGTACCGTAGCCTGAACCTTATACCGTAGAGTGAACCTGGGTACCGTATAGTGAACCTGGGTACCGCATAGTGGACCTGGGTACCGTAGCGTGAACCTGGGTACCGTAGCGTGAACCTTATACCGTAGAGTGAACCTGGGTACCGTAGAACCTTATACCGTAGAGTGAACCTGAGTACCGTAGCGTGAACCTGGGTACCGTAGCGTGAACCTGAGTACCGTAGCGTGAACCTGTGTACCGTAGCGTGAACCTTATACCGTAGAGTGAACCTGGGTACCGTAGCGTGAACATGGGTACCGTAGCGTGAACCTTATACCGTATAGTGAACCTGGGTACCGTATAGTGAACCTGGGTACCGTATAGTGAACCTGGGTACCGTAGCGTGAACCTGGGTACCGTATAGTGAACCTGGGTACCGTATAGTGAACCTGGGTACCGTAGCGTGAACCTGGGTACCGTAGCGTGAACCTTATACCGTAGAGTGAACCTGAGTACCGTAGCGTGAACCTGGGTACCGTAGCCTGAACCTTATACCGTAGAGTGAACCTGGGTACCGTATAGTGAACCTGGGTACCGCATAGTGGACCTGGGTACCGTAGCGTGAACCTGGGTACCGTAGCGTGAACCTTATACCGTAGAGTGAACCTGGGTACCGTAGAACCTTATACCGTAGAGTGAACCTGAGTACCGTAGCGTGAACCTGGGTACCGTAGCGTGAACCTGAGTACCGTAGCGTGAACCTGTGTACCGTAGCGTGAACCTTATACCGTAGAGTGAACCTGGGTACCGTAGCGTGAACCTGGGTACCGTAGCGTGAACCTTATACCGTATAGTGAACCTGGGTACCGTATAGTGAACCTGGGTACCGTATAGTGAACCTGGGTACCGTATAGTGAACCTGGGTACCGTAGCGTGAACCTGGTACCGTATAGTGAACCTGGGTACCGTATAGTGAACCTGGGTACCGTAGCGTGAACCTGGGTACCGTAGCGTGAACCTTATACCGTAGAGTGAACCTGAGTACCGTAGCGTGAACATGGGTACCGTAGCGTGAACCTTATACCGTAGAGTGAACCTGAGTACCGTAGCGTGAACCTGGGTACCGTAGCCTGAACCTTATACCGTAGAGTGAACCTGGGTACCGTATAGTGAACCTGGGTACCGCATAGTGAACCTGGGTACCGTAGCGTGAACCTGGGTACCGTAGCGTGAACCTTATACCGTAGAGTGAACCTGGGTACCGTAGAAACTTATACCGTAGAGTGAACCTGAGTACCGTAGCGTGAACCTGGGTACCGTAGCGTGAACCTGAGTACCGTAGCGTGAACCTGTGTACCGTAGCGTGAACCTTATACCGTAGAGTGAACCTGGGTACCGTAGCGTGAACCTGGGTACCGTAGCGTGAACCTTATACCGTATAGTGAACCTGGGTACCGTATAGTGAACCTGGTACCGTATAGTGAACCTGGGTACCGTAGCGTGAACCTGGGTACCGTAGCGTGAACCTTATACCGTAGAGTGAACCTGAGTACCGTAGCGGGAACCTGTGTACCGTAGCGTGAACCTTATACCGTAGAGTGAACCTGAGTACCGTAGAGTGAACCTGGGTACCGTAGCGTGAACCTTGGTACCAAAGCGTGAACCTGGGTACCGTAGCGTGAACCTGGGTACCGTAGCGTGAACCTTATACCGTGAAGTGAACCTTATACCGTAGAGTGAACCTGAGTACCGTAGCGTGAACCTGGTGCCGTAGCGTGAACCTTATACCGTAGAGTGAACCTGAGTACCGTAGAGTGAACCTGGGTACCGTAGCGTGAACCTTATACCGTAGAGTGAACCTGAGTACCGTAGAGTGAACCTGGGTACCGTAGCGTGAACCTGGGTACCGTAGCGTGAACCTTATACCGTAGCGTGAACCTTATACCGTAGAGTGAACCTGAGTACCGTAGCATGAACCTGAGTACCGTAGCGTGAACCTGGGTACCGTAGCCTGAACCTTATACCGTAGAGTGAACCTGGGTACCGTATAGTGAACCTGGGTACCGCATAGTGGACCTGGGTACCGTAGCGTGAACCTGGGTACCGTAGCGTGAACCTTATACCGTAGAGTGAACCTGGGTACCGTAGAACCTTATACCGTAGAGTGAACCTGAGTACCGTAGCGTGAACCTGGGTACCGTAGCGTGAACCTGAGTACCGTAGCGTGAACCTGTGTACCGTAGCGTGAACCTTATACCGTAGAGTGAACCTGGGTACCGTAGCGTGAACCTGGGTACCGTAGCGTGAACCTTATACCGTATAGTGAACCTGGGTACCGTATAGTGAACCTGGGTACCGTATAGTGAACCTGGGTACCGTATAGTGAACCTGGGTACCGTATAGTGAACCTGGGTACCGTAGCGTGAACCTGGGTACCGTATAGTGAACCTGGGTACCGTATAGTGAACCTGGGTACCGTAGCGTGAACCTGGGTACCGTAGCGTGAACCTTATACCGTAGAGTGAACCTGAGTACCGTAGCGTGAACATGGGTACCGTAGCGTGAACCTTATACCGTAGAGTGAACCTGAGTACCGTAGCGTGAACCTGGGTACCGTAGCCTGAACCTTATACCGTAGAGTGAACCTGGGTACCGTATAGTGAACCTGGGTACCGCATAGTGAACCTTGGTACCGTAGCGTGAACCTGGGTACCGTAGCGTGAACCTTATACCGTAGAGTGAACCTGGGTACCGTAGAAACTTATACCGTAGAGTGAACCTGAGTACCGTAGCGTGAACCTGGGTACCGTAGCGTGAACCTGAGTACCGTAGCGTGAACCTGTGTACCGTAGCGTGAACCTTATACCGTAGAGTGAACCTGGGTACCGTAGCGTGAACCTGGGTACCGTAGCGTGAACCTTATACCGTATAGTGAACCTGGGTACCGTATAGTGAACCTGGGTACCGTATAGTGAACCTGGGTACCGTAGCGTGAACCTTGGTACCGTAGCGTGAACCTTATACCGTAGAGTGAACCTGAGTACCGTAGCGGGAACCTGTGTACCGTAGCGTGAACCTTATACCGTAGAGTGAACCTGAGTACCGTAGAGTGAACCTGGGTACCGTAGCGTGAACCTTGGTACCGAAGCGTGAACCTGGGTACCGTAGCGTGAACCTGGGTACCGTAGCGTGAACCTTATACCGTGAAGTGAACCTTATACCGTAGAGTGAACCTGAGTACCGTAGCGTGAACCTGGTGCCGTAGCGTGAACCTTATACCGTAGAGTGAACCTGAGTACCGTAGAGTGAACCTGGGTACCGTAGCGTGAACCTGGGTACCGTAGCGTGAACCTTATACCGTAGAGTGAACCTGAGTACCGTAGAGTGAACCTGGGTACCGTAGCGTGAACCTGGTACCGTAGCGTGAACCTTATACCGTAGCGTGAACCTTATACCGTAGAGTGAACCTGAGTACCGTAGCATGAACCTGAGTACCGTAGCGTGAACCTGGGTACCGTAGCCTGAACCTTATACCGTAGAGTGAACCTGGGTACCGTATAGTGAACCTGGTACCGCATAGTGGACCTGGGTACCGTAGCGTGAACCTGGGTACCGTAGCGTGAACCTTATACCGTAGAGTGAACCTGGGTACCGTAGAACCTTATACCGTAGAGTGAACCTGAGTACCGTAGCGTGAACCTGGCTACCGTAGCGTGAACCTGAGTACCGTAGCGTGAACCTGTGTACCGTAGCGTGAACCTTATACCGTAGAGTGAACCTGGGTACCGTAGCGTGAACCTGGGTACCGTAACGTGAACCTTATACCGTATAGTGAACCTGGGTACCGTATAGTGAACCTGGGTACCGTATAGTGAACCTGGGTACCGTATAGTGAACCTGGGTACCGTAGCGTGAACCTGGTACCGTATAGTGAACCTGGTACCGTATAGTGAACCTGGGTACCGTAGCGTGAACCTGGGTACCGTAGCGTGAACCTTATACCGTAGAGTGAACCTGAGTACCGTAGCGTGAACCTGGGTACCGTAGCCTGAACCTTATACCGTAGAGTGAACCTGGGTACCGTATAGTGAACCTGGGTACCGCATAGTGAACCTGGGTACCGTAGCGTGAACCTGGGTACCGTAGCGTGAACCTTATACCGTAGAGTGAACCTGGGTACCGTAGAAACTTATACCGTAGAGTGAACCTGAGTACCGTAGCGTGAACCTGGGTACCGTAGCGTGAACCTGAGTACCGTAGCGTGAACCTGTGTACCGTAGCGTGAACCTTATACCGTAGAGTGAACCTGGGTACCGTAGCGTGAACCTGGGTACCGTAGCGTGAACCTTATACCGTATAGTGAACCTGGGTACCGTATAGTGAACCTGGGTACCGTATAGTGAACCTGGTACCGTATAGTGAACCTGGGTACCGTAGCGTGAACCTGGGTACCGTAGCGTGAACCTTATACCGTAGAGTGAACCTGAGTACCGTAGCGGGAACCTGTGTACCGTAGCGTGAACCTTATACCGTAGAGTGAACCTGAGTACCGTAGAGTGAACCTGGGTACCGTAGCGTGAACCTGGGTACCGAAGCGTGAACCTGGGTACCGTAGCGTGAACCTGGGTACCGTAGCGTGAACCTTATACCGTGAAGTGAACCATATACCGTAGAGTGAACCTGAGTACCGTAGCGTGAACCTGGGTGCCGTAGCGTGAACCTTATACCGTAGAGTGAACCTGAGTACCGTAGAGTGAACCTGGGTACCGTAGCGTGAACCTGGGTACCGTAGCGTGAACCTTATACCGTAGAGTGAACCTGAGTACCGTAGAGTGAACCTGGGTACCGTAGCGTGAACCTGGGTACCGTAGCGTGAACCTTATACCGTAGCGTGAACCTTATACCGTAGAGTGAACCTGAGTACCGTAGCATGAACCTGAGTACCGTAGCGTGAACCTGAGTACCGTAGCGTGAACCTGGGTACCGAAGCGTGAACCTGGGTACCGTAGCGTGAACCTGGGTACCGTAGCGTGAACCTTATACCGTGAAGTGAACCTGAGTACCGTAGGGTGAACCTGGGTACCGTAGCGTGAACCTGGGTACCGTAGCGTGAACCTGGGTACCGTAGCGTGAACCTGGGTACCGTAGCGTGAACCTGGGTACCGTAGCGTGAACCTGGGTACTGTAGCGTGAACCTGGGTACCGTAGCGTGAACCTTATACCGTAGAGTGAACCTGGGTACCATAGCGTGAACCTTATACCGTAGAGTGAACCTGAGTACCGTAGCGTGAACCTGGGTACCGTAGCGTGAACCTTATACCGTAGAGTGAACCTGGGTACCGTATAGTGAACCTGGGTACCGCATAGTGAACCTGGGTACCGTATAGTGAACCTGGGTACCGTATAGTGAACCTGGGTACCGTAGCGTGAACCTGGGTACCGTAGCGTGAACCTTATACCGTAGAGTGAACCTGAGTACCGTAGCGTGAACCTGGGTACCGTAGCGTGAACCTGGGTACCGTACCGTGAACCTTATACCGTAGAGTGAACCTGGCTACCGTATAGTGAACCTGGGTACCGTATAGTGAACCTGGGTACCGTATAGTGAACCTGGGTACCGTAGCGTGAACCTGGGTACCGTAGCGTGAACCTTATACCGTAGAGTGAACCTGAGTACCGTAGCGTGAACCTGGGTACCGTAGCGTGAACCTTATACCGTAGAGTGAACCTGAGTACCGTAGCATGAACCTGGGTACCGTAGCCTGAACCTTATACCGTAGAGTGAACCTGGGTACCGTATAGTGAACCTGGGTACCGCATAGTGAACCTGGGTACCGTAGCGTGAACCTGGGTACCGTAGCGTGAACCTGAGTACCGTAGCGTGAACCTGAGTACCGTAGCGTGAACCTGGGTACCGTAGCGTGAACCTGAGTACCGTAGCGTGAACCTGTGTACCGTAGCGTGAACCTTATACCGTATAGTGAACCTGGGTACCGTATAGTGAACCTGGGTACCGTATAGTGAACCTGGGTACCGTATAGTGAACCTTGGGTACCGTAGCGTGAACCTTATACCGTAGAGTGAACCTGAGTACCGTAGCGGGAACCTGTGTACCGTAGCGTGAACCTTATACCGTAGAGTGAACCTGAGTACCGTAGAGTGAACCTGGGTACCGTAGCGTGAACCTGGATACCGTAGCGTGAACCTTATACCGTAGCGTGAACCTTATACCGTAGAGTGAACCTGAGTACCGTAGCATGAACCTGAGTACCGTAGCGTGAACCTGAGTACCGTAGCGTGAACCTGGGTACCGAAGCGTGAACCTGGGTACCGTAGCGTGAACCTGGGTACCGTAGCGTGAACCTTATACCGTGAAGTGAACCTGAGTACCGTAGGGTGAACCTGGGTACCGTAGCGTGAACCTGGGTACCGTAGCGTGAACCTGGATACCGTAGCGTGAACCTGGGTACCGTAGCGTGAACCTGGGTACCGTAGCGTGAACCTGGGTACTGTAGCGTGAACCTGGGTACCGTAGCGTGAACCTTATACCGTAGAGTGAACCTGGGTACCGTAGCGTGAACCTTATACCGTAGAGTGAACCTGAGTACCGTAGCTTGAACCTGGGTACCGTAGCGTGAACCTGCGTACCGTATAGTGAACCTGGGTACCGCATAGTGAACCTGGGTACCGTATAGTGAACCTGGGTACCGTATAGTGAACCTGGGTACCGTAGCGTGAACCTGGGTACCGTAGCGTGAACCTTATACCGTAGAGTGAACCTGAGTACCGTAGCGTGAACCTGGGTACCGTAGCGTGAACCTTATACCGTAGAGTGAACCTGGTACCGTATAGTGAACCTGGGTACCGTATAGTGAACCTGGGTACCGTATAGTGAACCTGGGTACCGTAGCGTGAACCTGGGTACCGTAGCGTGAACCTTATACCGTAGAGTGAACCTGCGTACCGTATAGTGAACCTGGGTACCGTAGCCTGAACCTTATACCGTAGAGTGAACCTGGGTACCGTATAGTGAACCTGGGTACCGCATAGTGAACCTGGGTACCGTAGCGTGAACCTGGGTACCGTAGCGTGAACCTTATACCGTAGAGTGAACCTGGGTACCGTAGAACCTTATACCGTAGAGTGAACCTGAGTACCGTAGCGTGAACCTGGGTACCGTAGCGTGAACCTGAGTACCGTAGCGTGAACCTGTGTACCGTAGCGTGAACCTTATACCGTAGAGTGAACCTGAGTACCGTAGCGTGAACCTGGGTACCGTAGCCTGAACCTTATACCGTAGAGTGAACCTGGGTACCGTATAGTGAACCTGGGTACCGCATAGTGAACCTGGGTACCGTAGCGTGAACCTGGGTACCGTAGCGTGAACCTTATACCGTAGAGTGAACCTGGGTACCGTAGAACCTTATACCGTAGAGTGAACCTGAGTACCGTAGCGTGAACCTGGGTACCGTAGCGTGAACCTGAGTACCGTAGCGTGAACCTGTGTACCGTAGCGTGAACCTTATACCGTAGCGTGAACCTTATACCGTAGAGAGAACCTGAGTACCGTAGAGTGAACCTGGTACCGTAGCGTAAACCTGGGTACCGTAGCGTGAACCTTATACCGTAGAGTGAACCTGAGTACCGTAGCGTGAACCTGGGTACCGTAGCGTGAACCTTATACCGTAGAGTGAACCTGAGTACCGTAGAGTGAACCTGGGTACCGTAGCGTGAACCTGGGTACCGTAGCGTGAACCTTATACCGTAGAGCGAACCTGAGTACCGTAGCGTGAACCTGGGTACCGTAGCGTGAACCTGGTACCGTAGCGTGAACCTTATACCGTAGCGTGAACCTTATACCGTAGAGTGAACCTGAGTACCGTAGAGTGAACCTGGGTACCGTAGCGTGAACCTGGGTACCGTAGCGTGAACCTTATACCGTAGAGCGAACCTGAGTACCGTAGCGTGAACCTGGGTACCGTAGCGTGAACCTGGGTACCGTAGCGTGAACCTTATACCGTAGCGTGAACCTTATACCGTAGAGTGAACCTGAGTACCGTAGCGTGAACCTAAGTACCGTAGCGTGAACCTGGGTACCGAAGCGTGAACCTGGGTACCGTAGGGTGAACCTGGGTACCCGTAGCGTGAACCTTATACCGTAGAGTGAACCTAGTACCGTAGCGTGAACCTGGGTACCGTAGCGTGAACCTTATACCGTAGAGTGAACCTGGGTACCGTAGCGTGAACCTGGGTACCGTAGCGTGAACCTAATACCGTAGAGTGAACCTGGGTACCGTATAGTGAACCTGGGTACCGTATAGTGAACCTGGGTACCGTATAGTGAACCTGGGTCTCTAGTGTGAATACAGCTACTCAGTGAGTCAACATTCGCAACGCACAACGCATGTTTCAAAGAACAACTACACTTTTGTTGACGCGGCGTGGCTTATGTTTCTCTGCTGCCTCATATAAGAGGACGTCAGCCCACGTCACGGCCTGATATCACTAATATTACAACCGCACGGCGTTCGTGTAGCTCATAGTCCGATTGCTACACTGCGTCAGGTCAAAGATCGAGATGAGTCCCCTCGCAATATTATTGCCAGACAATATAGTCAGACTGATCATTATATTAATTGGGCCTCCGGTAAACTCTGTCTTACTTTTTGCACAAATAGAAAGCATCGGCTTGTACTAGAAAGTTTGCTCAGTTTTGACCAAAAACCACTCAACCGCTCACACATTACCGGCGCCTTGGCGGTGATTACATGAGACCGGTAGGAACTCAGAGCGATCTGAGTTCATACCGGTCTCATGTAATCACCCACCTTTTTGATTGTGTTTACGTGAGACCGGTACAGACTCGAAAGTCGTTCATGTCGGGTCAGCAACGGCGGAATGAACTCGTGCCGGTAAGGACTTTTTTCAGACCGGCCTCATGTAACGCATGCAAAGAAATGTACGAGAGCCGATACGAACTCAGATCGCTTTGAGTTCGTACCGGTCTCATGTAATCACCGCCTTACAAAAGGCTGGTGAACAATAGCGGTTCACACACCGCCAAAGAGCCGGACGCGCGCTAATTAGACAAATGCTGCTTTAATACGCAACGCCGCAGCTAAAGCGGAGATTGAATGCTATCAGATATTTCCGGAAGAGGGCTTTTCTTGTGTTGATGAGAGGAATTTTTGTGAGCCAAAGCTGTTGTGCTATTCTACCCGACCGGCTTGCAGGAATATATTTTTCTAGCCCAGCTCGCGCGTTACTTTTTTCTCAGGATTTCCGTAACCCTTCCTGGAGTTTTCTAATGTTCTGGCCCTAATCACATACTCATTGTCTTCTAGAAAGAAGACTATCAAATGTTTACTTTTGATAAGGAGCGTTCCACGACAACACCCATGACAGATATTATCACACCATTTTTGATAATCACTCGCTCGAGCTGTTTGCCTCAGATCCATTTATGGCTTGACCTCCCGTCTTTTATTATGATATTTTATGTTCATCATTCGAGAATGATTTATATGAATATTTTCATTACCCTGCTAGCAGAGGTTTTTTCTTTCGCGTGGTTGTTTTGATCAGGCGCAAATCAAAACATCCATGCACGCGAAATACCAGGCACGCGAGCAACTTTGCTAGCTAATCTGACAGACCTGAAGGGAATGTGGAAAACTCGTCAGTGGGGGTGTTTTTTGTTGGAAAAGATTCGCCTTGAGCTAAGCTCTTATTCAAGCGATTTCTTAAGCGAGGACAAAGCTACCATCGCCGCAATTTCATGAGTTCGCGTAGCTGAAAGAACCAGAGACATTAAAACCTAAATGGTTCTCTTACAGATTACATACAGGAATGTGTAGGGAATTCTAATTCGAAAACTTTGAGCTGAGAAAAGTTTTCATTCAAGTTTGAACAAACGTACACACTACCTTGCTTCCCTCAGATCGCGCGCGAAGTCATGCTAAGAGTCGAAATGACACATTGTACAAAGAAAATCCATGAATAACATTCTCTAATTATAAATCCGGGCGGCTTTATGGCAAAACGAAGACACAATCACAAGAGAAGGAGGAAAACTCGACAGTGGGGTGTTTTTGTTGGAATAGATTCACTTTGGGCAAGTTTTAAGCGAGGGACAAAGCCGAAAAAAATATAAATCATAACTAAAAAATTATTACGCTACGGTACCCAGGTTCATGCTCCGGTATAAGGTTCACGCTACGGTACTCAGGTTCATGCTACGGTACTCAGGTTCGGTACCCAGGTTCACGCTACGGTACTCAGGTTCACGCTACAGTACTCAGGTTCACGCTACGGTACTCAGGTTCACGCTACGGTACTCAGGTTCATGCTACGGTACTCAGGTTCATGCTACGGTATAAGGTTCACGCGCGGTATAAGGTTCACGCTACGGTACCCAGGTTCACGCTACGATACTCAGGTTCATCCTACGGTACTCAGGTTCACGCTACGGTACCCAGGTTCACCCTACGGTATAAGGTTCATGCTACGGTACTCAGGTTCACTCTACGATACCCAGGTTCATGCTATGGTATAAGGTTCATGCTACGGTACTCAGGTTCATGCTACGGTATAAGGTTCACGCTACGGTATAAGGTTCACGCTACGGTACTCAGGTTCACGCTACGGTAGCCAGGTACACGCTACGGTATAGGCTCACGCTACGGTATAAGGTTCACGCTACGGTACTCAGGTTCACGCTACGGTACCCAGGTACACGCTACGGTATAAGGTTCACGCAACGGTACCCTAGGTACACGCTACGGTACTCAGGTTCACGCTACGGTATAAGGTTCACGCTACGGTACTCAGGTTCGGTACTCAGGTTCACGCTACGGTACTCAGGTTCATGCTACGGTATAAGGTTCACGCTACGGTGCCCAGGTTCACGCTACGGTACTCAGGTTCACGCTACGGTACCTAGGTTCATTCTACGGTAACTCAGGTTCACTCTACGGTATAAGGTTCACGCTACGGTACTCAGTTTCACGCTACGGTACTCAGGTTCACGCTACGGTATAAGTTTCACTATACGTACTCAGGTTCATGTTACGAGAGTGCAGCATTTTAGCGCGTTTCCACGGGCAGGCGAAGATAAAATAAAGGATCTTAAAAAATAAACGCCGTTTCAACATTTCACAGTCCATTGATGAGAAAGTCGAAATCTCACCTTTAGACGTCTTTTTGTTAAAAATATTAATCTGCAGCAGGGCAATGTCTGCATAGCCTGCGTTGACAGCCGAACTAAACCGGGTGGCTGTCAACGCATGCTAATGTCTGCAGCGAAGTTCCAATTTATGCGATTTTTGATGCGGGGGACGTGACAAAGCCGGAATGTTGATATTTGTGTATCCAGTATAATTTATACTCATTGTAAGAATTTCCGCTCGCTGATTGGTCGAGAGACTCGTTTTCTCCCGTTTTCTCTCTTGAAAGAATTATATTTACCCTGTTAACAGAGCTTTCTTTTTGTCAGTCGCGTGTCGTGTGTTCGCGTACCCAGGTTGTCGGTGTCACCGAGAAGAAACCTTCGTGGGCGAGATAACAAAGAAAACAGCGCGTGACAGCCACCCCTCCCCTGACACACTCTCGAGCCCCTGACACACTCTCGAGGGGAGCGGGGGGTTGCACAACGCGGGACAACCAACCCCTCCCCTAAGGGGGTTGAAACTCCTCCCCTAGACACGCCCCTATAGGCACCAGTGTATATGCAACTGGCTAAAAGCAGAGCAAAAAATGTTTTTTTGTGTGAAAAAACGCTTCCCTTGATAAGTACACAGGGAAAGCGTTGCCTGGCAGTCACAATGGACGGGCGGGCTGAGCTGGAAACCATAACCTGTCCAAATGGATCAAATGATTCCAAAAAAGTGCAATAAAGATAAAGCTTTTATTTGTCATATATATACAGTTAAATAAAACCAGATATTTATCCAATAATGGATAATTTTTTTATCAAACACACAAGGCAGAGTTGCTATGCTTATTGCTATATTTAACATCTTAGAAAGTAGCTAAGGTATAATTGAATTGCAGCAGCATTGTATTCACTAGCTTGTTGAGGGCGAAATGTAGACCAAATCGGTTGATGCATACATCCTTAAAAATAATAACAAAGCTTTAGAGGCATTAAAACAGTTTTTTTTAGAACTCTGATAATCTTTTTACTCAAAATAAACAAAGTCGTTGCTTTGAATTTAGCTCATTTCAAAGGTCTTCATGGTAGTGTTCCCGCCGGTAAAAAAATTCCAGAGGAAGCTGAGAAAATAAATTTTAGTTTTTACAGATAGACGTATTTTTCGCAACTGAAATGGTGATGTCAATCACAGCCTATTATAGATTCTATAGAAATTTTTCCATTTTTGAACGCTTATTTCTGTGGCAGCACGAATCCAGTCCTCTGCCTTTTGTGATATTTCGATATGTGGACAACAAATCTACAAATAAGGATACAAATCATTGAGTAACAGTATTTTTAGCCAAATGCATACCTGCCAACTCTCCCGGTTTACGCGGAGACTCCCGGCTTTGAGTCAAATCTCCCGGTTTTCACCGTAAATCTCCCGGGAAATCAACCCGCTCAGTCAATTTCTACATTAAAACCTCAAGATTTTAAGCGAGCAACGTTTTTTTTTTTTTTTTTTTGGGGGGGGGGGGGGGGGGGGGGGGGGGGGGGGGTGGGGGGGGGGGGGGGGTTGGGGGGGGGGGGGGTGGACGAGGTTATGACACTACTTATCCCCTATCTCCCGGTTTCCACCTTGTCCAAGTTGGCAGGTATGCAAAATGTTTCTCTAAGTTGAAAAATATCCTGTCTCAACCTGATTCTGTCTTCACAAGTAGTAATCATAATACATAGGTGGCAGAGGTGGGGGATGGGGTACAGCCCTTACACTTTTTCAGCAGATTTTCATGTTATGTAAAAAATCTCCTTACCCCCACACATTGCCATGCAACAAACACAACAACAACAACATTTTATTTGATTTGTATCATATTTCAACATTTTTAAGCTGACCCGCAAAATAGCAGAGCTAATCGAGGCGGTAGCTTTTAATCATAAATAGAAAAATAGAAAAATGTATACATAAATAACAATTATACACAAATAACTTGAAAAGCTGCTTGGCTATAATCAGAAAAAAAAGAGAAAGGAAAAGAGTATGTAGTTTAACTTAAGTAGAAAAAGCCAGTAAATAGGTAAATAGATACATAAATAGGAGCACGTTTTATTCAGCAGTCAATATTGAGGCAATACCGCAATTATTTCTGCCACACCAAGAATCATCCTCCGTTTGCAGGAGTTTCTGAGCATCAGAACATAGCTTCAGAACATAGCTCCAGATAGCTCCAGACATAGATTCCGAACATAGCTCCTAAGCTTTCACTTCGCTTCTTAATTCAGTATTCTCTTTCCTAAGTGCTTTAGTTTTTTTTATCATCCATTTTAGAATTTAAGGTAGACAGCTGATGAACATGACCGCTCAGCTCGAGCGATCAGTGACTCCTGATAGTACATGCATAGTCTCTGATGACCATGTAATACTATCGATATCACTGCACGTCCAAGAGGGATCTCTGGGCTGCATTGTCACTGAAACTGAAGAAGAACAAACAATATGTTTGATGAACTTAGCCTCCTTATAGACAAATCTTCTATCTTCCGTCTTAAATAACATGGGCAAGTTCCCGAAATAAAGTACCCCCCTCCCCCCCCCCCCCCCCCCCCCCCCCCCCCCCCCCCCACGGGCAGCATTTGGAAATTCTGATGGGATGGGGGGTTTAAGAGCTCGGAATTCTGATTGCAAGGGGGGGTTTCGAAGCTGGATTTCTTTAACCTGCCCGGAATTCTATATGCATGGGGGGGTAAACCATTTTGGAAATTCTGGATGCATGGGGGGGTCAAAAATAGTGCCGCCCGTGGGGAGGGTACCTTTATTTTCTGGAATTGCCCAATGCATTAGGGGATGATTAGCTTTCGAAATCCTGGTGGGGTGTATTGGGCCACTTTTTAACACCCTTTATGAAAACCACTCTAAAATTTTACAATCCCCCACCCCATCCCCAGTATGGGGAAAAAAATTCGTTTTAAATGATTGGAAATGCAGTATCACTCAAAATGAGCTGCCATTTGGAGTGTTTCTAAAAACAGTAAATAGTGTTGCATGGCTTAAAACTGTGACTGATAACAATTTATTTTTACACTTAACTTTTTAGACTTAGGCAAGCATCAAATACCGACTGTGTTTTTCTGGCCTAGCAAGAGGTCATGTGACCCGGAAACCCTTAAAATGATGCTCAGAAATAAAAAGAGCATACTGATTTTAGTTAAAGCCCAATTTCAGCCCGCTACACCACAAAGAATGGGAGCAAAAATGAAACTTGCTTTTTTAATAGGGTTTGTATCGTGTTGGATATCTACTATTTCAGGGACCAATCAGAGTGCAGGAAAATGACCATTCATTATAACTGATTTTGGTATATATTAGGTGTCTTTAGAATAATTTACTTGAGTGATTCTGAATGACACTGATTGGTTAATATGTCAGCATATTTTGCTATATTGTGTGTTTCCAAAAAATATCCATACAAGAGTGCCCCTCATCCAACTGCTTCAATCACCCTAGATACTGAAAGATGTGCCTGAGAAAATAACAAGTTTATAATAATAATGAAAATCAAAGCTAGAGTTGGAAATCATGGCTACAATCAAAATCAAATTTAATTAAACATCGAATCAAAACAAAGGTTGTTATTTTGATTTCAAAAGAAAACCAAAATTAACAGTTTCTTCACATCATATTTTCTCATACCATTTTGTTGATACTTAAGATATAGAATTCACAGCTTTTTTTCACGTTTTTCCTTATTCAAAATGTCACATTTTTCTCATGATTTTCACAGGGTTTTTTCACAGGTCAAAATAGTTCACAGGTTCATTCACAACATTTTCACAGGAAATTCACATGTTGCTCTCCAGTCTCACTCTCATCCCACTATGGAGGTGTCCCATCATTGCAGGATCCCCGGATCCCAGCGCCTCCCACAAAAAATCCTGACAATTCTCAACACAGCTGATAAATTTTCCTGCACTCTTCTCTTCCCACCCAGGTTCTCCCCCTTATATCCCACTGTGGTGTCCCATCATTGCAGGATCCTGGCTTCCCACCTCAAAAAAACTCCCTCTGGGATTCTGCCATCCCATACGGGATCCCACCCATTAGGTACTCAAGATCTCACTGGGAATCCCACCTGACCCTGAGAAATTTCATCCCAAGAAGGATCCTGCTATCCCATCCATTTGGGATCCTGCCCAGGAAGGCTGGATCCTGGGATCCCTGGGAAATGTTATCCCACCTGGGATAGGCGGCATCCCACCATCCCATCTTGGATTCTGCCCAGGATGGCCATTATCTCACCTGGGATAGGCAGGATCCCACCATCCCACCTTAGATCCCACCTGGGATGGCAGGGATCTCCGCAGGAAATGATATCCCACCTGGGATAGGCGGGATCCCGCCATCCCACCTTTGATCCCGCCCAGGATGGCAGGATCCCAGGCGGGATCCCACCTACCTGGGAAATGTTATCCCACCTGGGATAGGCGGGATCCCCCCTATCCAAACAAGGATCCTGCTATCCCATCCATTTGGGATCCTGCCCAGGAAGGCTGGATCCTGTGATACCTGGGAAATGCTATCCCACCTGGGATAAGTGGGATCCCACCATCTCACCCCACCTTGGATCCTGCCCGGGATGGCCATTATCTCACCTGGGATAGGCGGGATCCCACCATCCCGCCTTGGATCCCGCCCGAGATGGCAGGATCCCAGGCGGGATCCCACCTCCCCGGGAAATGTTATCCCACCTGGGATAGGAAGGATCCCGCCATCCACCTTTGATCCCGCCCGGGATGGCATGATCCCAGGGATCCCAGGCGGGATCCCACCTCCCCGGGAAATGTTATCCCACCTGGGATAGGCGGGATCCCGCCATCCCACCTTTGATCCTGCCCAGGATGGCAGGATCCCAGGCGGGATCCCACCTCCCCGGGAAATGTTATCCCACCTGGGATAGGCGGGATCCCGCCATCCCACCTTTGATCCCGCCCGGGATGGCAGGATCCCAGGGATCCCAGGCGGGATCCCACCTACCCAGGAAACGTTATCCCACCTGGGATAGGCGGGATCCCGCCATCCCACCTGGGATCCCACCTATCCCGGCCGGGATCCCGCCTGTCCCGGCCGGGATCCCGCCTCTCATTTTTACATGGGACACCACTCAAAACCTCTGGAAATTTGTTTTTTACCATTGACAAAATGCCAAATGATATACTTATGATCATTTTCCGTTGCAAATAGCGCGCGCATTCGAACAGTTTCCCAGTGTTGTTGAGCCGCGCGCGCAAGCTGATGCGAGAAAAGTGGTATGGACTCTTATTTCCCACGGCAAATTAGCCAATCGTTTTGCGAGAAAGCTAACTGTTATGGTAAAAACATGTCTTCTCTGAAAATTTTTGCATCCATATTATTAATAAGTAATCATACGACTATTCTCGTTCAATTTGCATTGGGATTAATTACACTCGTGAGTTTTTCAAAAAGCTCAAAGTGCACTCGCCCTAACGGGCTCGTGCAATTGCGATACTTTTTGAAAAACTCACTCGTGCAATTAATCCCAAATTGAACTCGAAGTCGTATGATTACCTATACTAATTGTTAAATATTACCTGCATAGTTCTGTTGTAGATACACTTCATAACAGTACAACATATTGTGATGCACAAAAATTGATTATTTGATAATAAATTTCAGACACCTTTAAACTTTATAACTTGGGCATGTTAAATTTTATGGAACACAATTAAATGTTTCGCAAAAACAAGGTGAATAAACAGGGAATTTCTGCATAAACCCATCTATGGGAAAAGCTGATTTTCCCATGGTAGAAGAATGGGAAGTGTTCGGATTTTCCATGACTATCCATGTGAATTCCGAACACTTCCCATGCGTGTGCCTTGGGAGATTCAGCTTTTCCCATGGATGGGTTTATATAGAAATTCCCTGTGATAGTCACTAATATTCCATATGTTTATTTTTATGTTAAAAAATTAAAATGATGGTAGTCATTCATGGTGATTGATTTAAACATATAATATTTCCCATTTCAGAGCATGTGGCATTACCCAGAGTATTCTTTTTTTTCTATGGAAGAATCCCAAATAAAGAAAGATTATTTAAATGAATGCCACAAGATCTGAAGTGGGCAAACATCATGCCAAAACCCAATGAGTCTATTCAATACAAAACAGGGTGTACTATTTGAAATTCTATAATCAAGGGTTTTCTGTTGTTGCGCTGAGCGCACAAGGATTTTAACACCGAATCCAAAACGACTAGCTTGAAAATATATTTTCATTACCAACCTCAATATCCTGCTGCTTGAAAATCCAAGGTAGATGAGAGATCAAGACTTCAACACCACTGTGTAGTAAACAACAGAATTTAGCAGGAAATTGTCGAATTTTAGACGAGGAAAACCAAAATAATGCGACTTGTTTCCATTTGAATCTTATATCCGTTTGTTTTATTCTGCCTCGTTCTATTAGATACAATAACGATAAATGTGATCGGGTATTATAAGTCTTGGTTTTTATTTCAGAGAAATTCCAAGTTCAAATATCCTTCGCATCTACATTTACAAAGCTTACAGTGTAATACGACTCGGTCGTTTTAGTAATGTTAAGCTTAAGTTAAGACTTCCTACCGATTCGCATGTCGTCTCGGATTTAAAAATGCTATGCTTTATACACCATAAACAGCGACGCTTACCTAATTATTCCGAGTAGCTTTTCAGTTCTGTGGTTAATCCTTGGCAACCTTGGCTCGAACTTGTAACTTAAATGGCTCGCAGCGCAGCCATTAATTAAGTATGTAGACTCGTCTTCTCCCACACAAAATTATTTCTCCTACTCAAACAAACCGTATCGACCAACATTACCAACCTGGAAAAGCAGTAACATATAAAGCTTCAATGCTTCAATGACAAAGTTTATGTGACCTCCTTGGAGCTCAGAACGATCACAAAAAGACACGACAGTCGAATAACAATAAATGCCTGACGTAAAAGCCTTACCTTCGAGCTTCATCCAGATAAGCTTAAGTCTTATCCTCTAAAAAGTCCCTAAAAAAGTACGTATTGGCCTTCTTGCTGAACGGACTTGTGTTGTGAGTTCCGAAGTTTGCGTAGCACATCACTAGTTGGATCTGTATTTTCTGCACTCGCTCAGTGCAGTCTACTAGTAGTTTCGTTTTTGCCCCCCCCTCCCCCCCGCCCGGGCAACCCATCCCTCCCCCGTCTCTCGAGGTAGTTCGCCTGGTTCCGTGTTGTGACGTCAAGGGCTTCTTATTACGACGGCGCCATGTTGTGACGTTACAACAAGACGGTACGGTACCCAGTTCACTCTACGGTACCCAGGTACACGCTACGGTATAAGGTTCACGCTACGGTATAAGGTTCACGCTACTCAGGTTCATTCTACGGTATAAGGTTCATGCTACGGTACCCAGGTACACGCTACGGTATAAGGTTCACGCTACGGTATAAGGTTCACGCTACGGTACTCAGGTTCACGCTACTCAGGTTCATTCTACGGTATAAGGTTCACGCTACGGTACCCAGGTTCACGCTACGGTATAAGGTTCACGCTACGGTACTCAGGTTCATTCTACGGTATAAGGTTCACGCTACGGTACCCAGGTTCATTCTACGGTATAAGGTTCACGCTACGGTTCTCAGGTTCATGCTACGGTATAGGTTCATGTTGTTATGGTGGTTCACGCTATGGCAAAAAACGTTTTAACCCTAGATGAAATACAGGCAGTATCATCAATTGCATTGCCCCCGTTCGGTGATACGTATTGAAGATTGTGGCATATTTACCCGAGGTTTGACGGTCCACCTTGGGAAATTAAAACCAAAGAATGGAAAACATAAATTTATATTTGTGCCGTACACCACTTTTATCCTATTACCTTAAAAAATTTAAGCCGAAAAAGGAATGAAAGCTCTTTTTGTTTCATTCTTTTGCGCTTACACATTTTTATTGAATTTAATAAGCTTAGGATATCGTTCGAGTTTACCATTGGGCTAGTCCTTTAAATTAGCTGAATATACAAATCTTTACTTTGGTCAACAGAGATATGTCAAAAGACGAGGAAAGTATAAAAGCTTGGGTAGTGTATGAGGAATAAACCTGGGATTATATACACAGGGAGGCCATAAAGGGTCATCCAACAAGACGGCATCATTGTTTTGTCTGTATTTAAGAGAAGAGAATGATCATTTTAAAGAAGAAACGAAAACAAACATTAAAGAGGAAGAGAAAAATTTGTTTTGCAAATTTTGAGATTGAGGCAAAGTCGAAATGTAGTTTTTAACAACATGTATCTTATCTACAAAGATCTAAAGACTTACTTTTCGCTGGAACACATTGAAATATCCGATTATTTTTGTGAGCTAAAGATTAGCTCGATATTTAGCCTGTATTATATATTTTCGCGGTTCTAAATGCAGACTTGTGCTTTTAGACTCTCCTCCATGAAGTGACTTCAATCTCGAATAAGATCGACAAGACTCGCTATAAGCATTGTAAACGTTCAGACCGACTTGCCAGCTAATAAGGGGACAAAGAGTTTCCCGTAAAATAAGAAAGGTAAGAATTGATGAAACTCGTTACTGATTTCGATCTAATGACGCGGTACCCTTTTCTGGGGTTTATCCGGCTGATATAGATGCAACATTTAACCTTCTATTTTTCACGTTTTACCCAACAAATTCGTAACATATTTGATCGTTTTGTTTTGTCATTGTTAACCAAGCATTGTGCTTGCTCCAGTTGCCAGGTCATGATGTTGAGCACTTAAGACTGTTATTTACAGTAGAGTCCAATTAAAACTGAAGTTCACAAGACTGTCTTGTAACCAGAGCTGCTGACATACATGGCATAGTCGCTAGGCTCCACATCCCGTCCAAAATCCAAATAAACGTCTTTTGACAGAAAATGCGCCACGGTCCCGGCCTTAAGGCGATGGAATCCCAACATGTTATTGTCAATCCCCCTCTACGACTTGTTAATAAGCAAAATTCAAGGAATCGCTTTATTCAGCCCTCCATCAAAATGTCAATTTTTGGTTGTTCCCGAAGGCCACCTTTGTCTATCAACTACTTGGTAGATAGATCTACCAAGACAATAATCGGTACCTTTTGTCCTTAACCGCGGCCCTCTCTGTACTTTCGTTGTCAACAGGCCGTTCGGTTTCGAGATCCTCTCGCCACATGAACATGCATTAATTGTAAGCTTGTGAAAATTAATAAATAAATTTGGTCCCGCGTCATGGACAATTTTGAAATTCAGGCACCGCACGGCGATTTGAGCTGTCATGTGAGACCATCAGGCTTTGCGCGCCCAGCACTAAGTTTTCTTCAAATTACATATAGAAAAAATTCAGCTTACAACAATGAAAACATCGCCTGAGTTTATTTGCTACTTGAGTTGGTGTTCAACAAATAATCTCTATTCCATTTTCCTAGCAATATAGGCATTTTACATTAAAGTAAATTGCTGGAATTGTTTCGCAAGTCTCTTTCGTGAGAGGTAGAGCACAACCAACTGAGATAGCTTACGAAGTTTGGGCTCGTCTTTCCAATACTGATTGAGAAACATTATCCAAAAGGAGTCGGTGTTTCGTCGCTTCAACTCAAACGCCAAGAAAACCCATTTGTTATGAGTCAGTGTGCTCGCCTCCCCGCACCTGATGCTAAATTCCTCATGTGCGTGGTTTTATACTCCAGTAGGATTTCAGAATCTAAACAAATTTGTCCGTGCGCTATGTAAAAGTAAACAAAAGATTTTGTTCGCCTGAGTGCCAAAAGGGAAATAAACTACAGGACCCCCGTCAAAACAGGATAGGTCTCGTGAAGTGTATCAGTTATAACGAAAAGGAAAAAAATACACACATTATCGGCACCGGCGATAATGGGTTTATGCGGGGGCAAGACGGTTGTCTTAATTAACCACACACGGGCTAAAGGTATAATAGGCGCCGGGCAAGGAAATGGGTTCAGATATGTCCAGAGCTGAGTGTTGACAGGCGCGTCCAATGACGGTAAAAAGGACAGCGCCCAATGAGTCGTCACGCTTTCCAAGCAAGCTTTCCTCCTTTGATCTTCGAACCCACCTCCACCCGCGTCTCCTCCCTTTGGGTGACTTTTTAGGTTGATATGGGCAGGTAGTCGATTGTTGTATTAGGGGGGCTAATTGCCCCCACCAAACGCCTTGCGTGTAAGACAATGTTAAGTACGCATTATTATTTGTAAACAAATCTGATTCGTTGAATATTAAATGCCACCTTCGTGGCCAAAAATTCCACCTAGGCTTAGCGTATTACGTAGTCCTCGCTGCGTTAAAAGCTGTAGCGTCGCATATGCACTCCAAACTTATCACTATAAATAATGTCACCGCGCGCTCCAGCATAAATACTTTTTGTCAGTTGCATTTTGTTAGAGGTAGTTTTTTAGGATATGTATCAATTAAGGCTGTACAATTTCTGCATAGATGAATTTTCTTCTGCAATTTGAAAAAGGCAAAACACAATGGAACCGAAATAGAGAACAGATGGCTGCTGCTCTCGTGGGATCGAAAAGCAACGCACGTGAAGAATTTAGCACCAAGTGCGCTGAGGCGAGTACACTGAGCTCATAACATATATGGGTACATATTGTATTGGAAAGACGAGCCCAAACTTGGTAAGTTATCTCAGTGGGTTGTGCTCTACCTCTCACGAAAGAGACTTGCGAAACAATTCAAGCAATTTAGTTATTTCGAGTTCGAATTGAATATTAGAACAATAGCACATTATGGACAAGATATCATACAGGCGCGATATCGTACAGTTTTCGTTTATCCGATTTTTACATGATAATTATCTTTTGTCTATTATCGGATATTTATCAGATACTTGATTCAAGGAAGATATTATCAGATATTTATTCGATAATATCATAGGGTGTCAGGGTTAAAGTATAAGGTGAAGGAAATCTGTAGTAACTAATATTTATCGGATATTTTCTAATATCGGATATTAGTCAAATCACACTAGTGGTCTATTATTTTCATTGAGTAATTATGCCGCGAAGTCTTGAAATGTGTGGGTTACATAACACTCTTATGTAACAGCGTGTTGTTGAATTAAGGATACATTCCTTTGACAAGTCTTGTCTTATTTAAGGAATCCTGACTTTGATTCATGGCCTTTTCACTCAGAAGATACGTAAGCCCGTGAGTCGCTAGTAGATTTCTTTTTCGTTTCACCAGATTACGTCGCCTCAGCCGATGTCTACATGCTTTCGCCCAGTTCCAGATGCCGCCATACCTGCAGCCACCCGCTTGTTGAAGCCTCTGCCGATCCCGTTCGTGCCGCTATTTGCCTCGTATATGGCGAGCTTCCACCCAGTTCCAGATGCCGCCATACCTACAGCCACCCGCCTGTTGCAGCATCTGCCGATCCCGTTCGTGCCGCTATTTGCCCCGTATATGGCGAGCTTCCAGCTCTAATTTGGACTTATTCAAAATACCATGTTTGCTCGTGTGTCGAGCCTAAATTGGACTTATTCAAAATACCATGTTCGCTCGTGTGTCGAGCCTAAATTGGACTTATTCAAAATACCATGTTCGCTCGTTCGTCGAGCCTAAATTGGACTTATTCAAAATACCATGTTCGCTCGTTCGTCGAGCCTAAATTGGACTTATTCAAAATACCATGTTCGCTCGTTCGTCGAGCCTAAATTGGACTTATTCAAAATACCATGTTCGCTCGTGTGTCGAGCCTAAATTGGACTTATTCAAAATACCATGTTCGCTCGTTCGTCGAGCCTAAATTGGACTTATTCAAATACCATGTTCGCTCGTTCGTCGAGCCTAAATTGGACTTATTCAAAATACCATGTTCGCTCGTTCGTCGAGCCTAAATTGGACTTATTCAAAATACCATGTTCGCTCGTTCGTCGAGCCTAAATTGGACTTATTCAAAATACCATGTTTGCTCGTGTGTCGAGCCTAAATTGGACTTATTCAAAAGACCATGTTCGCTCGTGTGTCGAGCCTAAATTGGATTTATTCAAAATACCATGTTCGCTCGTTCGTCGAGCCTAAATTGGACTTATTCAAAATACCATGTTCGCTTGTTCGTCGAGCCTAAATTGGACTTATTCAAAATACCATGTTCGCTCGTTCGTCGAGCCTAAATTGGACTTATTCAAAATACCATGTTTGCTCGTGTGTCGAGCCTAAATTGGACTTATTCAAAATACCATGTTCGCTCGTTCGTCGAGCCTAATTGGACTTATTCAAATACCATGTTTGCTGTGTGTCGTGCCCGTTATTGGATTTATTCAAAATACCATGTTGGCTCGTGTGTCGAGCTTTGGAGCCTTATTCCTCACATTTGCTGGTTTGTATATTGAACTCTTATTTAGACATTTGTAAGTAGAACTGCTAAGAATTCTAAGTTTCTTTTTCCAAGTGCCCGGTATCCTGGTCGCGCCAATATGGGTTTTCTTATAGAAACCCTTCAATTCATCTTTGATGAGTTTTTGGCCCGACTTGGCTATTGGGAACTTTCCTTTTTAAGCTTAGTTTTTTGTGCTCTTTTTGCGTCTGGTATTCCGACAATTTTTTCGTATACTTGTCAAGATGCTAAGCCACAGACACATTAACATAGCGTGTAAAACATGGTTTGTGGGAAAGCTTCCCTACTGGCTAAGTCGGGCCACTGCCCTTAACTGTGAAAGGGAAGGGTTTTTCTGAGTTTTGGGAAAAGGTACCCTTTTGGAAGGGTTATTGGGCAAATAAGGTCTTTGGCAGATACATAGTAAGCTGTAGGCTGCTCGATCCGAGGTCAACCCATTTCCCATAACTTAATCCCACACGACCGAGACAATGAGCGGCCTGGTTACCTCAATGAAAATCGTTTACTATTTTCATTGAGTAATTATGCCGCGAAGTCTTGAAATGTGTGGGTTACATAACACTCTTATGTAACAGCGTGTTGTTGAATTAAGGATACATTCCTTTGACAAGTCTTGTCTTATTTAAAGGAATCCTGACTTTGATTCATGGCCTTTTCACTCAGAAGATACGTAAGCCCGTGAGTCGCTAGTAGATTTCGACCCACCCACCTCCCCTTCGGCGACGTAACATATACCGCGTACTTCCGTCCGCCTTCAGCCGCTCTTTACCTCGGTCAACCCATTTCCCATAACTTAATCCCACACGACCGAGACAATGAGCGGCCTGGTTACCTCAATGAAAATCGTTTACTATCAATGCTGCGTTCTGATTGGTTGAGCTACTCGCAGGCTATAAGTTATAGCCTACTAGTAGCGAAAAGTGTCGGATTTGAAAGCTAGAAAATGGTAAATGACCAGAACAAAAACAGTTTTTTGACAATTACAAATTGACCTACTAGTGTGATTTGACTAAAACAATTATTCCTCTCGCCCTCATGGCCTCTGAGTCAATAGCCCATTCGGCCTTCGGCCTCATGGGCTATTGACTCAGAGCCCATTCGGGCTCGATGAATAATTGTTAAATGCCACATGATAGATACTTAGACATTTACTGGAAGAGAAATCTAGTATTGGATATTTATTGGATATTTTAAACTTCCAACTGATATGTCTAATCTAAAATTGCTTCATTCTACTATTTCTAATATCGGATAATATCACAAGATAGAAACTGACAAGTTCTTGGTAATGGAAATCTAATATCTGATATTTTTCCGATACTATACCCTCCCAACTGATATGTCTATCCTAGAATTGCTTCATACATTTATCTGAACAACAGAAAAACTAGTTCATTTTACATAGCTTCGCTCTCAAATGCGCAACAGAAAAGCTAGGTTCATTTTACACATAGCTCAAAACTACCTCATTTTACGCATTGCTTTCTTAGTACAAATGCGCAACAGAATAAACTAATTCATTTTACACATGAGCTTCGTTCCACAAAAGCACAACAGAAAAACTAGTTCATTTTAGACATTAGCTTCGATCTACAAATGCGCAACAGAAAAACTAGTTCATTTTTCAGAGTATGCGCAACAGAAAAAGTTTCATTTTAGCGGAGCTCCTGCGCGGGCCTTCGGCCCGCGCAAGCGGAGCACCATGCCTAAGGAAATAACGTCTCGCATAACTATGGAGTTGATTTTCAAACGTCACGGGCTTTCTTGCTCATTTTGCTTACGTTATTGACGGCGCCAAGTCAAATGATTAGGGCGTTGAAATGGTATCGCCCAAAAGATTAATGTGTCCAAGTTTGATTGCCATAGTTTGTTCCCTTCTTGAGATATGAATTTTTTTGTTTCTTCCTGGTAATATATAGATTTAGCAACTGGCTAAAAGCGGAGCTCCCGGTTACAAATTTTTTTAACGAGACAAAAAGGTTGCCATTGTACATAAATGGATAGCCTTGCACCGTTATACAACGTGACTAAGCACTTGTTCACCCAAGTGTGGTTATCTAAGGTTCATCCCTTCAACAATGTAAACCTTCTCACGTTTGATGACGTCATCAATTACGTCATACCACGTAACCATGCAGTTAGGGACGTGTCATTATTTACCGGGGGGGGAGGGCTCCCATTTTTTCAAAGAAGGCTAAAAAAAATTAGGACCCTCCCCTTGAACATAACAAAAAATTGGGACCCTCCCCCAGTCATAGGTAAAAAAATTGGGACCCTCCCCCATGCAATTTATTTCTAAAAAAAACCTGTTAGATAGACTATTGTCCAAGTGATGTAATGTCTCTTTCTTTCTTCTTAATACAGAACTACTTTTTTCTTACTTCTGTCATGCACCAGTCAATTGACATCGCGGCCTCCCAATTTAACATTCACTAAGTGTTAAATGTTACTATTTTCCCGGTAACCAGGGACGTTGTTAAAGCTCCAGGCCCCCGGGGACACTTTTGCAACATGCCGAAACGCGCCTTTATTTGATAAACGCATTTCATCAAGCCTCCAGAGAAAAGATAAACTTTTTATTTTCTGCGTGTAGTAAAAAAGCCTGTTGGTTTTATTCTTCACGCGCTACAAATTATCATGATTCATGTGCGTGAAGCGCAGCCCAAAAACGAATTTCTATGCAGCTTGTAACGTCGAACTCACTTCTTTCGAACATATTGACTGCCAACAGGCGTATCACTGGAGGGCTTTTGGGGGTTTTTCATTTGTCCTTGCCAAGATACACATGCGTGTAACGACATTCGAACGCATTCCATTTAAGCGCCACAAGTGTATTGTTTTCTTTGGGCAAGTTCTCTAACACTAGATTAGATGTCATTGCTTATGCGCGCGAAGCGCGCCGAAATTTTCAACATAAGGAGTGAAATAAAACTAGAAAATGATATAGAACTCGTTGCTGGAATCTCTCTTTCAAGGCATCAGGTTTCGAGAGATCCTTTCACTCGCCCAAAAATGAAGTGATCCCTCCCAAAATCCTCCGACCTCGAGGTGGGGGCGGGGTGTCAATTGACTGGTGCATATATTATTCATCGCCTCGATTATTTACGTGAGGATGTTTTATATACACAGGTAAAATACAGTGATCCTCCCTCTTAAGTGCAATGATTAACGTAATCCCACATCTCCCGTCCCTGTTTGACCTAGTACTGTAGACATTTTACAGAAAAACGGGCTCGCATATCCTTCGTTGCGCGTGAAGCGTGCCCAAATTTTGTTCATCGTTTGTTTGTTTGTTCATCGTTTTTTATTGTTCATCGTTTTTTTTTTCATCGCATTTCATCAAGCCTCAGAGAAAGGGTAGATGAACATGTTTTGTGTATGGCATAGTAAAAAAAAAGCCTGTCAGGAGTACACCACCTCAACTATTTAGGTTATATTATTCATACGCACAACTGCGCTCCGCAAATGACGAAGTTATTAATATTCATGTGCGCGAAGCGCGGCCCAACGGACGAATTTATATGCTTGTAACGTCGAAAACTCACGCTTACCTAAGGGGTCTACTTTCAAATATATAGTGACTTGCCCTCCAGGCCTATCATTTGCAGGGAAATTCTGGGAAAGTTTGATTTTCCTTCTCAAGATAACTTGTTCTTGGTCAAAGGTAGTGTCGTCATAGCTAAAAGAGTATATTATGCCATTGTTTATGCGCGTGAAGCGCGCCGAAATTTTTATGGAGAAGTTGCTAAAATAACCACTATCGCCATTTGTTTTCTCTCTTCATCATCTGCTTGTAACGTCGAAAACTCACGCTTACCTAGGGGTCTTCTTTCAAACATATAGTGACTTGCCCTCCAGGCCTATCATTTGCAGGGAAATTCTGGGAAAGTTTGATTTACCTTGTCAAGATAACTTGTTCTTGTGAACGGTAGTGTCCTCATGACTAAAAGAGTATCTTATGTCATTGTTTATGCGGGCGAAGCGCGCCGAAATTTTTATGGAGAAGTTGCTGAAATAACCACTATCGCCATTTGTATTACCCTCTTCATCGTTCAATTGTTGCTGAAAAAATTATGACCCTCCCCCAAATAGGAGTGAAAAAAATTTGGACCCTCCCTTTAGACACGCGAAAAAAAATTAGGACCCTCCCCACAAAAATAGGAGCCCCCCCCCCCCCCCCCCCCCCCCCCCCCCCCCGCTAAATAATGACACGTCCCTAATACCGTATGTGTAAAATGAGACTACGTGACACAATTGCTGTGTGGACCAGTTTTTCCCTATTTGGTTGTTAGTAAGGTCAGTATTGAGTCTGATGGTCTGATGTAATAGCATCAAATATAAACCGTTCCAGCGAAATGGAAAAGGTGTTTCTAAAGGAGGTTTCATTTTACCAATATATCTACTTCAGAATATCGCACATTAAAAAATTGTGTGTTACTGACCGTCGCATCTTATTTCCTGTAGCAAAGCTCAGTCATTCCACCTGCAGATGTATTGTTATGAACTTTTGTTACCATAAGATGAATTTCGTAAAACAAACATTAAAACACGAAGAAATCAGGCAACAAAAGTCTGGATTTTGATGTAAATGTTCAGCTGTTGACAAAAATTGTTCAATTTTGCTCATTATGCATGCATAATAGGACAAAATGGCGGCTGTAGCTGATATTAGCGTACCCTTCATAAAATGTACCTTTTCTTCCTCTATAACGTCCCTACCCATGAACCTTTGCCTGAAAGACATGACAAGGGCAACAGGAACTCCATATCGCTTGCGAAACTAACCAAATCGGAGCGAAGTACGAAAATATTTGAAGATTTACTGCTGCCTCTATCAAGTTTTTACACTAATTTTTGCCTGATCGTATAGGAAAAAGGCCGAATTGAAGTAGGTTCCACCCATATTTTGCAAAAAATGCACCCATAGGCGTGAAAATATAGTAGTTTTTCTTCCTATCTATACAAGAATTACTTGGGTACCCGGCGATTTCGTGGGGTACTCGCGATGTGAAGTCAAAAACTCTTCGCTGTCGGTAGATGTACTCGAAGCGAGTAGCAACGCCACGTCAGAAGTCGAGCCGTTTATATGTGCTGGTCTCGTGAAGTCGATAATAACTACCAGAGGAAAAAGGCAAGGGGAAGAGCTCATCAAAGATCAGCAAGGAAACGAGTTTCTGCGTTCAGTTCCATCGTCTTTGGTTTTTGATATGGACCCGAGAGCTCGGATTAGAGTGTATAAGCTTACAACCAGCCGACAAATGACCCAAATTATAACAGGGTAAATACAAAACCCCATACAAATATGGCGTACCCTTTTAAAGTTATAAAGCACTGACCAACTAAACTCGAAGCGAAAGTCCGCGGTTTCAGCATCGTTAAACAAAATCAACTGGTACACAAACAAGTTTGTATTGAGGCACTCGAGTTTGGCAGGGATTCGACTGCGCCATGCAGTGACCAACGTCCAAGCCTTGAAACAACGGATACTGAATAGCCAGGAGTTTTCTGTTCACCAGCCCTGGATGTGCTTAATCATGCTAAGGCTAATATTATTTTTTCACCACTGTGATTTACATAATTACAATTATTTCATTCAAGAATACAAGAATAAGTTTGTATCTTGAAAAAAAATGGATGCTTTTGTACCAAATCTTGCCAATCTGTTCTTTTTTCACCTTGTTTTGCCTTTATTGCCCTTTCTTGCTTTCTGGTTCTTGTTCCAAAATGTTCTATTATTGGCTATTCTCACAATCATTTTCCTCCTGAAATTTCTGTTCTTGCCCAATAGGCGAGTTTTTATCCAAGAACAGGCCATTGTGTGGTTCCAGAAAATATCCCTCCCCCCCCCCCCCCAACGGAAGGGCATTTGAAATCCTGGAGGGGTGGGGGTCAATTTATCTGATCTTTTCTGGAAATTCCAGAGGGGTTTGAGGGTCACTTTTCTACACCCTTATGTGGGAGAGACAGCCTTGAGCAGCTTTGGCTGACAATAGTTGAAAAACCATGAGCGATTTTGAGCGACTATAAGGGACTAAAGGCGACTATAGGCGACTTCAGGCGACTATAGGCGACTTTAGGCGACTTTAGGACCTGGAGTAGGCCTCGCGGGGTTGCTTTCACTTCGCCCCTCACGGCTTTATTTGTCGTCCTATCGAGGAAATTAGCCTCATCTGCAATCAGTGTACAGTATTGAGCCTAAGCTCAACTAGTCCATACACTTCATCCTACTTCCCGAATAGATACTTTAGGGAGCTTGAGATTTTGTGCTTAGATCTTGATAGAGAAAAAAAAAATAAGTCACTGTTTTTGTTCTGTCTACTGTTACATCTGCTAGCCGCACTCTCTTTGGCATTAGATAGTTTATACAATTTATTCACATTTGCATATGCTGCCTCTTAATATACCTGTGGTCTGTTATTGCAGAAGTTATTGTAGTGATGCTGAAATTGTTTTCTCACTTGTTTCACCCATCTTACTTTATGGTTGTGAAGTGTGGGGAGTTTATGAATTAGTAGACTTCCGTCTTTCGAAGTTTTTAAGCAGAAGTTGTTTGCTTTAGCGGGGGATTTAGAGATTATGCATTTAAGTTTTGTAAGAGGATCTTGGGAGTGCATGCTAAAGTTAGCAGAGCTTGGTAGAGTGCCCTTAATAATTCGGGTGGTTTCGGTGATTGTCAAATTTTGGCTGCGGATTACTCACCCCGTCTATAGCCGTACGTTGGTGGGTTATGCAGCAAAATGGTGTGTATCTTCGTGTTTTCAAGGGGTAATTGTTGCCAATTTTGCTTTAAAATTATGTGGTTTGGGTTATTTACATAATATTTCTGTTCCTTTTGATAAAATCAATAGATAACAAATCAAATCAAGAATACATTAATCCAACTGTTTGGTAAACATTGTAAGGAATATATTCAGCAAGGGACCAGTGGTAAAATGCGTTTCTTAAGACAAATTAAAAATAAGTTAGATTACGAAAAATGTTTAAATATTGTAGGCAGTGTTAAGCATAGGCAGGCAGTCACTCGTCTTCGTCTCTCGGCACATCGACTTCCGGTGGAAGTGGGACGGTACACAAATATCCCATACGAATCGAGAGTCTGCTGAGTGCTGTCTGTGTATGTGCGATAGTACACAACAGGCATGTGTTGGGATGAAGCACATTATCTTATGTTTTTGTTCCCACACGAAACTTATTGCATTACGAGAAAAATTCTTTAGTGATTTAATTGCAATTAATAGTGGCTTTGCACATTTTGACAAATCTGTTTTATGCAATTACTTGTTGAGTATGTGTGATGAGAATACAGTTACACTGACGGCACGTTATTGCCATGATATTTTAGACACTTATGATTCACTGTGTATTAGTTAGCGTAGGTTTCATAATGATATATTTATGTATACTGTAAATCCTAATGTGCCTTAGTAGGTGTTTAAAGGAATAAAGCTTCTTCTTCTTCTTCTTCTTCTTCTTATAAAGCATTTTTGGTTTTGTTTCTTCTTTTTTGTTCCAGCTTGCACAGGTTTGTATTGAAGATAATAATGTTGTTATTGCAATATTAAGTTCTCGGGTAACTCAGGATTCAATACATTTCTAATAAGTAGTTGATTGTTCGCAGCCCCTTCTTTGACGGGAAATCTGTAAATCCGTGTTTACTATATTGAGCGGCGTCGTACTCGATCATACAGCACTTCACACCATTCATCGTGCCTTCAGCGGACTCGAGGACTCCTCCTCGCTGATTTCTCGTCACAGTAGGGACTGCTAGCAGGAGAGTGCCAATTTACGAAAGTCTTCTACAGATTCTACAGCAGTGTATAAATAAAGGGGATTGTAAATAAGTTGCAGTTATTGTGAATTACCTTTTAATGATAGTTATGTGGATGACGATAAAAGGTTGGCATTACGCTCAACTACGTTGATTTTGAACACTGTGCGGCTGCCCTCATTTTTGATCAGTCAGCTGCATACATTTTCCAATGTTTAATCAGTTATGGTTTGTTGTTATCAATAATGTTTAGGACCTGCTTATTATTATCATTTATTATATGGCAACGATAGTACGCGCGCTCTGATTGGCTAACGAGCGGCGTAACTCTCCGTAATGCCCACGGGCATTATGGAAATTCTTAATGCCCGCTCGCAGTTCACGACTGGCAAAAATTAATCTCCTTGAAATAACATAAATTCAAAAAGATTTTCAGCGAAATTCACAACAAGGAATACTTGAAAGAGTATAACACAAATCTAACTTGTGACAAGAGGGAAATAAAGGCCTGATCAGAAATGACCTGTTTACAAAAGCAAAGCAGAGCCAAAAATTACTTTAAGAAATCGAGTCTATCAGGAGAAAATGAGAACTGTGAAGGGAGTCAAAAGATCAGCAAAAGGTAAAAGCAACATGTAAATTAAAAATTTTATTGGGAATTCAAGAAACTTGAGAGCTAAAAAGAATAACAGAAAGCGAGTTCAAACTGTGTGCTTACCGATAACTGATAGTGAAGTCGTTGATTTCCTTTCTCTCTCCATCTCCGAGTTAAATTCATTCTTACTTGACGTTTGCTTTTGCACAAAAGCCGACTAAAATAACCATTGCAATTTTCTGGAGGATAGCTTGTGAAATATCTTCTTCAGTTTAACTCTTCTTCCGTATTTTTTTAAAAGCCTTTTCCTAGTGCAACAGGAGCAATGTTTTCCCAAATGGTGCTAAAAAAAGTCGAGCCTTAAGCTCAACTTCCCGGTTGCTTGCCGTTTGAAACGTCTGTAACTTCCTCAAAAGTTTCTCACAAATGACTAAACAACATTATAAAATATCTGTAAAAGAAAGGATTCCGAAGTATTTGACATCCATAAGAGATTTAGAGCAAGTCTGGCGTGGTTTGTACACACAGGTTTGTTCTATCAGTTTGACTCAGAGAATGAAAAACTCTGAATGAACTCGAGCGCGACGCAGGCGCGTGTCTGAGTTATTTCGGCGGAAAATGAACGAGGCGATCGACTTCCGGTTCGTAAAAAGTTTGTAGAAAAAGTGCCATATAATAAACAACTTACTAACCTCGACCGTTCGGGCATTAAGTGAAATATCAAACCTCGGTTTTGGCGTATCAACCTCGCTATCGCTCGGTCGATACGCCAAAACCTCAGTTTGATATTTCACGTAATGCCCTCACTCTAGGTTAGTAAGTAGTTAGTAGGTGTCATTAAAAGTTCCATAGCATACAGTATATTATGTTCTTTTGAAATCATATTATAAAATAACTAAGATAGTACGCGCGCTCTCATTGGTCGACAGGTGTGTTTATATGAGAGTATATAAAACACGGTTGTGACGTCATGCCCCGGGACGATGTTTGCGCTGTCTTCTTTTTTCACTCTTTACATATTTTGACAAAAATTTATCCAAACACTTAAAGCAATGAAATTGTGAAAGCAGTGCTGTTTTCTTTTTAGCTATCATTTGTCGTAACCACAAGTTCAAAGAATTGGCTTGTCTTCGACTTTTTTAGTCAAACGCGTGTAAACTTTCAGGATTATCAACATTTTCGTACGATAGTACCTTACATGATTTTTTTGTCCTCCGAAATCCTCTTCCCTCCCTTTATGAAACGATTTCTTTGACTTCTGGGAACTTTTTAAAAGTATAAAGCTCGTACTAAGTGGAGAAAAACAACACAAATCAAGTTATAAAGCGACCCAACTAAAATTCTGAATTTGGAGACTTTCGGCGAATCGATCGGCTAGCCAAAAATGAAGACCAAATTATGGAACAAATCACAATTTATTTCCACTTACTTTCCTATTCAATTTCCTATTCAATGATGATCTTTCACAAGCCGAGTAGGTAAGAAATCGTTTGCTAGCAAGTTAACAAGATTTGGAGTATTAACAAAACGTGAAATTCTTACCGGCGATCGGCGAACACCGACGGCACTGTCGACGAAACTTTGACTTGAGTTGCTTCAAAAATTCAATATTCGTTCATGCCATCAGCAACAATTGAAGCCCCCATAGTATCATTCCAGTCTGGTATTCAACATTTTGCTTGATTTGAAGATTGAAACGAGACACGCTTTTTTTGCTATCCAGCTTTTTCGATGCCGGCCGAATTTGCCTTTCCAAAACTCGTCTGGGAAAAGTCAACACGAAGGCTATTGTTGTACGGAAAATTCCTTTGGCTTTGCAATTCTTAACCCGTACATCCTTCATTGACATTCGCTTATGCTTCAATTACAATAAACACCATAGAAGAGGTCAATAAAGTCGTCCAATGTTTCTTAGAAAGCAGTTTTCTCTCGCCTCCCCTTCGCAAAACTTGCAGCCAACTGAGTGATAAACTTGAACACATGCGATATAACACGCCCTCTGATTGGCCCGTTCAGGCCGTCGTGCGGTAAGGAGAATTTATATATTCACACAAAATGTGTAAATAAATTCAATTTAAATCTTTCGCTTCAAAAAGTGAAAGATATTTTATAAAAGCAATAGAGAACTTTTTCCCAGTGTCTACATACTCTGATGCAAACACTCGGGTAGGTTGGGAGAATTCTCGACTAGTTATGCAGCCACTCGACCTTCGGTCTCGTGGCTGCATAACTGTCTCGAATTCTCCCAACCTCCCCTCGTGTTTGCATCAGAGTATGTAGACACGGAAAAAGTTCTCTATTGCTTAAATAAAGTGATCTCAACGTTAAAGTCCTACTATTCATATCAAGAGTGAGCAGAATGTTGTCTCTCTTCTTTGACCTGGAATTTCCACAGGGTCATTCATTTTATCTCAGAATTGCCACAGGGTATGCATTCGAAACTTTGCAATTTCCACAGGTGCACAAGAGAAAGAGGTATTTTTTTGACAGGGGTTGCTTAAAATTTCCACAGGGGTTATACAGGAGCCTGGAATTTCCACAGGGGTAGAGTTCCTCGATAGGAGGGGGAATAGCCCATTGCAAATGATTCTTGCTTAATAAGATGGAATGCCAGGTTAAATTTTGATAATTACTTACATAATAATTACATAGTTATATCTCCTAGAGATAAGGATGGTTTACCTCATATTTAATCAACAAAACATCATTCGCAGATCTCAATAACTTTAAAAAGGGTTCTTTTTTTCAAATGAATATTGAGGAAGAGTTCTGAACTGATGAAATTTGTTTTGGGTGAAATGAAAAAAATGAGAATGAGTGAAAGCAGACAAGATAAGACAAGAAAGGTTGTGTGAAAGGGCAAGAAGAGGCAGGTAGTCGCTAAAGATATTGATCATGGTCATGATGATTTTGCTAAAGTCGCCCAAAGTTGCCAATAGTCGCACAAAGTTGCCAATAGTCGCCCAAAGTTAATAGCTTTTTTTTTTGTAAAGTCGCTCAAAGTCGCGTCCCACAACCTCGGATTTTGCTTAAGTCGCCTATAGTCGCTGTTAGTCGCCCAAAGAAACGGCGACTTTAGGACCCCGAGTAGGCCTCCCGCGGGGCGATGCCAAAAACCCGCTCGAATGATAACAGCCGAGACCGTTTAATTGGTTTCAAGGGTCTGTTCTTGCCTTACAAACTAAAATACATTATTTCTCTGTCAAAAAATACTAAGGCGGGTAACGAGGATGATTTTCTGTGAGCCCTGTTCGATTTATAGCCGTCGTTTTTTAAGCGCCGCCATTTTTGTTTTGAAAGTACATGGAACTACAGTGGGGGGAGGGGGAGAGTTCTGTGATCTGATTGGCCGAGCGGTTTGTTTACAAAATATTACCAAAACTGGTAATGAACCGGACTGTTCAACAGAGCACGCGCTCAGCTCTGTTTTGCAAAAACAATGTTGCTGAAAACTGAATAAAAGATTTAAGCAATTTTCTGATTGCCCTTCGCTTTGATTTTCAGCGGAGCTGTCTGACATTGTTGAAGAACAAATTGTGCTGAACTGATTTAAACAAATTAACAGATGTGAAATTAACAATTAACAGATGTGAAAAAAAGTCAGCAACAAAATTATAAAAACAAGGTCGCCCATTTCTCCTCAAAAACATGCAAAAAGATCGAGAACAACCTCATTTCTTGAAACTTCACTCATGTTGTTCAGTGTGCTCCAAAATGAGCCGTATCAATAACGAATAAGAGGCCTGGATGCTCAGGAGAGATAAAAGTGCGTCACGATTCAAAACGAGGCTGCTATAACCGCTGTCATTTTTAATTACAGGCTCGTATTTTGGAACATAGAATTTTAATGGCGGACGAAAAAACCGTACTTTTCGCAGACGTTTTTCGCTGTATTCCGGCGGAATTTTTCACTAAAATCCACTCAGCAAGAATGTACTGTGGAAAATTAAAGTACTAGGCCGGAAAAAATGGTCAAATTTTGGTCATACTAGCACTTTAACGTGACTCCACGAAAAGTCCAAGCACATTTTCTGTAAATATAAATTAGGTCATAACTTTTATAATATTCCTTTGACGAATATCAAACTTGGGGGACAGTAGCAGGCATCTTTTAGCGATACACCTTGACATATTTCAATCTTTATTTGCATTAATACTTTTAATAATATCGCAGCTACAGAGGACCCCCTTGTTCAACGGACATCTCTGAAAAAAAAAATTGCTATCACTTTTGCACGAAATTTCAAAATTGATGTTCAATTTACTTGCCCCTGTAATTAGAAAATCTTAGCCAATTCCTCGGAACCAAAATTGAGATTTCATAGGAGCAACAAAATTGATGACTTAGTCCGGCGGATTAGCGTAAAAATTGCGCACTTATGGCTAAAGACACCAAACTTTGCATGTTAATAGTTTTCAGTATTTTATTGAAGATACGATATGGAGGCACGCTAAATTTTATTCGTAGGGAAAGCTAGAACAGTTTTAATGTGAACCATTGTTTTGCCATTGGCAGCCATCTTTGAATCCTTTGTTATTCATGAGCTCTGCGGCACTTGGTGAAATCTTCCATCGTCCGTGTTTATAGAGTATAGCATAGTACTCAGAAGAAATATCATGCCAAAATTTTAGAGACAAGCTTCTTTTTACACATTCGACACATGAGGTACCAATTATCTCGATCTTTTTTAGAATTTGTTGGTCATTCTTGAAACATTTCATCAAATCTCAGTCAGGCTATTGTTTTACAATATAAATTATAAACATTCACAATAAACTAGTCGTGACATTTAATAAATCACCAAAAACTCTAAGGAGACGCTCAGCCGAAGCCAGTCAGCTCAATCCATAGTTCAGAATTAGCAAATGTTGAGCTGCTGTGGCAATGTAGTCTAGTAGTAGAGTCTGTTAAGGGAAAAAATGGGTAAAATCGTGCACTTTTGCGTAAAGGCGCCAAATTTGGACCAAACGTTCCTTAGGTGAAATAAATCAGTTTTCGGGAGGGGTGCCATCGTTTCGACCCAAGGGGGGTAGGGTAGGGGCAATTTTGTCTATTTCCTAATTTCCCAATATTTCCTTGGTATTAAAGGGTTATAGATAAACAAGACCATGACAATTCTTCCTGTATGGTGCCCTTCACATTGGACTAGGTCGGGGTGCAACAAATGTCCGGCAATGGGGGGAAGGGGGAGTTCGGGTCACATTTTCGTGCTATCCTCAGAGATCATGATTTCATCGTACATTCACAAATTCGACATAAATGTTCCTTAGGTAACATTTAACAGTTTTCGGAAGGGGTGTCACAATTTCGGCCCAATGGGGGGAGGGTAGGGAGAATTTTGTCCATCACCTGATTTACCCTATATTTCTGTGGTATTAAAGAGTTATCAATAAACAAATCCACGGTAATTCTTCATGAGTGGTCCCCTTCATATTTGACTAGATGGGGTGCTACAAACATTTGAAAAGGGGGAGGGGTGAGTAATGGATGAAATTTACATGCTATGCGCTTTTCAATTGCAATTTGATTGTACAGTTACCAAATCAGACAAGAATGTTCCTTAGGCAACATCTAACAGTTTTTGGAAGGGGTGCCACAATTTCTGGCCAAGGGGGGGAGGGTAGGGACAATTTTGTACTTTACCTGATTATCCCTATATTTCAGCGGTATTAAAGAGTTATTGATAAACAACACCATGTCAATTCTTCATAAATGGTCCCCTGCACATTTGACTAGATGAGGGTGCTACAAACATTTGTCGAGGGGGAGAGGCGGGTGATGGGTGAAATTTACATGTTATGCTCTTTTTAGTTGCAATTTCATTGCACAGTCACCAAATCTGATACGAATGTTCCTTAGGCAACATCTAACAGTTTTCAAAAGGGGTGCCACAATTCGGCCTAAGGGGGGGAGGGTAGGGACAATTTTGGACTTTACTTGATTATCCCTATATTTCAGAGGTATTAAAGAGTTATTGATAAAGAAAGCATGATAATTCTTCTTGAAGGGTCCCTTCACATTTGATTAGATGAGGGTGCTACAAACATTTGTTGAGGGGGAGAGGTGGGTTACAGGTGAAATTTACATGTTACATTGTGTTTTTTATTATAATTTGATTGTACAGTCACCAAATCCGACATCAATATTCCCTTAGGCAACATCTATCAGTTTTAGAAAGGGGTGCTACAATTTTGGCCCAAGAGGGGAGGGGTGGGACAATTTTGCCCATTGTGATTTTCCTTACTTTTATTAAAGGTATTAAAGAAACAACAGCATAATAGTTAGTACGATTCTCTTCGCATTTGGCTAGATTGGATGCAGAGTATCGATTACTCTTTAATACCTCTGAAATAAAGGGATGATCAGGTAAGGTACAAAATCGTCCCTACCCTCCCCCTTAGGCCGAAATTGTGGCCCTTTCCAAAAACTGTTAGATATTGCCTAAGGAACATTCATGTCGGATTTGGTGACTGTACAATCAAACTGAAATTAAAAAGCGCATAGCATGTAAAAATTTCATCCATTACTCACCCCTCCCCCATTTCAATTGTTTGTAGCACCCAATCTAGTCAAATATGAAGGGGACCATTCATGAATAATTACCGTGGATTTGTTTATTGATAACTCTTAAATACCGCTGAAATATAGGGTAAATCAGGTGATGGACAAAATTCTCCCTGCCCTCCCCCCATTGGGCCAAAAATGTGGCACCCCTTCGAAAACTGTTTAATGGTACCTAAGGAACATCTATGTCGAATTTTGTGATTGTACGATGAAATCATGATCTCTGAGGGTAGCACGAAAATGTGACCCGAAACTCCCCCTTCCCCCCTTGCCGGACATTTGTTGCACCCCCACCTAGTCCAATCTAAAGGGCACCATACAGGAAGAATTGTCATGGTCTCGTTTATCTAAAACCCTTAATATCAAGGAAATATTGGCAAATTAGGAAATAGACAAAATTGCCCCTACCCTACCCCCTTGGGTCGAGACGATGGCACCCTCCCGAAAACTGATTTATTTCACCTAAGGAACATTTGGTCCAAATTTGGCGCCTTTACGCAGAAGTGCACGATTTTACCTATTTTTTCCCTTAACAGACTCTACTATAGAGAACGACTTCAATGTTCACAAAGCTAAGAGCTCTAAACCTCTAAACCCTCCCCTTGAGTCCTCAGAGGCACAGCATTTGTACCCTCCTTTAAAAGGGTGCGAATTCCGACCCGCTCATTCGATTCATAAACAAAGAACCTAGACGACTTGCAAAGATTTGAGCGTGTAGTACTCTGCATCCAAAATATATTATTTCTCTACTTATAAATGTTTTTCCACTGAAGTATTAGAACTGGGACAAGTTAACACTAAAGCTACGGACCTGAAGGCGGTAGGCAAAGACCGATGATAACGCTATAATATTGGCTCTTTCAACAGAGGTAATAGTCCATTATTTCTTAACCAATTTTAAAATATTCTACAGCGTCTATAAAACGTAGAGTGATCCACAACGCAGTTATCGTTGGATGATCAGCTTAGCATTTGAAGGCATAGAGCAATAATATGTCTTCTCCGCAAAATTTCAGAAAGCTTCGGCGTTTTTTGGTGATGCTATAGGACTTTTAATGTTAAGCATGGGTAGAAAGAAAGATTAAGTCATGAAATTGTTGATCTTCAAAAAACTCAATTTTGGTTCCGACGGGTTGGCTAAGATTTTCTAATTACATGGAACAATTAAATTGAACATCAATTTTGAAATTTCGTGCAAAAGTGATAGCAATTTTTTTTTAGAGATGTCTAAAGTTGAACAAAGGGGTCTACTGTAGCTGGGATATTATGAAAAGCATTAACGCAAATAAAGATCGAAATATGTCAAGGCATTGCCAAAAGATGCTCCTACTGTCCTCTGAGTTTGATATTCGTCAAAGGAATATTAAAAAAGTTATGACCGAATTTATATTTACAGAAAATGCGCTTGGACTTTTCGTGGAGTCACCTAAACTAAATAGGAACTCAGAGATAGATTATAGTCTTGTTGACGAAATATGAAATAGAATAGCTTTTTTCGTGGTCTCATATCTCGTAGTATCTATATTTCCCTTTCCGAGTTTCCCTAATGGTCGCGTGTCGCGGGTTTGAAGTCGCAGGTCGCGGGTTTGACGTCACGGGTTTGAAAATGGCGCGGGTTTGAAGTCGCGGGTTTAAAAAAGTTGGAGATTTGATGTCGCGGGTTTTTAAAAAGTTAGTTTATTACATGAACAATAATGAGCATTACTTCTCAATTCAAATTGGCTTAAAAATTTGAACCCCTGTAAAAACTTTAAGCTTCCAGGCACGCTTACATGCATTGTTTACATTTTATTGATAAAACTAGAGTACTCGCAGTGAATGCATATGAGATACTGGCAAAATTAAATAGCACTAAATACAATCGAAAATATACTGCCTAATTACAGGAGTCACCGATAGGACCTCGATGTTTCGGGTGCATACGTACTGCTAATCTAGTCATCGTCGCAACCGAAATGTCGTGGCCATCAGTGACTTTACCTGCAGCGAATAATGTCATAAGTTACGATTTATAATCGTTATTATTTTTTCAATTTATTAGCTACTATTCTCTCATAGGTTTCTGCGTTTACTCGGTGTACTGCAGTTACCAACCTGATTAGTTAGTAATTCGAAACTGTGTTCCCTTTTATCCCCTGCTGATTTTTTCAACAATTTTGTCTTCCTCGAATGAGGAGTCAAACAAGTCTATCTCCTTGTATTATTGTATGCCGGGTAATGCTCTCCGTTGAGTCAAAAATAATATAGATTGTAATATATAGATTTAGGCAATGCCTAAAAGCGGAGCTCGAATAATTACTGACATACCAGCATTACTGTCATCGCGGTATCGACTTTTCTAGTTTTGATGACGTCATCGATGACGTAATGCCACGTGATCTTGGTGGTGCATTCCTTTGCTTCCAAAAAAAACATAATCCAAGTTTGGTCTCCTAGCAATGTTCCCTTCTCGAGATAATGACTTTTCCAGTATTGATGACGTCATCGATGACGTCATACCGCATGACGTTGGTGGTGCTCCCCCTTTCCACCAAATAACTTACCCAAGTTTGTTCACCTAGCGATGTTACCTTCTTGAGATATTGACTTCTCTAGTTTTGATGACGTCATCGATGACGTCATGCCACGTGACCTTGGTGGTGCGCCCCCCTTGCCTCCAAGATAACTTTACCCAAGTTTGGTCACCTAGCGATGTTACCTTCTTGAAATATTGACTTTTCTAGTTTTTATGACGTCATCGATGATGTCATCCCACTTGACCTTGGTGGTGCACCTCCCTTACCTCTAAGATAACTTTACCCAAGTTTGGTCACCTAGCGATGTTACCTTCTTGAGATATTCACTTCTCTATGTTTAATGACATCATCGATGACGTCATGCCACGTGACCTTGGTGGTGCAGCCCCCTTGCCTCCAAGATAACTTTTACCCAATTTTGGTCACCTAGCGATGTTACCTTATTGAAATATTAACTTCTCTAGTTTTGATGACGTCATCGATGACGTCATCCCACTTGACCTTGGTGGTGCACCTCCCTTACCTCTAAGATAACTTTACCCAAGTTTGGTCACCTAGCGATGTTATTTTCTTTAGATATTGACTTCCCTGGTTTTGATGACGTCATCGATGACGTCATGCCACGTGACCTTGGTGGTGCACCCTTCTTGCCTCCAAGATAACATTCCCAAGTTTGGTCACCTAGCGATGTTACCTTCTTTAGATATTGACTTCCTAGTTTTGATGACGTCATCGATGACGTCATGCCACGTGACCTTGGTGGTGCACCCTTCTTGCCTCCAAGATAACTTTCCAAGTTTGGTCACCTAGCGATGTTACCTTCTTTAGATATTGACTTCCCTAGTTTTGATGACGTCATCGATGACGTCATGCCACGTGACCTTGGTGGTGCGCCCCCCTTGCCTCCAAGATAACTTTACCCAAGTTTGGTCACCTAGCGATGTTACCTTCTTGAAATATTGACTTTTCTAGTTTTTATGACGTCATCGATGATGTCATCCCACTTGACCTTGGTGGTGCACCTCCCTTACCTCTAAGATAACTTTACCCAAGTTTGGTCACCTAGCGATGTTATTTTCTTTAGATATTGACTTCCTGGTTTTGATGACGTCATCGATGACGTCATGCCACGTGACCTTGGTGGTGCACCCTTCTTGCCTCCAAGATAACTTTCCCAAGTTTGGTCACCTAGCGATGTTACCTTCTTTAGATATTGACTTCCCTAGTTTTGATGACGTCATCGATGACGTCATGCCACGTGACCTTGGTGGTGCGCCCCCCTTGCCTCCAAGATAACTTTACCCAAGTTTGGTCACCTAGCGATGTTACCTTCTTGAAATATTGACTTTTCTAGTTTTTATGACGTCATCGATGATGTCATCCCACTTGACCTTGGTGGTGCACCTCCCTTACCTCTAAGATAACTTTACCCAAGTTTGGTCACCTAGCGATGTTATTTTCTTTAGATATTGACTTCCCTGGTTTTGATGACGTCATCGATGACGTCATGCCACGTGACCTTGGTGGTGCACCCTTCTTGCCTCCAAGATAACTTTCCCAAGTTTGGTCACCTAGCGATGTTACCTTCTTTAGATATTGACTTCCCTAGTTTTGATGACGTCATCGATGACGTCATGCCACGTGACCTTGGTGGTGCGCCCCCCTTGCCTCCAAGATAACTTTACCCAAGTTTGGTCACCTAGCGATGTTACCTTCTTGAAATATTGACTTTTCTAGTTTTTATGACGTCATCGATGATGTCATCCCACTTGACCTTGGTGGTGCACCTCCCTTACCTCTAAGATAACTTTACCCAAGTTTGGTCACCTAGCGATGTTATTTCTTTAGATATTGACTTCCTGGTTTTGATGACGTCATCGATGACGTCATGCCACGTGACCTTGGTGGTGCACCCTTCTTGCCTCCAAGATAACTTTCCCAAGTTTGGTCACCTAGCGATGTTACCTTCTTTAGATATTGACTTCCCTAGTTTTGATGACGTCATCGATGACGTCATGCCACGTGACCTTGGTGGTGCACCCTTCTTGCCTCCAAAATAACTTTACCCAAGTTTGGTCACCAAGCGATGTTACCTTCTTGAAATATTGACTTCTCTAGTTTGATGACGTCATCGATGACGTCATCCCCCTTACCTCCAAGATAACTTTACCCAAGTTTGGTCACCAAGCGATGTTACCTTCTTGAAATATTGACTTCTCTAGTTTTGATGACGTCATCGATGACGTCATCCCCTTACCTCCAAGATAACTTTACCCAAGTTTGGTCACCTAACGATGTTGCCTTCTTGATATATTGACTTTTCTAGTTTTGATGACGTCATCGATGACGTCATGCCGCGTGACCTAGGTGGTGCACCCCCCTTGCCTCTAACATCTTTAATTAACCCAATGTTGGTCAACTAGCGCCGTGCCGGAGCTCCGTTAAAAACTAAACACGAAGGCGACAAAAATAGAAGCACACGCGCGCGCGGTGCGTTCTTGCCTACACACACGGAATCTAAACGTTCTATTCAGGAATGAAAATAAAAAAAATCATATCTCCAGAAGGAAAGCTCCAATAACAACCAAACTTGGCAAAAGTTGTCTTTAGATTCATACCTGTCTATTGTCCAAGTCACGTGACATGACGTCACTGTTTACGTCATTGATATTGACAAAAACCTCTGAAACCACTCAAAAGCGACTTGATGGTCATACGTCTGAATTCTGATACCACTTTTCCTTATGTATGGTGCTCCGCTCAGGAGCTCCGCTAGAAACTCCGTAGGATGCTCGTACTAGGCGATGATGAAAACTAGTAATCTGCTAATGTTCATGTACAATAGAAAGCTTTTTTAAAGCCTGGATTTCAAGTCTACAACTTTTTCAAACCCGCAACTTCAATTCTACAACTTTTTAAAACCCGCGACTTCAAACCCGCGCCCTTTTCAAACCCGCGACACGCGACTTCAAACCCGCGATCCGCGACACGCGACCATTATTAGGGAAACTCTACTTGCCTTATACTTGCCGTTGGTGATTGTAGAGTCAGATTACTAGCTAATTGAAACCAAGTGGGGAAGTGCTAATGATTTCTATTTTTTCTTTATAGCTCTAAATTGACTTTTCCTAGTATTTCGGGGAACTATGGGGAATATTTGTGGGAAAACTTGGGGAAAAAGTAGAGTTTTCCTTCCCAAATGCCGATAATCTCGTCCGATCATCTGGGGTCAAGTGTTAATTGAATGCCTATTAATTTCAAATCGATCAACGCCAGGGAACTCTTGGAAGGTTTAAGTCTAAACCGTCTAGCGAAAAGGGTACGCTACTAGCTGCAGGTAATTATTATAGCTCAACATCTGAGTCCTCGTCGAGCGCCATGGCATTTTCATCACCGGCTTCTTCGATGTCTGATTGATTGATTGCACATCTGTTTCTAATTATGGTGATTCAGTGAAGGGGGCGTTTATTAGACATGGGGCGTTTGTTGAGAGGGGCGTTCAATACAAACTTGTGAGCTGAGGGGGGCGTTAATTAGATAGGAGGCGTTTATCGGAAAGGGGGTGTTCATTACATCATTTACGGTATACTTTAATCCCAAGTCAGATGTTTTAATAATTGGGCTTTTGTTTTAAAACCAAAACGAGCCGTAAATTCAGGTATTTTTTAGCGCGCAACACTTCACCCTGTTAAAGGCCCAGACGCGACTAAATTTAACGTACTTTCTTTGCAAGGCTAAGGGACGTGTCATTATTTACCGGGGGGGGGGGGGGGGGGGGGGAGGGCTCCCATTTTTTTTCAAACAAGGCTAAAAAAATTACGACCCTCCCCTTGAACATAACAAAAAAAATGTGACCCTCCCCCAGGTAGGTAAAAAAATGGGACCCTCCCCATGTAATTTATTTCTGAAAAAAACCTGTCAGATAGACTATTGTCCGAGTGATGCAATGTCTCTTTCATTCTTCTTAATATAGAAATACTTTCTTACTTCTTCCAAAGCTAAGGAACCGCGGTTATTATTTATCGCCTAGAGTATTTACGTGAGGATTTTGGGTAATACACGGGGAAAATGCAGTGATCCTCCCTCTATGAGTAGAATGATTAACGTGATCCCACCTCTCCTGTCTCCTATTTGACCTATAGTCACTGAAGACATTTTGCCGAAAAAAGGGGGAAGCATATCTTTCTTTGCGCGCGAAGCGCGCCCGAATTTTGATAAACGCATTTCATCAAGCCACAGAGAAAGGGTACATGAACATGTGTTGTGTACGGTATAGTAAACAAAGCCTGTAAAGAGCCCAGGAAGTACGCTACAAATATAGGTTAGATGAAAGCTTCTATGGGCTCCTGAGCCAGCAAGGTTATATTATTCAAGCGCACAACTGCGCGCCGCAAATGAAGAAGTTATAAATATTCATGTGCGCGAAGCGCGGCCCAACGGACGAATTTCTATGCTTGTAACGTCGAAAACTCACGCTTACCTATGGGGTCTTCTTTCAAATATATAGTGACTTGCCCGCCAGGCCTATCATTGCAGGGCATTTTTGGGAGAGTTTGCTTTTCCTCGTCAAGATACACTTGTTCTTGTAAACGGCGTCAGGGTAGTGTCTTCATTGCTCAAAGAGTATATTAGATGTCATTCTTTATGCGCGAAATGTTTATAGAAAAGTTGCTGAAATAACCACTATCGCCATCTGTTTTACCCTCTTCATCGTCCAAATGTTTGATGAAAAATTATGACCCTCTCCCAAACAGGAGTGAAAAAAATTTGGACCCTCCCTTTGGACACGCGAAAAAAATTAGGACCCTCCCCACAGAAATAGCAGCCCCCCCCCCCCCTAAATAATGACACGTCCCTAATGTATGCCGAGTACGGATGTGACATTTCTAGTTAGTGTGTGTTCCTATATTCTTTTCTTTCTGTTCTGTTTATTTCATATTTTTGTGGTGCACAAAATAAAGTCATTCTGAAATAACTTCGAATTATTCGTGTAATGAATGAAAGATACGGAATTTTGGATTTTGAATTGGTTCATTAATATGTAATGTATTTTACCGATTCTTCTGTTGTGCCGGTACATTTGAACTCATGGCGTCCAGGGGAGAGTATTTCCGAACTGAACATCTTACCTTTCAATGCAACTCATCACAAATTAGGAAAAGATTTGTTCGGAAAATCGGCGTACATACCTGGGTTACATGGCTTTTTCACGCGAGGATACCGAATAGGGGACTCAGTCAAGGGAAAAATTAATTATAAGGCATCGATTTCAGAGAAGAAAATGAATAAATTAAGAAAGTGGAATTGTTTCCTTTGAGCAGCACGAGATGGTCCATTCTCTACTGGAAAGAAAAGCTAATGGAATTTTTATCATTTTATTAAACGAGAATATGCTAATTCGGACCTACAAGATTGCATACTTATCTGAATTTTCGTGTTTCGTTAATAGCTTGAGACACTCTATCAACAAATACAAAATATTTTTAAAGTTGGTATTCCATATGGATACCACAGATAAAAGCTGAAGAATGATTACTTTAATAACTTCATCTTTAAACCCATTTACAATAAACCACTGAGCTAATTTCCTCGCTTGCTCTCCGTCGTTCGATGGTGTGTGATAAAATAGAAAAGCTTCCTTAGGGCCAAAAACTAGTGGGGATGAGATTGGAAAATCAAAATTTGAAGTCCTCGCACTAAAAGTGTTTTTTCTATGATGCAATTTAGACAGTGGAAAAGAGAATATTCGTGAAAATCATTTGAAAACTAATTTTAAATTTGTAATAGGAAAATCATGCCTTTCGAATTCCTAGACCCTGTTCTTGACATTAAGCATGCGGTTCGCGACCTACCGTCAAAAATGGCTCATTTCACTCTTGCTCCTCCGTCCTTATTCACAACTGAGTAGAGCACGACTTGCTTGTGAAGAACGGGAGGTAGGGCACCCACGCCAAGGCTAAACTTCTACTGCACAAATTGTCATCAATTTTCTGTTTACATTATATTAGCTGTGTTGGAAGCTGCGCATAAAAATCGTGACTTATAAAGATTATCGTTATTAAATGCAAACAAGATAAAATCCCTCAAGTGACTAAGGCAACGCTTTGTTGACTACTAACTAATGTCCAACGTCAGGGACTACTTTTCCGGTGGAGGAGTATGTGGGGAGTAGCTGTAAAAGTGTGTACTTCGCAAGCCGTAACCAGGACTTAGTACAAAGGAAATAGAAATAGAAAATGCATCGCCTTACCTACCCGAGGGTGGTAATTTACATATTCGCCGCTTTTCATGGAGCCTGAGACGACTTAATACTGGAGTTGTTCCGCATAAAAACGTTAGAGGTGCAAATGAAGCGAGCCATTGTCTCAGTATTTGTGACTTATAGTATTAGACAATAATTTGTTCTGTATCAGAATAAAACTCTCGCGCACATCAAAGGCTTTCAATGTTATAGTTACCTCTAGGTGACTATTGCAAGAGTAAACAAAACCCTGAACCTATCAGCGCGCGGATTTCTTTGGGTCACCCGAGTCATACTGAAATGTAATGTGATTTTAGACGTTCCCAATGATTGCTTTTCAACGGCTTTTCTGATCGCAAGATTTGTCGTACGCCTTGAGAGACATGGAATAAGCAGATTTTTGGACCTAAAATTCCCAAACAACGTAAGTTTTGCACCGTCGATGGTTGAGATGAATAGTTCTATCCTTTCGCTATCGCCGAGTGTCGATTTTGAGCGGATTCGAGCGTTTGTTCGAATTTATGGCTGTTTTCGCTCGGGAGGTGTTGTCGAAGTCTCCAACTTTTGAAAGAGATTATATAGAGGAGAGAGGGGTGAAATAAAAATCGCTAAAAACGGACTTACAACTCAAATTTATCGAAATACAGGATGACTGAATGAAAGTTTATTATTGTTCTATTATTTATCTTACAGAAGGGATATTTGATGACTCACTACAGTCGCTAGCGAAGCAAAGGTTCATGTAAGTGAAGTCAATAACAAACATTACGGTATTGAAACCACTTCAGCTTTATTTAAATTATTATTTTAAACTCCCACGGAGCTTGGGGAACCTGTGCTTGCCTGGGTGTCTTTCATACGGGAGCGAAACTCGTATACCAAGAACTGGCTGCTCACGAAAAGTTTAATAACTTCATCAAACCAAAATACGAAGAGGTGACACAAATGCACCACTTACAGACAACCAAAACGAAGAATTTGTTCTTTTTCGAATTTTATTTAACGCAGAAAATAAAAAGAAATAGGTACTCATTCACGTTCGGCTCGTTTGCTGCTTTACTCGTCGTCCAGAAAACTCATTCTCGCGCGCGAAAGGTCCATCTTCTCCATCCTCTTGTGAGACAAAATGGCCGTTTTCACACTAGAGACGAACAAATCGTCTGGACGGACAAATCGTCTGTAGACGAACAAATCGTCTGATGTGAAAACGGGACGAACAAATTTGACGATTTGTCCGTCTAGACGATTTGTTCGTCTTCTAGTGTGAAAACGGCCAATGTCTTCCTCTTCCTCGGGGACTCCCCTATTTTATTTTATTTTATTTTTTATTTATTTATTTATTTTTTTTTTTGGGGGGGGGGGGTTGCTCGTCGGGAACTTTCGATTTTACCCCTAAAAGGTACCTAAAACGGCGTCGCTTAGTTGATTTTGACCCCCAAAAGGTACCAACAAGACGTATTTTCTCTCGTAATTTTCTCTTGAATTTTTTTTGCTAGAACGGACCCCTAACTGGTAGGCACAGACAGATTCTGCTCAAAAATTGCTCAAAAGTTGCCCCCAAAACCCTCAAAAGTTGCTCAAAAGTTGCTCTAATTCTGAAAAAGTTGATCACATAATCAAACAAGTTGCTCCCCCAATAAGAGCATTCCTTCACACTTGTCGTCTGATATATTTAAAAAATGACAAAAGAGTCAGGTTCATGTGCACTCAACTCAATATCTACAACAAGATCAAGCAATTCTAAACACCATCCGGCATAATCATACTAATCAATACGGTTGATTAATTAATAAGAGACTCACTTACCGTTTGAAGTATCAAACTCATAAAATACAATAATAGCTGCTACTATTTTGAAAGAAAACTATAACAAATAAGGAAGTCCTGTCAGGTTCTGTCCCATTCTGCCCAATTTTCTCTAGCAAGTTGAATAGGGTCTCCCACCAGTTTTGCTTCTGCTCTATATTTGGAATAACACAGGATACCCAACGAGACATCCATATATTGAAGAGACCTCTGAGCACCCAAGACGAAAAAGTGTTTTAAAAAAAAACAATTTATTTCATTTTTTATTTTTTAGCAAGATTTTTCGTTCTGCGTTGATTTGAAATGGCAAAATGTATCACCATTGCCATTTTGTTGTGAAAATTTGCTCGTAAATAACGGAAAATCAAAAAAGTTGCTCATAGTTGAAAAAGTTGCTCAGAATTGAAAAAGTTGCTCAAAACTGAAAAAGTTGCTCAAAAGTTGCCGAGCAGAATCTGTCTGTGCCTACTAACTGGTACCTATCTGGAAAAAAGATGCAAGTTTTCAAATTTTACTCCTAAAAGGTACCAGTGGCCTAATTTTAAACCCTAAAAGGTACGACGAGCACCCCCGCCCCAAAAATATAGGAGTCACCCCCCCCCCCCCCCCCCCCCCCCCCCCCCCCCCCCCGGGCACCCCCGCCCAAAAAATATAGGAGTCCCCCGGGCGAAGAACAAGAAGCAGTCACCAAAAATAAGGCAAACCAAGCATAAAATTCTGAGTTAGGACAAAAATACTATTAGTTTCTTGAAAAGCAATATACAAGAATTATGTATCATGTGTTATTTATTATGTAGACTAAAATAGTCGCGCCAAAAAAGCACTTTTGGGAGGCGATCTCAGTAGCAGCGACTTTCCGCACGCTGCCTTGACAACGTAAACAACCCAAAATGGAGCGAAAACATGCCACGTTTTAAAACCGCCGATTTTGTGCGCCCGCGAGCCCACCGTGGTTGTTAAATCGAGAATCGTAAATCGGGGTTCCACTGTATTGTGAGTTGAACTATTCTACGTCTTTCGACAGTAACTAACTAAGGCCCGTCTCGCTTTCGGCTGCCAGTAACTCAGCTTACACGAGCTGCACGTCCGCCTCCAATATTCACATTCATTAACATTTATATTTACATGTATTGTACATTTATCGTCATTATCATAGTCACCATCGTTACTATTATTAACTACATTGCGATGCAGTTATGCGCAACACGGTTATCTTACTGGGCGAGTGGTTTTTGATCACCTCCGACCCATACAGTGAATTCCAGTCTTCTCTGCGCCGAGAATTTGGTAAAGCATAATTTCTTTCACGTGAAACATTTTGCGTTTTCGGAGATTATCGATAAGTACATGTTATAAATTCTTTAATTGCATTTGTAGATGCTATCGCAGCTTTTAAATCGTATAATAATTTTCGACGTTTGAGCTTAGCCTTAGGACCATTTCACAATAGATTTACCGACTTGTTTAAGGCACCGTAGTCTACACTACGGCGGTTTAATTTGAAAACGGCTAATCATTTATACGGTTGTGCCTTCCGTCCACACTACGCCGGCTAAATTCCCACCGAAAACGGAATTCGAAAATGCTGCCGAAAGATAAATTTGAAAACGCCAGCTATACGTTTTAGACCTCGTCCACACTTCACCGTTTTCAAACGAAAACGGATACTTTTTGCTCCGTTTTCATATCGTTTTGGTATTGTTTACGCCGTTTTCGGTGATCGTTTTCGGCGTTGTAGTGTGGACGATAGCCGTATCCGGAGCAAAAAGTATCCGTTTTCGTTTGAAAACGGTGTAGTGTGGACGGGGTATTAGTGTGGACGGCGAAAACGGAGCTTTTCGAAAATGAATTTATGACCGCGCGGGCTCTCGTTTTTCTTTTGGCGCATGCGCTAAGCTGACGTTTTTTGTGCGTTTTCAAATTTAGCCGCAATCTCGTACCCAGAGCCCGTGCATCTTTGAGCCAGCGGCAATATACAGGGCTCTGGAATAATCAATTTTTTTATACCAAAAATCTGGGTACTCTCCAGTGCGCATGCGTTTGACCTTGACCGTCAAACCTCGTGGATTTATCAAAAATCGTGGATTTATCACACAGTTCTTCAATATATTATAGGAATTTTCACATTTTACAGTCGTGGTTATAAAACCAGCCAACAAGAGCTTTAAAAACACGAATTACTGAGATATTTCACTCAGTTTTGAGCAGGTTTTGTTTTTGCAAAACAGCGCGCGTTCTGCTTGACATTGAAAGTAATAATAATAATAATAATAATAATAATATAAATTTTCATATAGCGCCATTCTACTAAAAATCCAATAGCGCTTTACAATAATTAATAATGGCGTGATCTTCGTCAGCAGCGCACGCGCGACAAATTGTCAACAAACGAACATTTGCCTCAGAATCAAGACTTTTTTTGCATGATTTGTCTTGTTATAACGCTAGTTTGGAAAAATGATCTTACGAAACGCTTACGAACATTCATAACAATAGATCTACAACTGGAAAGACTTTGAAGAGCAGCGTTGGATACCGGGAATATGTTTTCGCCCAACAGGTGATGCTTGTGTGAAAATATTTTCTGTTAGATTTCCTCCGAATTCAAATCGCGCGCATGGGCAGTGGAGAGGAATGACGAGCCAATGAAAATCGTCGCACGACTTGATTATTCCAGAGCTCCGTATCTTGGCGCTGGCCTAAAAGATACACGGGCTCTGGGAACGAGATTGATTTAGCCGGTGTGTGTGGACGGATATTTAGATATAGATATTATCATATAATTATCCCTTGATAAATGATACTAGATATCTAACCACTAACTAGATTACCTCCCTCTCCCTTCCTGGACCCCTTGATATTGCGATATTATCTGACATTATCATCTTAGATTCTAGTAGATATGTAACTAGATTACCTCCCTCTCCCTATCCTCAGCCCCTTGATATTGCGATATTGTCTGTTATATCCCAGTGACCAATTTTAACGTGAGCTCATTGGTCGAAACGTATCACGTGGTGCATTTTCACAGGACAGATATCAGACGATATTGTCCGTCGGAAGTGATATACGTCCTTTGAGAAATGTTTTAAGCAAAAACTGGATATTTTCTGTTTAAAAAATAATGGAAAACAAGCAACCAAGGTTTTTCTCTAAGAATATAGTGATGAAATACGGAAATTGATGGCTGAGGCGGCACCGGAAAACACAAAAAGTCAACCAAACAGGCCGTGAATGTTTTGAATGGTTTAGAAAGTTGTTAGTTTTTGTTTTGTTTCAATCCAAGTAATTCGGTTTGACATTCGCGAAAAAAATGAAAGAACTAATCAAAAGCAAAATGACGATAAAAGCATTGCTCTTTAACTTACCACTTGTCGTAGCTTGGCAAATAGAAAAACAACTTGCAACCAGCTCAACCAAATAAGTTGTAGTCCAGGGGCCGGTTCCTAGAAGGTCAGTTAAGAGTTATCAGCAGATAACTCTTATCCAACGGATAAATCCTGAACAAATCCTATACAACGCAACAGATAACTTTTATCCATGGATAACTTTATCCAACCTTTCAGGAACCGGCCCCAGCAAGCCGACTTCCAAGTTCGATCAGCAGCGCTAAATTTTTCCAACTCTGCATTTCACGGATGTAATTTATACTTCAGTTCACAGCAGAACAATTAATTAACAGTCCCGGCAAGGAATCAGACCTGAAAACCCGAAATTTCTGCTAGATTTCTGTAGGAAAGCACTCGGAAAAGCACTAGAACTTGTGCGTTGCAAATTTGTTTTGTGCATTCGCTCGGATTTTCTAGCCCCACGTTAGGGTGTGATTGACAGTTTTTGTGTCAACCAGTCACATCTCGAATAAAAATATCTTAGCCAATCACCGATTACGATTTGTCTTTTCGCGCCGTACTGCAGTTTAGTGGTTTTCTCAAGTTCACAAAAAATTTTCTCTCTCGAGTTTTTCAGTGAAGTCGCTGGGATATAAAATAAATAAACCCCTTCTTGGCTTGCTGTAATATCGGCGTATAATGTCCGCGGATGAAAAATGGTCCTCAAAATTTCACAGTTGCCCTCGAAGCTTCGCTTCTCGGCCAACTGTTCATTTTTCGTACCATTTCTCATCCTTGGACATTTTACGCCGATATTACAGCCGACAGAAGCGGTTTGTTTAGTAAATATTATCTCCTTAGATTCTAGTAGATATCTAACTACCTCCCTCTCCCTTCCTCGGCCCCTTGATATTGCGATATTATCTGATATTATCATCTTAGATTCTAGTGGATATCTAATTAGATTACCTCCCTTTTCCTTCATGGGCCCCTTGATATTGCGATATTATCTGATATTATCACCGTAGACTCTATTAGATATGTAACTAGATTAACTCCTCGATTCCTCTCCCTTCCTGAGCCCCTTGATATTGCGATATTATCTGATATTATCATCTCAGATTCTAATAGATATCTAATTACATTACCTCTCTCTCCCTTCATGGGCCTCTTGATATTGTGATATTTAACAAAAATCCCCCGAAGGGCAGATGAATAGTTGCGGATATATACCGAGACGCGAAGCGTCGAGGAATATATCCACCGCTATAGGCACCGACCCTGAGGGGGATAGTGGTTTTAGTATATACCAAATAGAATAAAATACGGTTTTAAACGATTCAATACGCAGTTTCGCTCGCCAAACGAGCCGCCATTTTGAGAGTCTTCTCTCAAAACAGTAAATAGTGTTGGCTATCTACTATTTCAGGAACCAATCTGAGCGTGAGAAAATGACTATTCACTGATTTGGTATATATACTTATATCTGATACATTAACGTCTTAGATTCTAGTAGATTACTGGATTACCTCGCCCCTGCTAACTAGCCCCTCGACGCTGTGTTTTTCTGTGATGCATTTGTAGAAAAAAGCTATGTCTGAAATATACTTCTTTTCTGTAGCACATTTGTAGAACGAAGTTCATATGTTAAGAGCGAGTTTCTGTAAATATCAACCAAGTCGGGAAGAGTCGAAAAAATCAAAATTTCCCAAACTTTCCTTAAACATAGTCTATGATGAGGTGTCTTCGGCGCTGAAAGAATTTTTGATTTAATTAAATGTCGTTGAGAAAACCCGGATTTTTCATTTTTTGTCCAAAAAGGGGTGAAAACCTGGCCTTTTTTGCCCCAATTTAACGTCTCCCTGCAGAAAACTTTTTATCAAAATACCAAGTTATTTTCTGAAAAGTACATCATATGTGCGTTCGTTTTAACTTCTTTGCACAAACATCCGTTACACATACAAAATTTTCTGTATTTTTAAATATTTTTAAAAAAGTGCACGTTTTCGAAATGTAGAAAAATAACCATATTTGCGACCAAATATCACCCATGTTGGGACGAGTTCGAACATAAGAAAGGTATCATAGAAAAGGGCATTTATTCTCCTTTCGGGAAATATAAAAACATTTTTGTGCAATTAAAATGGCGAGCTTCTGTAAACCCTTAAAGATGACGGCCTAATCGCCTAAAGCAAGATTTTCCAGGTATATATAGAATATATTGTCTATACCACGCAATACCTTGTACATTTTTCACAAAATATAACTAAAGTAGCTACTAAATACAATGAATTATAGCAAAACATATTTCATTGTCACGTTTGACTAATTTTACAGCATTTTAGTGATGTTTGTACAAGGGAGGGGAGAGGGGAGGCCACACCCTCTGAGGTTTACTGGCTAGTGATATTTTCGAGAGGGTTTAGAATTAGGACATCAAATTTGCAGTAGCTGTGGTGTTTCCACTGCACAACGTTAGTTGGGAAGGTGTCATTTTGTTACCATGGTAACAAGGTATAACATCAAAAAATGTTCAGCAATTTCTTTGTCCGCGCAGGCTTTCGATGAAGATGTCCAATACTATTATCAGGTTCAATACTTACTTCCTAGCAATAGGTTACGGAGGTTTTGCAGACAAGATACCTTGACGGGATAGAGAACCCTTAATTTGCATAAAAGTCGACATTTTTGTGAATATATTTGCCACCCTTTGTGCTGAGTCTGTGGAAAGTTGGTCAAGTAGGTAAGGTAAGGAACTCTAAGTTGTCCACTAAAAAGGTTTCGATTTGGTTGCAGCGTAATGAAAATCAAGGTGGAAAAAAACTCAATATTCTGTTTTGCTGATTCACTTATTAGCTAAAAAATAAACTATTAAGCCTGTTTTTCTGTATTTTTTTAATTACTTTACTGGAAATGGACTAAACATTAATATAATACTTAGCAGCAATTTGAAAAAAATATAGTAAAAATGAACTTCAATGAAATGCTTTTGTTTGGCTTAACGATTTATAGATACGTGTTTAAATTATATATTTTAGCATGCGGGTTTCTCCATCTCTGTTTGTTAATCATTCTTTGTTCGTTGAAAACAATGTCGTTTGAATTGATGCAAACGAAAAATATATCAAACTATTTTGACAAATAAAACAGTCCATACATTATTAGGCGCTACGAAATGCCTATGTGTATCTCCACTTTATTATCCACGGTAAAAATATCACCTTCATTTCTTTATCACCTTAAAACATTTCCTTCAATTTTCAAAGAAGAAAAAAAAAAACATTTTCTTCAAACTTGACATTTAATTTTAGCGGAGCTCCAGCAGAGCCCCATAGCTACATGCAGAAAAAGAAGAAATAAAACAAAAGTGTATATGCATCGACCTCAATCTCGTTCCCAGAGCCTCTCGGTCATGCTTACTCGGGACGCAGACGAAATCGGATGTATCCGGTTTTCCATATATGGTGACCGTCTTTGTTCGTTAGGCAAATTTCAAAATAGCGGGCGGGAATATCGGCCAATCAGAATTGCCTACGATTGTCTGCCGTCAGTGCCTACGACAAACAACAACAGCAGAGTAGGCTCTGGGAACGAGATTGGCATCGACCTGTTTTGTCATGGACTTCCGGTTTGTGCGTTCGTCCGGGATCACACAGGCAACCCACCAGTTTTTTTTAGCGGAGCTAAATAAAAGTTATGTATATCATGGGAAGGGATGAATCTTCCCATGGCAAGGGGTTGCAACAGCATGGTCACGGGGTATGACGTAATCGATGACGCCATCAAACGAGAAAGTGTATATGTATTGGGAAGGGATGAACCTCAGACAACAGAACTTGGGTGAAATTATCTAAGTGACAAGCGGGGTGGAATTGCGTTGTCACGTGTTATGACATCATCGATGACGTCATCACGAGAAACGGTTTATATCTTAGGGAGGGATGAGCCTCAGACAACCAAACTTTGGTGAAAATGTCTAAGTGGCAATGGGGGTGCAACTGCGTGGTCAAGTGGTGTGACGTCATCCATAATAATAATAATAATAATAATAATAATATTTAATACTTGTTATGCGCATTTTAGCATGTGGATATGATCAAATGCGCAGTACATGAATATTAAAATACAATTCCTAAAAATATGAGATAAAAATATTATATATATAGATAAAATTTATAAATATATATAATAGATAAGATAAAATATATATATAATAAAAAAGTTACTAATGATTTAAATTAATGCTAAATAGAATAAAGCTAAAAATATAAAGCTAAAAATGTTTAAAATAGTTAAATAGAATAAAGTCACTGTATGCTAATCTAAAAAGTAAGTCTTGAGACTTGACTTAAAGCAATTAAAATTGTTAATGTTCCTTAAATTTGATGGCAAATGAGAAAAGGTTTATATCTTGGGAAGGGATGAGCCAAATTGTTTCCACTTTGATAATACATAGAGGATATCACATGGCCGCGCGGAGATACGAATTTTATCTTCACAAATAGAGTCAAACATGTTTTCTTCAAAGTCGAAAATGTAAATTTAATATCTGCTTGGTGCATAATCCGCTGACACAGTTAATGCCAGGGGCGTGTCTGCCTCTAAGCCAAGTGAGTACGGCTTACACTTTCTTTTACCAATTGAAAATATCCGTGTATTTATTTATTTTTCTAAGTGCTGAATCAGCAAAATAGAACTCACCGTTGTTTCCCTGTCTTTGTATTATGTTGCAAACAAACTGAAACCCTTTTAGTAGACTATTTAGAATGCCTTACATATTTGACCAGCTTTCCACAAAATCAGCACAAAGGCTGGCAAATATATATGCACAAAAAAGGCAAATTTTATGCAAATAAGGGTTCTCATTCCCGTCAAGATTTTTTAAGGATGGCATGGTCGAAATTGATTTGAAACCTCCGTAACTTATTGCTATAGGTAGTAAGTCTTAAACCCTAAAAATTTTGATTGAAAGCCAAAGGAGAAAGAAATTGCCGAACATAGCTCTAACCTGAACATATGATGACGCTCTAACTCGTTACCATGGTAACGAAATGACAATTTCCCAATAAATATTGTGCGATGGAAACATCAACAGCTACTGAAAATTTGGTGTCCTAATTCTAAAGCCTGTCGAAAATATCGCAAGTAAACCTCGGAGGGGGTGGCCCTTCCCTCTCCCTTGTACAAACATCACTAAAATGCTATAAAATTAGCAAAATGTGACAATAAAATATGTTTTGCTATAATTCAATGTATTTAATAGCTATTTTAGTTATTTTTTGTCAAACATTTACAACGTATTGCGTGGTAAAAATAAAATATTCTGCATATACATAGAAATCCCATGTTAATTTAGGCGGTTAGAGCGTCGCCTTCAAGGATTTGCAGAAACTCGCCATTTTAATTGCACAAAACGTTTTTTGTGGGAATTAATTCCCTTTTCTATGATATCTTTCTTATGTTCAAACACGTCCCAACATGGGCGATATTCGGTCGCAAATATGGTTAATTTTTTACATTTCGAAAACGTGCACTTTTTCAAAAATATTTAAAAATACAGAAAATATTGTATGTGTAGCGGATGTTTGTGCAAAGAAGTTAAAACGAATGCACATATGATGTACTTTTCAGAAAATAACTTGGTATTTTGATAAATACTTGCGATTGTTCTTTAGGGAGACGTTAAATTGGGGCAAAAATTACCAGGTTTTAACCCCTTTTTGGGCAAAAAAAAAAGAAAAATCCGGGTTTTGTCACCGACATTTAAATTACCACTGTATGCATTGCTACGCGACCTCAAAATTCAAAATTGCGATGCGCGATTGGCGATTTTTAGCCGTCAATCAAACCAAAACACTGGATTGGCCACTTCAGGGGGCCGACATTGATTGCAAAATCAACTAAGAAAAACGGTTTTGAGCTGTCCTTCGGCTTCCTTGAATCGAATGTTTAACTTTCTGGTTCAAGAAAATTGATAATAATTTTCTTGCGTAAAATCGCCAATCGCCCAACAGTGAATTTTAAGGTCGCGTAGCAATGCATACGGTGGTAAATCAAAAAATTCTTTGAGCGCCGAAGACACCTCATCATAGACTATGTTTAAGGAAAGTTTGGGAAATTTTGATTTTTTCGACTCTTCCCGACTTGGTTGATATTTACAGAAACTTGCTCTTAAATGGACTAGCTTTTCTGTTTTGCATATGTAGACCGAAAAATGAACTAGTTTTTCTGTTGCGCATTTGTACAAGAAAGCAATGTGTAAAATGGACTAGCTTTATGTTGTGCATTTGTAGAAAAAATGAACTAGTCTATGATCTGTAGCACATTTGTAGAACGAAGTTCATATGTTAAATGGACTAGCTTTTCTGTTTTGCATATGTAGACCGAAACCATGTGTAAAATGAACTAGTTTTTCTGTTGCGCATTTGTACAAGAAAGCTATGTGTAAAATGGACATAGCTTTATGTTGTGCATTTGAAGAACGAAGCTATGTGAAAAATTAACTAGTCTATCTGTTGTGCATTTGTAGAACGAAGCTGTGTAAAATGAACTAGTTTTTCTGTTGCGCATTTGTACAAGAAAGCTATGAGTAAAACGAGGTAGTTTTCCTATTGCGCATTTTTAAAACAAAGCACATGTGTAAAATGAACTAGCCTATCTGTTGTGCATTTGTAGAGCTTAGTTTTTCTGTTGCGCATTTGTAGAACGAAGCTCATGTGTAAAGTGAATTTGAAAGCTACATGTATGTGTAAAACGAGAGGTAGTTTTTCTATTGCGCATTTTTCGGACGAAGCTCATGTGTGTAAAATGAACTAGCGTATCTATTGCGCATTTGTAGGACGAAGCTATGTCTAGAATGAACTAGTTTTTCTGTTGCGCGTTTGTGGAACGAAGCGCATGTGTAAAATGAACTGGCCTATCTGTTGTGCATTTGTAGAGCGGAGCTATGTGTAAAAGTAGAACGTAGCTATGTGTAAAATGAACTAGTTTTTCTGTTGCGCATTTGTAGAACGAAGCTCATGTGTAAAGTGAACTAGCTTATCATTGTGCATTTGTAGAACGTAGCTATCTGTAAAATGAACTAGTTTTTCTGTTGCGCATTTGTAGAACGAAGCTCGTGTGTAAAGTGAACTAGCTTATCTTTTGTGCATTTGTAGAACGAAGCTATGTGTAAAATGAACTAGTGTTTCTGTTGCGCATTTGTAGAACGAAGCTCATGTGTAAAGTGAACTAGCTTATCATTTGTGCATTTGTAGAACGTAGCTATCTGTAAAATGAACTAGTTTTTCTGTTGCGCATTTGAAGAACGAAGCTCGTGTGTAAAGTGAACTAGCTTATCTTTTGTGCATTTGTAGAACGAAGCTATGTGTAAAATGAACTAGTGTTTCTGTTGCGCATTCGTAGAACGAAGCTCATGTGTAAAGTGAACTAGCCTATCTTCTGTGCATTTGTAGAACGAGCTATGTGTAAAATGAACTAGTTTTTCTGTTGCGCATTTGTAGAACGAAGCTCATGTGTAAAGTGAACTAGCTTATCTTTTGTGCATTTGTAGAACGAAGCTATGTGTAAAATAAACTAGTGTTTCTGTTGCGCATTTGTAGAACGAACACTGGAAAAATCTACCCAACTACACAGTATGTAGTTTTCCTGTAAATCATGTTCTACATAGTTTTTACACACTGTGTATATTTTTTACATAGTTTGTATAATTCCTATAACATTTCACTTACACAGAATTACACAAAGTTCGCTATTTACATACTGTGTAAATTTTACACCATACTCTTTGAAGCTTACAGTACTATGTAAAAACTGTGTAAATGATGTGCTCCCAATACTATGTAAAGATTGTGTAAATGCGTGAATAGAAGGCTTGCCGTTCTATGTAAAAACTATGTAAATGTGTCAATTGGGGGCTCGTCGTACTGTGTAAAAAATGTGTAAATGTGTCAATTGGAGGCTCGTTGTACTGTGTAAAAACTGTGTCAATTGGAGGCTTGCTTTACTGTGTAAAAAGTGTGTAAATGTGTCAAATGGAGGCTCGCCGTACTGTGTAAAAACTGTGTAAATGTGTCAAATGGGGGCTCGCCGTTAACTGTGTAAAAACTGTGTAAATGTGTCAAATGGGGCTCGTTGTACTGTGTAAAAACTGTGTAAATGTGTCAAATGGGGCCTCGCCGTACTGTGTAGAAACTGTGTAAATGTGTCAAATGGGGGCTCGTTGTACTGTGTAAAAACTGTGTAAATGTGTCAAATGGGGTCTCGCCGTACTGTGTAAAAACTGTAAATGTGTCAAATGGAGGCTCGCCGTACTGTGTAGAAACTGTGTAAATGTGTCAAATGGGGGCTCGTTGTACTGTGTAAAAACTGTGTAAATGTGTCAAATGGGGGCTCACCGTACTGTGTAAAAACTGTGTAAATGTGTCAAATGGAGGCTCGCCGTACTGTGTAGAAACTGTGTAAATGTGTCAAATGGGGGCTCGTTGTACTGTGTAAAAACTGTGTAAATGTGTCAAATTTGGGGCTCGCCGTACTGTGTAAAAACTGTGTAAATGTGTCAAATGGAGGCTCGCCGTACTGTGTAGAAACTGTGTAAATGTGTCAAATGGGGGCTCGTTGTACTGTGTAAAAACTGTGTAAATGTGTCAAATGGGGGCTCACCGTACTGTGTAGAAACTGTGTAAATGTGTCAAATGGAGGCTCGCCGTACTGTGTAGAAACCGTGTAAATGTGTCAAATGGGGGCTCGCCGTACTGTGGGTAGAAACTGTGTAAATGTGTCAAATGGAGGCTCGCCGTACTGTGTAGAAACTGTGTAAATGTGTCAAATGGAGGCTCGCCATACTGTGTAGAAACTGTGTAAATGTGCCAAATGGAGGCTCGCCGTACTGTGTAGAAACTGTGTAAATGTGTCAAATGGGGGCTCGTTGTACTGTGTAAAAACTGTGTAAATGTGTCAAATGGGGGCTCGCCGTACTGTGTAGAAACTGTGTAAATGTGTCAAATGGGGGCTCGCCGTACTGTGTAGAAACTGTGTAAATGTGTCAAATGGGGGCTCGCCGTACTGTGTAGAAACTGTGTAAATGTGTCAAATGGGGGCTCGCCGTACTGTGGGTAGAAACTGTGTAAATGTGTCAAATGGAGGCTCGCCGTACTGTGTAGAAACTGTGTAAATGTGTCAAATGGGGGCTCGCCGTACTGTGTAGAAACTGTGTAAATGTGTCAAATGGGGGCTCGCCGCACTGTGTAAAATCTGTGTAAAGTCGCCGCGAATATGTAAACCTGTGTATATGTAACTGGTCTACCTGTGGCAAAAACGTCACTTGATAGACGAGAGGCCCTGGAAACGAAATTGGTGGTCGACCGTTACAGAATGAAGTGAAGGCGACGGAGTTACTGCTTGGTTTTCAACTTTTTTCACGGAAAAATCACACCCAGAAGCAGAACTATGCAACTGTTATCATTCCTAAAGATTGGCCGTACATATCTGGTGAGTAGTTTGGACTAAGCGCTCTTTATTATGTTATTTTTGCCTCTCGAAAGTCACACTAGTGTTGCTGCATTGTGACTCTTCGCTCGTGTCCATCTTGCATTTGCAGTATAACCAAAATACAATTATGTTCATTCAAATAACCTTTCTCCTAATTCAGCACGTATTATCAAGAGGTTAAACTCCAAAAGTTTTGTTCTATTGTTGAGTAAGGTAGAGTGAACAATCGCTCGCAAATTAAGCCGCTTGTTATATTTTGGCGCCATTTTGCTACATTGCTTAACGGACTTTTTTGGAGCTGAACTGCAAAATACACATTTTCTTTCTTGTAGAGGCTGATTTTAGAGGCTACTTCTGTCTGTTGTTGTTTTGAAATGTGCGAAGGCTACAGTTGCAACGCTTAAAATAAAATAAAAAACACTAATTGCAGGAGATAAGAAGATATCATATTAGGTTTTATTCATAACCCGGCGTAACCAATCGAACAAATCCGAACAAAAAATCAATCGAACTCAATCGAACACCAATCGTTCGATTTGTTCGGCGATCGAACACAATCGAACTTGAGCTTTGCTGTGAGTTCGATTTTCGAACAAAATCGTACACTATCAATCGAACAGATTGGATTGTTCGATTTTGTTCGGTGTTAAGTTATATGTGTTTATGTTGGGCATTCTATTAACTCGCGCTCTGCGCATTCCCTCGAGGCCTCTTGGCGTATAATTCTTGTTAATTCATTAGTTATTCACTTGACAGTTTACCAGTCACATAACGCTTCACCGTGTCTAATTTTCAGTTCTTGATGTATCAATTCTTAGGCGAATTGTGTATTTTTAGACAAATTGTGTATTGTTAACATCGTCTCGTCTCCAATAAACTGGTACACGCGTCTACTCCTACACCCTTTGTCTTGTTATTGTAGAATATACAATATAAACGCTTTCTGCGCGTAGGAGCGCAGCGACAGAGCGCTGAAGAATAATGTGTGACAGGGAAGATAAGTCTAGTTAACAGCAAAGAGGGGACTCCAAAACCTTTGGGATGGGGATGCTTGCCGTCCATGTTATTTTTAGGGGTTAAAATCGACTCTTTTTGCCTTTTGGAGGTAAAAAAAAGGAAAGGCATTTGTTTACCACATTATTTCCGTCTTAAAACATCAGGCAGCATATTTTGGCGTGAAACATTTATCGACATTTGGTTTATTGCCTTAACATTGTAGCTTAAAACCTCTAGTAGTTCAGGTGTGTTACAAATCTACACTATTTGTTGGTAATTTTTAGGAGTCAAAATCAGCTAAAACCACTCCCAATTTGGTACCTTTAGGGAGACAAATCTAAGGATGTTTAACGTTCGATTTCCGAACGTTCGATTTTGTTCGATTGTGAAGATTTTACTCTGAGTTCGATTGTGTTCGATTGCCGAACAAGTCGAAAATCAATCGAACAATTGGAAGTCGTTTGAGTTCGATTACCGAACGTTCGATTGATTACGCCGGGTCATAAGCAATAGAGCACAACTTTCTATGACTGTATCAGCACAACAGAGCAAGCGTGATATTGGGAGAGACCCAAGAATATGTTTTGCTGATAAAGTCATAGAAAGTTGTGCTCTAACGCGTTTATGATATAGCAGGAGAGAACCACTACCTTATTGGTGAAAAAGAGCATAATTCACCAATGAGTGAGCATAATATCATAGCTATATTATAAAAGCAATTATTCACATTATTTATATATTTCAGAACTTGAAAAATCATCTTGAATTATCTCCAGGTTATACCAATTTGTTAGGGATGATGGTGCACTTCTGCCTTCAGAGCTAGGTGAAGCAGGCCTTCAATTTTCAGTTATAAACACAGTAAAGAGGTGAGTATACAGGCTATGTAGATCCTATATAGAGGATATTAGATTGCCACCTGGTGTTGAAAATTTATCTCACGAGTGGGTGCAGCAAACAAGTGACATAAATTTTAACACGAAGATTAAATTTGTATCTCCAAACGGCCATGTAATGTTCTGTTTATTATATAAACATCAGTGAAAACCAAATCAACATTTATTTTAGGAAAATCTGAAAACTAGAAAGCTGTGTGTTATCTTCACTGTGAAGAGTGAAGATAAAAATTATAATACATTCACCTTGTGAAGATATCATTTTTTTCACACAAGAGATACTTTGGTATTTCACTGATGTTTATGTAATAAAAAAGATTAATTTACCAGTCAAACCAAATTCACTCCTTAACTCTGTCTGCACAAAGACTTGAGAAAAGCCCCAAATAGGAACAAAAAAATCAATACATCCCCAACTCATCCAACTTGTGTTTCTGGACCATACAGAAATCGAACATGTTTATTTATAATTAAACAAGTCTGAAAAAATTGTCCTAAAGATTATGACTCAAAGGGAAGTTACAAAAAATCTGTGCCTCCATGTAGTTCTCACTTGGAAATTTCCCACTGCCCATTGTGAGATGAGTTGGCATTTCTGTGTAAATTATGACCTATTTGCCTGGTAAAATTCAAGAAAAATCACTGCTAGGAAATTCCCCAGCACAGAGGATACTTTTGTCCAACTTGTATTTTCCTTCTTCTTATTTCATTCTTTTTAAGTAACTATTTTGTGCTGCCTAAAAGAAAGCTCATTCAGTGAATTTAGAAAGTATGATCATCCAATAAGATGATTCTTTAAAAATTTGCTAGTAGTCCAGGGGTTTCAATAAGTTTTGAAGTAGCAGCTAGGCTAAGTTTTGGAAATAGGCGGCTTGGTTCGGGTGTGCCAGGGCAAGAACAAAACTGCTTCTCTTACTAGGATTTCTATGATTGGATGGCAAGGCTTGCAATCCAGTCACATAAACCCTATTAAAAAGGCAAGTTTTATTTTTGATCTCATTCTTTGAGTTGCATTGTACATTGTAGCTTGCCTAAGGCTCGAGCCTTATGGCTTTCGTATTGCCTCTTTTCATGTATGCATCGTAGAGAGCTAAAACACTAGCTTTTTACTAAAATCACCAAGCTTTTTTCATTTCTGGGCATTATTTGGGTGAAGCTGCTCATTTAAAGGTGACCGGGTCACATGACCTCTGAGAGCAAATGGCAGCAGTGGACTAATCAGGCTCCTTAACATGAATTCAACTATTTTTATTTTCAGAACATCAGATTGCCAGCCTTTCACCTTGCACTTGCAAAAGGAAAAAATGAAAGCCATGATGTTGGACATTTATTCATCAGACTAGCTTCGGTGAGTTTCTTAAAGGTGGCTTGTAGCTAACTTACAGCTGTAGTTTACATTTATTTTGGTAAGATGTGCTTAATTTTTTGTCTGATAAAGTGGCTTATCGTTTCATTTTTACATGTTGCTCTCATGAAATTTGATTCTAAAGAATTGTCCATAAGTTAACCCAAAATAATCAAGGGATGCCCTAGGGTGACCTGCTCCTAACTAGCCCAGCATTTTGGCAAAAGTCAATACAAATAAATTAAAATATGGCTGCTTAAGGTGGCCTGCACCTGTTTCACAGGAAAATATACTAACATTTAATCGCCAGCTTTTTCCAGAAAGTGTGCTCCGATTGCTAATATTTTTGGCTGCTAGAATAGTGGATTACTAGAGATTATCTGCAGGGAAATTATAATAGAAAAGTTACTGTACATTGATTACACAAAATAATCAATTTCTTCAAGGTACCTAGACATATAGCAACAAAAGTTTTCCTCAACAGAAAGATGAGACAAATTTTCTTTTTGGTAGGCCCAATAAATTACTTACATGTAAGTACTATAGTTTGTATATGTAGTTGTATATTATAATTGTTTGATTAGTGTCGACTAAAGTTGTGTACAGTAGCTTATACGCCTCAAGATATTTAAGGCTCGAGTAGCAGAATGACTCAACTGAATTGCGAGCGTAATCTTATCTGTAACGACAAACATTTGTATCCAAGGAAACTTCAGAGCAAGAACCAAGAAGATAAGAGGGAAGCTCTCAGAGCTGACTGTAGTATAATTTTGAGATGTATCATGTGCGTAAAGTTCACAAACAAAGAATTTAACAAATTGGTCATAGGTACATAAAACTTCTAACCAATATTTTGCCGTCTTTTTCAAATAATGAAGAAGAACAATGAATGTTAAAGTGACTTACCAAGTGGCAGCAAACGAAAAACAAACGGTTCGGAGAAATTAGGAAGCAGATATCGCTGAAGCAGACTGAATGCAAATTGGTCTCATTGCAAACCCACAATACCTCTATATGTCTACCTTGAGGAAATTGATTATTTTGTGTAATCGGTGTAACATTTCTATTATTATTTCCCTGCAGTATAATCTCTAGTAATCCACTATTCTAGCAGCCAAAAATATTAGCAATCGGCGATTGAATGTTAGTATATTTTTCCTGTGAAACAGGCACAGGCCACCTTAATGTATTTGGCAGAAGGCAATACATAGAGGATATTACACAGTAGCGCGAAGATATGAGTTTTATTTTCGAGTGGCAAGATTGTGCTCATTCATAAATTAATATTGTTTTTGACACGAGAAAATAAAACTCATATCTTCAAGCCACCGTGTAATTTTCTTTTTATTATATAGACACACCAGAAAAAATTATTCCAAATTGATTTCCAATCACTTTTGTTTTGACCGATATCCTCACTAGTGACCAATATCCTCACTATTTTTCATATCCTCACTAGTGAGGATATGGAAAATATGTCACTAAGGTCCCGGATGTAGCTTCGTATGAGATCTACGAGTGGTATATTTCCCAGTAAAACACTCATGTCTATATAATAAAAGTGGCTACTGGTGAGAAAAAATATGGCTTCTGGTGAGAAAACGTTTTGTTTTTCTCCTTGCTAAACCTCAACTTCTTACAGCTGATTGCGTTTGACCGTTTTACCCTAACAGTTCGTGCGTTATGTTTGAAAGTTGCGTTTCTAGGATGAAACGAGACGTTTGTATGGCGAACCAAAGAGTTCTGTCATCTCTCATTGGTCAGTGAAAAATACACATGGCGGTTGCCCTTGGAAACGTCCGACTTTTGTCTCACGACGCAACTTTCAAACGTAACGTGCAAACTGTTAGGGTAAAACACTCAAACGCAATCTGCTGTATAAAAAATACTTTGATCTTGTGAATTTGAGGCTTGTCAATCAAGAACAATGAATTTTCTTACTGGAAGCCATATTGATTTGAATTCTGTTTATGGCTAAAAACTGCCCCTATGGAGAAGCTCTGGAATTTCAGCCTGGTTTCCCAGCAACAATGCAAAATTCCAGGTCAGGAAAAAGTTATTTTGATTTCCAGGGCAGTAGAATTCAAGTTCCTCGGTTTGCTGTTTTTTTTTTCTATTGGTTCATTCATCCATGTGTGTTTGTTATTTCATTTGTGTAATGAATTTCTTCATTTCTTTTATAGGGGATGAAAAGGAAGAGAGTTCTAGAAAGGACCGTACACATCATAAATAGTATCATCACTGTTAAGGGCTGAAATGTGTTGTACTCTTGGATCTGGCATATTGTAGGGTGCTCTTTAACATTTTGTTACTTCGACTTTATATTTTGCTGCAAAGAGCTATTTGATATTAATTGATAAAATTCAAGGAAATTATGAGTGAAAGTAATTAACCAAGCTTATATGGAATATAAATTTAAAGCCATGACATGAGTAGAAACTATATGCTATTATTTAGTCTATTTGTCAGAGAAGTGCACATAATCCGAATCATATTGTGAAGCTGCTGACAGATAAGTGCAAACATTTATCTGTTTTTTAAAATATCATGTTTAATAAATTATCGGTGATGACTATACTGAGTGTTTTGACATTTTAAAAAGTTTACAGGAGCGGTTGGGGCAGATTTGCAATTTTTCCAGAGCCTATTCACACAGTTTTTCAGGACAGATTAACACAGAATTTACACAGTTTCCAGGGCCTATTAACAAAGATTTACACAGAATTTACACGATTATTTAAAGGATTTATGCAGAATTTACACGATTATTTAAAGGATTTACACAGAATTTACACATTGCCAAGACAGCATTTACACAGAATTTACACAGTACCCAAGAACAACTTACACAGAATTTACACAGTTTCCTAGGCCTATTAACAAAGATTTACACAATTATTTAAAGGATTGACGCAGAATTTACACGATTATTTAAAGGATTTACACAGAATTTACACATTGCCAAGAAAGCATTTACACAGAATTTACACAATACCCAATATCAACCTACACAGAATATACACAGTTTCCTGGCTTATTAACAAAGATTTACACAGAATTTACACAGATAATGAAAGGATTTACACAGAATTTACACAACGCCCCAAGACCAACTTACACAAAATTTACACAATTCCAAGAGCCAACGAAGGAAGGATTTACATAGTATTTACACAGTCAAGTGAAAATTTTACATAGATTTTACACAATGTAGAGCAGGAGTGTCAGAAATTTACAGAATCTTTAAACAGAATTTACACAATCTTGTAAACTTTCTACACTGTGTAAAAGTACATTGATTGTGTAAATCCAAATTTACAGAGTCTTTACACAGTTTTTACACAATTTTTACATACTGTGTAGTTGGGTAGATTTTTCCAATGGAAGCTCATTGTAAAGTGAACTAGCTTATCTTTTGTGTATGTGTAGAGCGAAGCTATGTGTAAAATTAATTAGTTTTTCTGTTACGCTTTTGTAGAAACGAAGCTCATGTGTAAAGTGAGCTAGCTTATCTGTTGTGCATTTGTAGAACAAAGCTATGTGTAAAATGAACTAGTTTTTCTGTTGCGCATTTGGTATAACGAAGCTCGAGTGTGTGATAACAGTATGATATTGGCACCTAACAATTCAAATTGAAATTTCAAATGAAAATATCAAAATCTCACTATCACTCACTGATAAATGGGATTATCATGAAAGTTGAACAAAAAAACAGGAATAGCAAATCTCATTTTCTCACTATCATTCTCATTATTGAGAGAAGTAGGTAGAATGATTGAAAATATAGATTTAGCCACTGGCTAAAAGCGGAGCTCCCGGTTACATATTTTTCTGTGTTGATGAACCAAAAAATGGCTGGCATTGAACATAGCTTGTCACCGTATCCTTTTCAAAGTAAAAATTTCTCTTGATATGTATACACTGTTTTCTTGGTATTTTGCTAAACTGCCACAATAAAGGTATATATAAAAATAGGCATGGCCTGTGGAAGTAAGATAAAGAATCTCTTTCAGAAAAAAATAGGGTACTAACCCCTCCCAATGGAATGGTTCTAACAAAGAACAAGTGCAATAAAGAAAAAAGGAATTATTTGTCATGAGTTTTTTAATTTAAATCACAATATATGTACATTTTATTACACGTGTAGTGTATTTTTAATAAAATTAAAAAAATTTAATCCCAGAAAATACAGATACCAACCATGTAATGAGCAGAGAATAGGTGGCTGCCAATTTTGGTCTTTCTACTCAGGCCTTTTTGTAAATTTATTGAAATTCCACTGAAAAATAACATTTTTTCTGAGGGGCATCCTTGATCTAAAGCACCATATAGGGGAGGGCCATTCTCATTTGTGAGCATTTCAGGGGGGTCACACCGCTCTTTTACATGTACATGTTGCTTTCCATGAATTAATTGTTCATTTAAAACTACCTTGGTTATAACAATATTCATATAGTACATCTTGAGTTTATGATACATAGTTTTCTTTGAAGTCCCCTGCAGATGGGGGGTAAGAAGTTTTCCCTCAAAATGCTTCAAGCTACCCTGCGAGCAGTGGTTTCCTCCTCTCTTAGGCCGACAGCAAGCGAGGGAGAGAAACCACTGCAAGGAAGTGCTTAATATAGATGATGGCGTGGGGTGGGCGGTTGGCATCCTCCTCGGGGGGTCAAAATGTTTTGCTACTGCCAAAGGGGGGTCTAAACAGAAAACGAAAGTGGAGTCGCACAGAACAGTGGGACACCCCCCCCCCCCAAAAAAAAAAAAAAAAAAAAAAAAACATAAATTAACTTGATATTAACCAAGAGTGGATTACCAAGAGTTTCCATATTTACTATGTACGCCCGCATCACAGTCAGAAAAGTGTCTATTTTTAGAACTAGGATTCCCGCGAAAATTGCGTCATCCACAGGGTTCCCACTTTCTCGCCACGCAAACAGTTGTGAGATCCAGCCTAAAATTAAATCGCGGATCAGTCAAAAAAACCTTTAAAATCGCAAAGATAAGGTAGGATATTCTCTATTTGTTGTGTATTGGGTATACGAGCATTCGAACCTGAGCATTCGAATACTTTCCCGCGCGAAACTCAAATCTAAAAATAGACACTTTTCTGACTGTGATGTGGACAAATACTGTACGAAAGATTCTAACTCTTGTTAATCCACTCTTGTATTAACATAATTGTATCACATGGATGGCAGATCAGATTTTGAAGTAAGGGGGCTGATCAGAGATGGCAATAACAATGTTGGGTTAGGAGCAATAAGACAGAAAAGTTGAAAATCTGCTGAAAATTAAATTGAAGCCCCCCCCCCCCTCCTCCCCCCCCTTCTCTTCCGTCCATGTGTTATGACTACTAAATACTTGTCAAGACAGAATCAATTTAATGCATTTGCAGTGCTATTATTATTTTTTGAAATTTTGAAGGATAAACAATGCTGTCAGAAGGTACTTGCTAAGGGAGTGTTCATTATTTAATATTATGTTTGCCTTATGCCACTGTCCAAGGGCCATCTCTTTTTTTTTTTGCTGCTTTATCACTTATAATAAGAAGAGACTTTGAAATACATAAACAAGCAAAAATATAAAGCGAAAACTTCCGACGTTTCGGCGTCATCATGGCGCCATTATCAAGGGTTGTAAATTATGCGAGTGTTCAGAGTACTTAGAGTTCAGAGTCACTATATTTACATAAATCAGACAAATACTTTGGCGCGTATGGAATCTGACTGCACGTTCAGACGCGGTCTAAGCTGCTTGTGCAACATTTCGTTAACAAGACAATCAAACTTATTAGCGCATTTTTTAAGCACGCGAAAACAATTTTGTAGGTCTTGTGGAACAGCGCTTGAATGTTCGCCATCGTAATGCTTACGGATTGACGAGGTCTTGCTATTATGACCTGACACACGTACACACATATGCCCACGCGTGTAACCAACATAACCAGCATCACACTGGTCACATTTGAACTGATAAACACAACATTGTTGGTTGACTTCCGTTCGTTTAAGGAAAAATCCTGACCGATCTTACGACTAGTGAAAACAGGCTGAACCGTTGTCTTTAGTTTGACACTTAAATCCCTCAGCTGGCGTTTCACTGCATCAGCAGACTTCTGATCTTTAAAAGGTATCACGACGCGTGTTACTCTTTCAGACAAGACCTTGATAGACTGCGGTGACTGCTGGTCAGCGACCCTTGAATTAATAAAGTTCTTAATGGTGGTGTCCAGAAGATGTTGCGGGTATTTCAGTTTAGAGAACACAACTTTAAGACGGTCACACTCTTCATTGAAAAAAGCCCAAGACGAGGATAAGCGGTACGCACGATCGAGCATGGTGGTAAGGAGGCTACGCTTGTATCTGCTATCCACGTGACTTTGGTGATGAAGAAGCAAACCAGTGTTAGTTGGTTTGCTAATAAGTTTGATTGTCTTGTTAACGAAATGTTGTTCATCAAGTAGCTTAGACCTCGTCTGAACGTGCAGTCAAACTCCATACGCGCCAAAGTCTTTGTCTGATTTATGTAAATATAGTGACTCTGAACTCTAAGTACTCTGAACACTCGCATAATTTACAATCCTTGATAATGGCGCCATGATGACGCCGAAACGTCGGACATTTTCGCTTTATATTTTTGCTTGTTTATCACTTATGGCATGGATATTATTATACATTTTAGTAACAGAACATACTGAAGTTCCTTTAGCCATAAAAATGATCAAAACATAAAATGTGTGTTTCCAAAAAGATCCATACCCCCCCTACGGAAGGGATTGGAAATTCCAGAGGGGTGGGGGGGGGGGGGGGGGGGGGTCAATTTACCTGATCTTTTCCATACAAATACTGTATTTTTCTTCGGAAATTCCAGAGGGGAGGGGGTCATTTCTCAACACCTTTCCGTGGGGGTATGGATATTTTTTGGAAACACGCAATCAAGGATGAATAACATTCAGTCTTTAAGATTTGCCACTCTGAAAAGAGTGCATTGAAAATAGGTTGTATTTTTTATCACTCCCTCTTGCCATGTTTCTGTTTGAGAGGGATCTCTGTTGCCCAACAATGGAAAAAGCATTTCAATCTGCTTCATACAGGGGAAAAAGTGATTAAGAGGAAATCCACCAAGAAATCAAGTATTTTTTTTGTCACAAAGTGGAAACTTAGATGGAGTATTACAAAACCAATTTCCTTCTTTGTAGCATTTTTCAAAGTTCTTGATAAAATAAAGAATTGGCGATAACACTGAGAATAAATTTCCAAGGAAATCTGAGAAATAATTTTTCAAAGTTGTGAAGGAATGGTGCTGGCTGTTGCCAACAGTGTTGGTGGTCATTTCATGTCGCTTTTCAGCCTATATAAATTGCATGGGTTTGGACAAATTTCAGGATTCATTTTTGATTGTTTGGTGCTGTAAGAGATGAATTATTTTAGATACTATCAAAACAGTATGAAAGAAGTCTACACTATGATGTAAATTATTTTGTTCAAATAATTTTTTTACAATTGTTACTCGATTTTCAAATGGATTACCTTATACTAGGTTGTTGTTTGTCTATTTTTCACTTAGGAAATGTCTTTGCATCACTGAGGATACGGAAACTTTCACACGGTATTTCAATTTGGTATCCCCAAGATATATTTGAAAACGAACCATTTGAAAACACCATTTTTCCACGGCGTTTAACATAAATCTCAACCTTTGGTTGTTGTTGTTCATGTTCACGTCTCCGCCGACGCAGACCACCTAGTTTCCCGTAAAACTAGTCATACTATATTTGAAAATGTTCGTGCCTTCCGACAGTAAAAGAAAGTAATCTAATGACTAAATTTATGCGGAATACACCGTGAAGCACACCCTATCATAACCAGAAAAATATCTTGGGAACCTAGAAATTAAATCAAGCAGTCAAGAGTTTGGCTAATATCGTTTGGAGATTGCATTGCATAGTTTTTCCAAAATTCGACCACGTTCAATTCAAGATGGCTGCCTTCGCAAGCAAATAAGCTTACACGCCGAGCCAGCGCGCGCCGGAATTTTCATTTTCGATGTGAGCGGTTTGTATACAAGATGGCGGCCGTTGCCATCACCCCGGAGACAGATTGCGTGACATGCTCTTGTTCTGAGGTTCCGGCTTCTAAATATGGCATAAAGGCCATATTATGGGATGGATTTGAAGGCTCAGCCTCGAGGAGTTCAAGATGGGTATATGCTTCATCGCTGAATGTCACAATAGCCGCCTTATTTGAATATGAATGGTCCTTTTGTTTGATTATGCCTCGTTCTATTAGAAGACGACTATATGGCATTCAGCGATGAAGTAGATACCTCAAGATGTCTGCTGAGACGGGTTTTTGCCATTCCAGGTAAGAAAATTGATATTTTTTCCCGTGTTTTCGAACTAGTTGCGCCATAGATACGACACACTTGTCGAGTGCATGTCATGTTGTCAATTTGTAGAAAAAATACTGTTAAAAATCCTTTTTTAAAGTTTTAAAACGGCAAAGTTGTCCCTTAGAAACTACTTCAGCCGCCATTTATGGGATGACTTCGACGGATCTTTGAAAGTGGCGCTAAAAAATTGTACCGCGCGCCAGGTCAACGATTTGCACAGTACATTTATCAGGCATGAGTGGGGTTCTGTAGGTTATAAACTTGGGTTCTGAATGTTTTCTTTTTCGCTTGTGCAATGCATCAATACTGTTTTATGTATCAGTCAATTTCAGCGGTGACCATGCCCCCCCGGGCTTTTGGTCATTTCTAAAAATAAACTGAAAATTCCCCGCCCCCGGGCTAGCAAAAATGCAGAATACCCCACGGCGGGGAACACAAAAAGCGGAAAAATGCCCCACCCCCGGGACGAGAAAAAGACGGTAACTCTGCGTGACAAAGCTTCACAACAAGAACTTCAACTCCATTTATACTGTCCGAGCATTTACAATTCGTTTTTAAATGTACTTTAGTTTTCTCGTCTTTGAACGAGTTCTCATTTCACTGAAAGTGAGACAAAATATAAATAAAGAAGTGACATTCCTAAACCATTCGCGGTTGTAGCCATTTAGCTGCATCTCTCAATGCGAAATGTACCTTTATTCTATTTGCAGAACAACTATTTCGCAGTTATGTTACTTGACTTTTTGCGAAATTGGAACTCTGTTTATAGTGTCAATTCATTTTTATGTTTTTCCACTGAGACGAAATTGCGAAATTCGTTTCTTCTCTATAGAAGACGGCGTTAACTGTGAAATGTGTCAGTCTCCAAACGTGGTGTATACGGGCCATGCTCTGCATTATATTTTATGTGGCGTTATTTTCTGTAACTGGGTTGTAGTTCGCAAAACCCGACGCGCTTGAGATGAGAAAACCAAAATTCCCCACCCCCCTCCCCCGGGGAAAAACAATTCCCGACCCCGGGGACAGCAAAATTTTCAAAATTCCCCACCCCAGGGAAGGCACTGCTGTGCAAATGCCCCACGGTGTCCGGGGGGGGGGGGGGGGGGGGGGAATGGTCACCGCTGGAATTGACTGATACATTACAACCCCTCTACAACATGAATAAATTGCATTGCTGTCGAATGGAGCAAAAGCAACAAATTAACTCTCTAATTCTCTCTACACCAGTACCATCTAGCACATCTTGCCAAAAGAAGGACAGCTACAAAAGTTAAGTACAACCGTGTCGCATGCTGGCTAGTACAGCACTTTTTTTGGAATAAATCCATCTATGTAGCCAGTGCAGTACTACATGAAGAAGAGAAGAGAAATATACAATTAGGGGCAAAAGTGCTTAGCTATTTGCATAATTTTATTTTACATATAGCCTTGAAACTCCCATTTAGCTTATGTTTTGATTTTTTTTCCATGTTTTCGAACTAGTTGCACCATAGATACAACCGACTTCTCAAGCATAATGTCATGCTTGCCAATTTTTTGGAAAGGATACTGTTAAAATTACTAAGTTGCCCTTAGAAACTACTTCAGCCATTTATGAGAATGACTTCGACTGATCTTTGAAAGTGCCGCTAAAAATTGTACCGCGTGCCAGAGTCAACGATTTGCACAGTACATTTATCAGGCATGAGTGGGGTTCTGTAGGTTATAAACTGGGGTTCTGAATGTTTTCTTTTCACTTGTGCAAGGCATCAATACTGTTCTATAACATGAATTTGCATTGCTGGCGGATGGAGCAAAAGCAACAATTTAACTCTCTTATTCTCTGTCAACAGAACTGGCCTGTGGTTTTACAATCGAATATCGTGTTCAGCAGCAGCCTTTCTCTGCAAAGAAAACAGATGGCAGATGCAGGAGAACTTGTGTCCACAGTGAATGTCACAATTTTGTCCTTCCTGAGACGACCATAACTCCAAAAAATCAACTGAAGTTGGCACTGAATTGATGCAGCTGTCCAGAGCAGTGGCAAAAAAACATCTGGGAAACGACAAGAGCTATAAGTTAAGTACCATCTAGCACAACCATTTTGCATGCTTGCTAGTTCAACCTGGAAGCTGTGACCGCCACTTCCATCATTAGCAAAAGCTATATTCAGAATATAAGTAAGATACCAAATCAGTGAATAGTCATTTTCACACACTCTGATTGGTTCCTGAAAGGCTGGTCCGCCTCCATTAGTTGGTCTATTTGCAGATCAGCCACTCCTGTAAATAATATTTAAAAGTCAGAATAAAAAAAGTCTGAAGTCTGAAATAGTAGATATCAAACACTATTTACTGTTTTGAGAAAACTCTCAAAATGGTGGCTCGTTTCACGCAGGGTACTGTGTTTTGAATCTCTTAATCACCGTATTTCAGTGACTACTGATTTGGTATATACGACCTCAGGGTCGTTGGCTAGCGGTGAATATATACCTTGATGCTTTGCGTCTCGGTATATATCCACCACTATTCACCTCCCCTTCGGGGGATAGTTGTTGAGTATTTGTTCTTACTTTGCATGTTCCATCAAGTGTAGCCTGATTTATATTTGGGTACAAAAGTACCTCTGTTTCTTCGGCTCGTACCCAGATGTAAATCAGGCTACCATAAGTGACATGGCTTTATTGTTATAAGCAGGAATGACAGTGAGATGGCAAAAGGACGGTATAGGAAGCGAAGGTCAAGTACTGTAGCCAGGGAGCACTTTCCCATAGGGAAGTTCAAGCACAAAAGAAAGGTGCTAGAGGAATCATATATAGCCAATTGTGCAGTATTGCAAAATGAAGAGAAAAGAAATAGACAGTTAGAGGCAAAGGTTAGAAATGCCTAGCTATTTGCAGAATGTTATTAATACACAATATAGCATTGAAGCTCCCGTATGTTGTTCTGGCTGCCTGCCATGAATAAGGAGTGATGCACTACATTAATTTTGACAGAAAGGATATCTGAACTCTGAGCAAAATTAGAGGAGTGATGCATTGCATTCACTTTGACTTAAGGGACAAAATTTGAATCATTTCTCTTTTTCCCATTTTTCCCTGGGTTCATACTAAATCATTATCATCATTTCTAACAAAATAAGTAACATAGTCCTGTAATAATTATCCTTATTCTACTGTAGTTTAGAAGAGTGCAGCAAAAGAATGGAGAGCTAGAGAAGAGAACAGAACAGGCACAGAAGAGGAAGCAGCCAGGATTGCTTCCAGAGACGAAGGAGCTAAGGAAGAAAAGACGTAGAATAGCAAACCCATCAGTAATCAATCCTGATAACTCAGAAAGACTAGATAAGATAGCACCAAGCTCTGCTAGCAATAGAAAATTAGAAACAATTAGAGAGTGTTCACTTATTCATGGGTCTGAGGCTGAATCTGATCTGAAACCATGCCTTGATGGCATCTGGCATACTTTAGTCAACTCGGCCAGTCCAAACCAACTGGAGAAATATATCAGCAACTCTAAAAAATGCATGAAAGCTGTCAACAGCATAACTCAGAAGCAAGTGAAAGAGTTTGAAACAAGTGAATCTAATATTTGCAGAAGTTTAAAAGTTTTGTACAAGAGATGCCTTATTAGCAAAGAAAAGTACAAATCAGACAAAGTTTCACTTACAATGACATTTAATCCAAAGCAGCCAGCCAAAAAAACACGGCTTAAAATGTGTCAGGGTGCCTCTGTAGAGAAAAGAAAAAAGAGCTATCTGAAACAAGTTATGCAGACTCAACTAAACGAACTAAGATATGCCAGCATATCAAAGGCCTTAAGTCCAGGCAAGAATTTGAACCAATTATTGGGAGACTTGTAGATTTTGCATTTGCTGAACCACTTCATAATTCTAATAATGGATGCCAGCAACTGCACTACTGCCTTTTGGAGGAAGCAATTGCACGCAGTGATTTATCATTAAATATCAAAATAACTAAGATTTCGGCATTACCAGATGACCTTCCATTGAAGAAGTTTCTGCTAGCCCTAAAGGATGATTGTAAAGCTAAACGGCTTTATAAAAAGATTGTTCGCTGGCTAAAAGAAGGCAGGAAGAAAAAGTTTGATCACCGATTCACTGGGAAAGAGACAAAAGCTTTCTGTCATAAATTTATGTATTTAATAGATTCATTGTCCAGAGAGACTGATCAGCCATCTGAACGCCTTAAGCTTATGGCTATAGCATTTGCAGGTTTGCACTTGAGAAATGCCATTTCATTAATGCATAGAATAACGATCGACAGAGCAGCAATTGTAGACTTACAAACAAGCTGCACTCTCTATTTCAATACGTGCTCATTGTTGCTCAAGACAGTTAGCCCAACCACTTGGACGATTGGGTATGCAGTTCCCTATCACACTAAGTTTTTATATGGCAAATACAAAGTCGGTTTAGGGATAAATACCATGCAGGGTCGTGAAGCCAAACATCAGGTACTTGCTTCTTTTGCAGAACACGCCACCCGTACAACTCGCTGGCCTCTGGTAATGCGTCACGAGTACGTAAGCAATGTGTGGCTAAGGAAGTCAGATTTATCTAGCACTAATTATTCTAAGTCAAAGGAGCAGTACCTCCCCTCAGAACTGCATCAGCCTGGATTTTGTACCTGTGGTTTTGTCAAAGATCCCAGTGCACAGAAATGCAAGTTCTGCTCCTCATCTCTCTATAAGGAGATTGCAAAGATTGCAGAACTGGGGAAGTTAACAAGAGAAATATGCATGCTTTTGAGCTCTACAGCTAGTTAAACGTATATTTTTTAGAGCACTGATCAGTATAAGCCTAGTTGGAGTTTAAATTTGGTGTTCTATGGGCATACAACTTTAGTCCTAAGCTTTTGTTTAACTTCTCCTTGTTCTTGTTAAACAAAAAAATCAAGATATTCGGACTAAAATCGCATGTACGCTAAACACAAAATTTAAACCCCAACAAGGCTTATTGTTGAAGGAAGAGTGAGTCATGCTTATATGCATGCTTTTAAAGGCTAGTGAAGTTTCATACAATCGTGTATACAATGAGGAAGCAATGGAAAGAAAGTGAAACAACCCTTTGAATAGAGACACCTGAAAAGTTTATTTTCATGTGTTTTTCTTTAGGATGAATAAGGTAATGCATGTAAGAATGACACTTTCCTTTCAAAGCTATAGTAATAATGAGCAGTGGAGCAGGACCAGTTGGACTGCGCCTGTCACGGGAGGAGTAAAACGCTCCCGTCTTCCATGAGTTTGAGGTAGCACCTTGGGCAAGTGTTAGTAACCTCTTGCCCCCCTTGCCAGGGATGCGGTCATTCCAGACAAAAAATAATCTAAGATATTGCACATTAAAACTTTTATGGATTTATAGTATCTACTTGTATTTATAGCTATTCATGATATACAATATATTTATTGTCTTTTAAAACAATAAAATAAAAACATTTGAGCTTTCAGACTCCAGTATTTGTTTTATTATTGTGTGTTTCCAAAAAATATCCATACCCCCCTACGGAAGGGATTGGAAATTCCGGAGGGGTGGGGGGGGGGGTCAATTTACCTGATCTTTTCCATATAAATACTGTATTTTTCTTCGGAAATTCCAGAGGCGTGGGGGGGTTATTTCTCAACACCCTTACGTGGGGGGGTGGGGGGGGGGGGGGGGGGGTTATTTCTCAACACCCTTCCGTGGGGGGGGGGGGGGGGGGGGGGGGGGTATGGATATTTTTTGGAAACACACATCAAACATGACCAGATTTATATTAGAGACTGTTCCTCTATTTTGAAAGTCTGTTTTTGTTGTTCTTGTTTTTCTCAAAAGCAGTTTTTGTTGTTGTTGCTGTTTCTTTTTCACTCTAACATTACCCAAGTATGGATCTGCTGCTATAGATGTTTTTAAAATGAATGTTGTGGCACTCCAACCCTGTTGTAGTATCCATACTTGACAGTTATGGTGATGGTTTCTTGTGTATTCGAAAAACGGATAATTGCTGGATGATCAACCGAGACTAAGACTCGGCTAATTGAACCGTCTTTCAACCGTCTTACCAGGGTACACTCTTCCGCGAGTGTATTAGCTTATATTTGTTGGCAAGTTCAATAAAAAACACACCTCAGTCTATCTTCGTCCTTGACTGCCATTGTTTCTACAGCCTTCGTACATTTGACCAGCTACGCGGCGAGGTCATGTGTCAGCTTCGTTTTCAGGCACGAGAAAACCTCAATGGGGATATTCCACTTTACTCTCACTGTCCATGGGTGAGCAAGGTTCGTATTTTTTTGCATTTTTCGGCAAATTGATTTGTTCCAGAGGGGTATTACACGAGCCAGCATGCGGCACGGTTGTGCTAGATGATATTTATAGCTCTCTTCGTTTCCCAGATGTTTTTTTTGCCACTGCTCTGGACAGCTGCATCAATTCGGCGCCAACTTCAGTTGATTTTTTGGAGTTATGTCGTCTCAGGAAGGACAAAATTGTGTCATCACTGTGGACACAAGTTCTCCTGCGTCCGCCATTTTGTTTTCTTTGCAGTGAATGGCCGCTGGCTAAAAGCATCGCTGACCGCGATATTCGATTGTAAAACCGCAGGCCAGTTCTACCTGCGGGCGTGCGAGCGTGAAAATATGCCTTCGTCCCAGCTCGGCGTGTAAATCATAAATTCTCCCAAACTTTTTAAAAATACCAAATACCTATGGCAACGGAAGTACTGTAGAATCGCTGTCAAATTGAAAATCACTTAAAAATGCGACGGTATTTCGCTTGGAGTCCTCAAATAAACAGCAAACGCAATGAACTTTTAGTCATTTTCCAAGTAGCGTAGCGATCCGCCGGGGCGCGAAAAAACGTGAATGAAAATTTGCGATAGTTGTCCAATGCCACTTTTATCTTTTTAAAGTTTAAACTACGGTCAAATTTAAACGTGGCAAGGACCTACCTTGAGAATGTTTTTCTACTTCTTTTCACTTCAGGACACGACGCCAGTCTTCCGAGTTTTGACCTTCCCTCTCCGATTATCTGGCGCTGTCCTTATATCTTTCCTTCTGAGACTCCGAGAAAGTTCTAGACGCTTTTTTCGGTAGTTTTAGTGTCTGCCTTTTTTAATCATCTTCAGGTTTGGACATGTTGGCTAGGGCTACCTCCATCGTCCTGCTGAAAACATTGATTTCCCGTTCTCTCGATCAAGCGGTCGGATTTGTCTTCCGACATTCCCTGCTGTATTTCCCCTCCATTCTCCGTCCCTCGCTGTTAACTTCGCTTCTTTTCCCTTGTGAAACAACCGTGTTCATCGACATATATAATCTGTCTCCGTTTCATTGCGGTAGATCTGACTTTTAGTCTAAAATACCTTGATTTGACAGCTTGCTTTAGAAACGTTTCAGTTTTTGTTGAAGGACAAGAAAACAAAATTTCCTTCACTTGTCGGAAATTCCAACACGAAATAACAAAATCTCTAAATAAATCCCTTCAAACAAAAATCGCCACAACCATCGCCAACTAAATTCAAGCGAGCGCGTGCTCATTTTCCCTCTCAAAACTGGTGGGTTGCCTGTGCGACGACGGACAGACGGAAACCGGAAGTCCATCACAGAATCGGTCGATGCATATACACTTTTGTTTTGTTCCTTTTTCTCCTGCATGTAACTATGGGGCTCCGCTACGCGGGCGCCTTTGGCGCCCGCGGGAGCTCCGCTAAAAATATCACTATCAATAAATGAGAATAGCAAGATAAATTGATATTCCAAAATAACAAGTTATCATCTATGTATCAATAATATATCAATAATATATCAGTGTTATTATCAACCATGAAAATGGAACATATACGTTGATAGTATGATATATCATGATAATATCATTTTTTGTTTTTCGTCGCCTGCGGCACACTAATTTATAAACTTGGGCGTACCCTGAGATTAGAAACTAAGTGACATTGAGATAACTTGGTACCAATGGTTGCGTAGACTGTTCACATCATTTTTGGGCCTCTTACATCTTTCTCTTTCTACAAATCCGCTGGAAAGACACATAGCCTCGTTGTACAAATGCGCAGAAAAGAACTAAGTTCACTATACATATAGCCTCGTTCTACAAATGCGCAGGAGAGAACTAGTTCACTATACACATAGCCTTGTTGTACAAATGCGCTGGAAAGAAGTTCACATACACATAGCCTCGTTTTACAATGCGCTGGAGAGAACTAGTGCACTATACACAGTCTCGTTCTACAAATGCGCAGGAGAAAAAAAGTTGACTGTTTCTTCCAGGTTAATGGATTCAGAATGTGAAGCCTTATAACCACGGTACTACCGTACTCGTGTCCTTGGTTTAAATGGGAGTCAGAATGTTATGTCTTTAACCAAGGTACTATCGTATACTCGTGTCCTTGGTTAATGGGAGTCAGAATGTGAAGCCTTATAACCAAGGTACTACCGTACTCATGTCCTTGGTTAATGGGAGTCAGAATGTGAAATGAGAAGCCTTATAACCAAGGTACTACCGTGCTTATACCTTCACAATGTGAAGCCTTAAAACCAAGGTCAAAGGAAATGATCATTTTCTCTTGCCAAGGTACTACCGTATTTGTGTGGTTAATGGAAGCCAGAATGTGAAGCTTAAACCAAGGTATGAGAAGCCTCGTTCTACAAATGCGCTGGAAAGAACTAGTTCACTATACACATAGCCTCGTTCTACAAATGCACACTTAATTACAATGTAATTACAGCTGACCGTCTGCGATGCACATATATCGATTTATCCACAAAATAAAGTGAATAGAGAACTAGTTCACTGTATTCTTAGACTTGTTCTCCAAATGCGCTGGAGAGAACTAGTTCACTACACACATAGCGTTATTCGAAAAATATGTGCTTGGGTTACTATGCACATAGCCTCCTTTCAAAAATGCGAGAAAGCTAGTTCACTATTTTGTGTTCATATTACATGGCAGAAGAAATTCTTAGCTAATTAAATATTCTGATAATATCATGATTTATCTCCAGTCTATATATGGGCATTAGAAGAAATTCTTAGCTGATTAAATATTCTGATAATATCATGATTTATCACTATATATCATGGGCATTAAGAGCGTGTCCACGAGAGCACCGGGCAGGTGCGGCACATGCCATCTCACCGATTTCGATGAAACTTGGCCAGTTTGAAGTATTCACCCAACAACTCAAGAAGCCAAAGTGGTTCTTGTTTTGGATCTTTCAGGAGGGAGTTAGACCACCCCCCCTGGTTTTTGCGGCAGAGAGCCATAAAATCGCCCATAAATTACATCAAATTTACGGGGCTCCCATATGCTTGCTTTTCAATATTTTTCCAAATCGTTTCTAATCCATAACGACCAATGTCCGTTGTGCAGGAAACCGAAGAGAGATTTTGATTTGCTGTCTTACTTGTCAATCAGGAGGTGTCAATCAACACCCTCTTGGCGTCTTTTTGTCAAAGGCGCTAAAATAGCCTGATTTCGTGGCTCAATTTCTCAAAAGGGCAACACTCCTCAGAAAAACAGAACACATCACGTCTGAAACCAAATACATACCTCCAAAAATCAGAAAGAAACTTTTTGGTACTATAAAATTTTATGCCGGAAAAATGGAGTAAAAGATCGCCTTTGCCACAGGGTACCAAACAGCAAAATGACAAAATTCTTAGGTTAAAACTGTTTCTTCAGCACGTTTCCGCGCCAAATCTGACTGGTTTGATCCAAAGAAGGAACGAGAAGGAGAAAAATACATTTGATATATTTTATGAGTCGTATTGAAGAAACCACAGGATACCCATCTTGGGTTTAGACAGTCTAGGCCCCAAAATTCCATCGCCTTTCCCCAAAACGGAAAACCCTGAGGAACGATGTTGATATTTCCTCTTAACTGGATTATAGTGAAAAGCATAAACCGCTTTGGGTCAGTTGAACGTCAGAGATAGATTTTGCCGTTTATTCCACAGGGTACCCATCAATAGCGCTAAATCTGAAAAAAAAAAAGATTTGCCGATGCGACAACAAAACACATTTGTTCTTATAAAACAAAACAAAAAGCATATTATGTTGCACGTGTGAAGGGGGGACGTACCACTAAGAAGAATGGCTGTTATAGTAGCGGGTCTCCCGCGCGGCACGAACGCAAGCGGAGCACCATACATAAGACATTATGTTTTGTTATTATGCCGAAAACAAAAAGGGCATCCTTATACTGTGTAGCGGGGATGACATACTAATACTAGAAGAATGCTATAGTAATTTCATCGGCTTTGCTGCCTATTTTGGGTATTCAAAAAATCATTTGGTTCAGAAAAAACATTTGTTTGTAAATGTCAGGTAGATTTTCTCCTATTTTCGCTAACACACACTAGGAAAACTCATCTAAATTTTTGGTTGCCTCGGAAACGTCACTTCCTGAGATACATATTTGTCAACGTTTGATGACGTAATCGATTACGTCATATCATGAAATCGTCATATCATGAAATTTTCAAATTGTTGATAACATCGTCGATGACATCATCACCATGATCACATCTCGTAAGTCCATTCCTTGCTGTACCCTACTTTTCACTGAAACCGTTTTACCCCAAGTTCGGTGTTATTGGAGTCAATATGACTATGTAATTAATATATAGATTTAATTAGGCACTGCCTAAACGCAGAGCTCCCACACATCGCAAGACCACTGATGCCCTAGACAATTCTACCCAAGTCTTGTTGTCTTAGAGCCTTCCCTTCACGAGAAGTAGATTTTCAAGCATCTGTGACATCACATCACGTGACAAAGCGTATCACTTTTGGATTTTCCCTCAAAAGAAACGACAAGATCATGAAACGAAAAATCCACTTTTGGATTTGGATTTTTCCCAAAGAAAAGCACTCCTGGACAATTCTACCTAAGTTTGGTTGTCTCAAAGCCTTCCCTTCATGAGATATGAACTTTTCATGCATAGATGACGTCAAAGGTGACGTCAAATCACGTGACCCCTTTGTTTCATCACGTGACCCCTTTGTTTCGCTCCTTTCTCTGCTGATCTAGACAGCACTACCCAAGTTTGGTTGTTTTACATTCTTCAAGAAATTAATTTCTCAATCATTGATAACTTCATCGATGACGTCACATCACGTGACCGTCTCAGCACCCCCTTGTAGCAAAGACAGAATGTCCCAAGTATGATTGTCTCGGCATGTTCCCTTGAGGAGAAATAAATGTTTCTTTGTATATGTCAGGGTTCCCATGTGTACATTGCCGAGTTTCGTATCGTGAGGGACTGGGTTCGAGTCCCCTAATATTACGGAAATCAAAACAAGACCCAACTAGAAAGAAAGAGCAAGTCGACCTGTGCAAGTTAATTTGATGTTAATTCAGTCAATACTGACACGAGATATAGCAATTCAAAAACTCCAAAATGTAATAAGAAAAGTACAGCGTGCGGACATTTCTGTTGAATTTGTCCGAAAGAAAACGGAAGCTTCTATAGAAGCCAAACTTGGAAAAAGTTTCAAAGTGTCCAAAGGAACTCTACGCCAAATTCACGTGCCCTCAGGTCATCAATGACGCCATCAAAATGAACCATAACTGCCAATGACGTTCAAAAATGAATTCCATGTGTTACGTTTTTCTCTTATGCATGGTGCTCCGCTCGCGCGCGAGGAGCTCCGCTACTATAGCAGCCATTCTTCTTAGAACTGATACGTCCGCACTATACACGTGCAACATAATGTACTTTTTGTTTTGTTTTGTGTTATAAGAACAAATGTGTTTTGTTTTCGCATCGGCAAACCTTATTTTTCAGATTTATCGCTATTGATGGGTACCCTGTGGAATAAACGACAAAACCGATATTTGACGTTCAGCTGACCCAAAGCGGTTTATGCTTTTCACTATAATCCAGTTTACGAGGAAATATCAACATCGTTCCTCAGGTTTTCCGTTTTGGGGAAAGGCGATGGAATTTTGGGGCCTTGACTGTCTAAACCCAAGATGGGTATCCTGTGGTTTCTTCAATACGACTCATAAAATATATCAAATGTATTTTTTCTCTTTCTCGTTCCTTCTTTGGATCAAACCAGTCAGATTTGGCGCGGAAACGTGCTGAAGAAACAGTTTTAACCTAAGAACTTTGTCATTTTGCTGTTTGGTACCCTGTGGCAAAGGCGATTTTTACTCCATTTTTCCGGCATAAAATTTTATAGTACCAAAAAGTTTCTTTCTGATTTTTGGAGGTATGTATTTGGTTTCAGACGTGATGTGTTCTGTTTTTCTGAGGAGTGTTGCCCTGTTGAGAAATTGAGCCACGAAATCAGGCTATTTTAGCGCCTTTGACAAAAAGACGCCAAAAGGGTGTTGATTGACACCTCCTGATTGACAAGTAAGACAGCAAATCAAAATCTCTCTTCGGTTTCCTGCACAACGGACATTGGTCGTTATGGATTAGAAACGATTTGGAAAAATATTGAAAAGCAAGCATATGGGAGCCCCGTAAATTTGATGTAATTTATGGGCGATTTTATGGCTCTCTGCCGCAAAAACCAGGGGGGGTGGTCTAACTCCCCCCTGAAAGATCCAAAACAAGAACCACTTTGGCTTCTTGAGTTGTTGGGTGAATACTTCAAACTGGCCGAGTTTCATCGAAATCGGTGAGATGGCATGTGCCGCACCTGCCCGGTGCTCTCGTGGACACGCTCTTAAAAGACATTGTTAGCTAAATAAACTGATAATATCACTATATCATGGGCATTAGGAGAAATTCTTCCATAATTTATTATTCTGATAAAATCATGATAAGCAGGTGATTATATGATAAAATCCTTAAATGAATATAAAAAAAAATCAACCCCTTATCAGACCATGAGTGTATATCATGATATGATGTGCCTGATATACAAAAAACATATATTAAGAAATATCATGATATATATATCACACTTTGATAATTAGCCTTGATATAATGATAAATGCAATCCGGCACCTCTCTAGCATTTGTGGAACGAAGCTATGTGTAATATATAGATTTAGCCACTGGCTAAAAGCGGAGCTCCCGGTTACAATTTTTTTAACGAGACAAAAAGGTTGCCATTGTACATGAATAGATAGCCTTGTACCGTTATACCACGTGACTAAGCACTTGTTCACCAGTGTGGTTATCTAAGGTTCATCCCTTCAACGATGTAAACCTTTTCACGTTTGATGACGTCATCAATTACGTCATACCACGTAACCATGCAGTTACACCCACCTTGCCACTTAGATAACTTCACCCAAGTTTGGTTGTCTGAAGTTCATCCCTTCTTGAGATATTTCATTTTTCTCCTATGATGACGTCATCGATGACGTCATACCTCGTGACCATGCTGTTGCACCCCCCTTGCCACTTAGATAACTTCACCCAAGTTTGGTTGTCTGAGGTTCATGCCTTCTTGAGATATCTCATTTTTCTCCTATGATGACGTCATCAATGACGTCATACCACGTGACCATGCAGTTGCACCCCCCTTGACACTTAGATAACTTCACCCAAGTTTGGTTGTCTGAGGTTCATCCCTTCTGGAGATATATCACTTTTCTCCTATGATGACGTCATCAATGACGTCATACCACGTGACCATGCAGTTGCACCCTCCTTGCCACTTAGATAACTTCATCCAAGTTTGGTTGTCTGAGGTTCATCCCTTCTTGAGATCAGAAGCTCATAAGTAGGAGCGTGCATCCCCTATTGGGTGGTTCTCACATGTGTTTCATAGCTTGGGCTATTTTTAGATTTTCGCGCGAAAATCAACCAATCAGAGAGAAGTAAACAAATTACGTCATACACGCAGCAGGCGCACGAAATGCGAAATCTTCCTCTGACACGACCGACAAGAACGGCTTTTACTTTTTCCCTTTGCCAAAATGAAGCAATATTTTACTAGTCTAGTGATTTAGAGCCAGGGTGCAAAAATAGCAAAGCACACGATGAAGTGCCAAGCTAGCAGGCGTACATATATCCACGAAGTGTTAAAAATTGTTATGATTGTTAGCGAACAGCAAATGAATAGGCAAATTAAAAGACCAAAGCAGTACGCTACAAGAGGAACATCAGACTGACTGGTTGTTAAGCAGATAACATCCTCGACTGCCATGTATTTCACGGAAATCAAAGCAGTGCTCCGTTGGCACATGTCGATTCGCAGAGTGCCATCATGCAGTGCCTACACCTTTCGCACCTGTACCATTCATTTTGTATTCAAATAGTTTAGAGAATGTAAGCAATAAACTTCTGTCGTTTATAAAGTATACCTTTTAATAAATGCCTGATCAAACTCTTTCAAGTCGTGCTTCATTCATGCAGTTCAAGTACAAGTTCAACGCTACTATGTCCTTACCACCGACTCCAGTTCTCGCAAACAAAAACAAACTTGACAAATTTCGTGCATCAAAAAATAATTTCACACAAATGAAAACAAAAAGAAGAAACTAAAAACGTCCATGTCGACTTAGGAATTGTAAAAGGTTCATAGTCCCGGCTTACCGAGTTGTATATGTGTTCAGTTTTTTTCGGCGAACACGTTGTAATATAAAGCTTCTGACAAACTTTCATTCTCGCCTGCTTGGATCGTTTGTAAGTATGTAGCGAACTTCATCTGTCAGTGTACCAAATTAGAAATCAAATCATCCACATAGTCCTGGTACTTCGTTGTAAATCCTTTATGCTTCCCTAATCCATCCGTAGCCACCAAATTCATCAGCTTTAGTGCATAAATGTATAGTCCTTCATGAACTTTCGCTGTGCGAGAACCGTGAGAAGAAGCGGCGAGGCCGCGGTTCTTTTCTGCTTTCCCGTTTAGATTGTTTTCAAGTAATTTTTCTTGATGTTTGAAACCATCTGTTATCTGTTTTAGTTTACTGAACTTGTACAGTCAGAAACCATGCAAAGAGATCCATTTTCACCCGGTTTTCCATCTCGAAAAGAACTGCAAGTAAAAATAGATTTAGCCACTGGCTAAAAGCAGAGCTCCATCTGAATTTTTGATGAGGCGTGACGTCATATGTAAGGCAGAATTCTGATTGGCTAATTTTTCCCGCGCAACTGTTTCTAAAAATAGCTCAAGCTATAAAACACATGTGAGACCCACCCATTTCGTAGGATGCACGCTCCTACTTATGAGCTTCTGTTGAGATATATCATTTTTCTCCTATGATGACGTCATCAATGACGTCATACCACGTGACCATGCAGTTGCACCCCCCTTGCCACTTAGATAACTTCACCTAAGTTTGGTTGTCTGAGGTTCATCCCTTCTTGAGATATATCACTTTTTCTCCTATGATGACGTCATCAATGACGTCATACCACGTGACCAGGCAGTTGCACCCTCCTTGCCACTTAGATAACTTCGCCCAAGTTTGGTTGTCTGAGGTTCATCCCTTCTTGAGATATATCATTTTCTCCTATGATGACGTCATCGATGACGTCATACCACGTGACCATGCAGTTGCACCCCCCTTGCCACTTAGATAACTTCATCCAAGTTTGGTTGTCTAAGGTCCATCCCTTCCCGATATTTTTTAGCGGAGCTCCTGCGCGGGCCGAAGGTCTGCGCAAGCGGAGCACCATACCTAAGGAAATAACGTCTCGCATAACTATGGAGTTGATTTTCAAACGTCACGGGCTTTCTCGCTCATTTTGCTTACGTTATTGACGGCGCCAAGTCAAATGATTAGGGCGTTGAAATGGTATCGCCCAAAAGATTAATGTGTCCAAGTTTGGTTGCCATAGGTTGTTCCCTTCTTGAGATATGAATTTTTTTGTTCCTTCCTGGTATTAAAGGTATAGCGTACGTCCATCCGGCGTCCGTCCGTCCGCCGTACGCGGAAACTCATGGGAACCCTGTGGTATACTAAGAACATTAAAAAATCTCGGGAAGGGATGGACCTTAGACAACCAAACTTGGAAGAAGTTATCTAAGTGGCAAGGGGGGTGCAACCGCATGGTCACGTGGTATGACGTCATTGATGACGTCATCATAGGAGAAAAATGATATATCTCAAGAAGGGATGAACCTCAGACAACCAAACTTGGGTGAAGTTATCTAAGTGGCAAGGGGGGTGCAACTGCATGGTCACGTGGTATGACGTCATTGATGACGTCATATAATACGAAAGATAATCCGAACAAGGTCAATTTCTTGGCGATATTCACCAGGAGTTGAGAAGGTGTATGAGCTATATTTCGATTTTAATTCAAATCATCATCAGGCAAATTAAGTATACAGAGCGCGAGGTTTAAATACAGGAAGCTTATTTGAATAATAATAGTTCACGGCTAGCTTTTAGGCCGGAGTTAATTACAGGCTGCTTAGTTTTTATAAAGAAAGCCTCTTTAAACAGAAGAATGTTCCAGTTGTTGTCCATACCAATTACGGTGGTATTGTCCCTGACAGTGTTCAAGTAAAATTATTTGGTGTTAGCTAAAAGAAAGGAATCATTACAAGGCAAATTATGAAGTGACAAAAAGTGTTGGTATTGTTCACAATTATTTATTATTTTCTTGCAATGATACTTTGTATGAACAAATCGGCGGGGTGAGCATGGGTGGGAGTCTAGGTCCTGTCCTTGCGAATATAATTATGACAGAATTTGAAGAAAAAACAGTGAAGAAATTGATCGATTCGGGAGCTGTCAAATTTTACTGCAGATATGTTGATGACACTCTGCTACTTGTGAAACCGAGCTCGCTACCCGACATCCTTAGCGAGTTTCATAAATTTGACAAGAATATCCGGTTTACGTACGATCGTTTTGATGGGGTTGTCCCTCATTTCCTGGATATTGAAATAGCAACAGATGGGCTTAGTATCTACAGAAAAGATACTTTCACTGGGTTGTACACTAACTTCAAAAGCTTCGTCCCCTGGTCTCACCGGGTAGCCTGGGTTAGATCGCTAATCTATCGTGTTCTTCGTATCTGTGACCCGGGTAAAGTTGATGCCCAGATACTCAAGATTAGACAATTCCTTGCCTGGAATGGCTTCCCACGGCGTGTAGCCGATGCTCTTATCGAACGAACCAAGGCATCCTGCTTGTTTAAGAACCCCACTCAGGACCGCGCCCAGGAAACAGATAGGACTATCTGGATCAACATGCCATACATCGGCGAGAAAGGCGAACAATTAACAAAAGCTCTTGTTCATAAGCTCCGCAGATGTATATCTTCCAAAAATGTTGTATTCCGGATTCTTCCCAAAACACAAAGATCTGTTTTTATAGCGGAGCTCCCGCGGGCGCCGAAGGCGCCCGCGAGCGGAGCCCCATAGCTACATGCAGGAGGAGAAGGAACAAAACAAAAGTGTATATGCATCAAACGATTCTGTCATGGACTTCCGGTTTGTGCGTCCGTCCGTCCGTCCGTCCGTCCGTCCGTCTGTTCGTCCGGCGTAACACAGGCAACCCAAACGTAAGCTAACGAGAAAGGGTATATATCTAAGGAAGGGATGAACCTCAGACAACCAAACTTGGGTCAAAATATCAAAGTGGCAAGGGGGGTGCAACTGCGTGATCACGTGGTATGACGTCATCGATGACGTCATCAAATGAATAAAGGTCTATATATCTTTGGAAGGGATGAACCTCAGACAACCAAACTTGGGTAAAGTTGTCTAAGTGACAAGGGGGGTGTAGCTGCGTGATCACGTGGTATGACGTCATCGATGACGTCATCAAATGAATAATGGTCTATATCTTTGGAAGGCATGAACCTCAGACAACCAAACTTGGGTAAAGTTGTCTAAGCTGCAAGGGGGGTGCAACTGCTTGGTCACGTGGTATGACGTCATCGATGACGTCATCAAATGAGAAAAGGTCTATATCTTTGGAAGGGATGAACTTCAGACAACCAAACTTGGGTAAAGTTGTCTAAGTGACAAGGTGGTTGTAGCTGCGTGATCAGGTGGTATGACGTCATCGATGACGTCATCAAATGAATAATGGTCTATATCTTTGGAAGGCATGAACCTCAGACAACCAAACTTGGATAAAGTTGTATAAGCTGCAAGGGGGGTGCAACTGCTTGTTCACGTGGTATGACGTCATCGATGACGTCATCAAATGAGAAAAGGTCTATATCTTTGGAAGGGATGAACCTTAGACAACCAAACTACTTGGGTAGAGTTGTCTAAGTGACAAGGGGGGTGCGATGGCGTAGTCACATGGTATGACGTCATCTATGACGTCATCAAACGAGAAATGGTATATATCTCTAGAAGGGTTGAACCTCAGACAACCAAACTTGGGTGGAGTTGTATAAATGGGAAGGGGGGTTCAACAGCCTCGTCACGTGGTATGACGTCATCAATGACGTCATCAAACGAGAAAAGGTATTATTTTGGGAAGGGATGACTCTCAGACAACCAAACTTGCGTTAAGTTGTTTAAGGGTGTTCGGAAGTTTGGTTGCTAAGTTACGTTTCGTTGCTAGCGTAGATTGCGTGACTTCGGCGGCAGTCTTTTCTCAAAATCAAACAACAAGATGGTTTTATTTCCAACATATGTTAATTCTGGAGGAATGATTTTTCTAAAGTAACTTCATTTTCCTAAAGTTTATTTCATTATTTTGGTTCAATGTAGAAAAAAAAACGTTCATTTTCATTGTCAAAAGAATTGAAAACATAGTTTTGTTGGAGCGTTTTGCCGTGACTTGTTGTCTAAGTGCAAACTATAGCGCGGGATTTGTAAAATGTCGCCACTGGAAACTGCCCGAAATTCCGCTGAAGTACCAAAAATTATGGCCAAACTAGCATCAAATATATATCTTCTATCATTGTTGTATCTATTGCATTTCAGTTTTTCTGGAGTTCTTTACTTTTTTGTAGCTTTTGTGAAGAGAAAATATCGCTCGGCGCCCGTTTGGCGATCGAAAAAGTTGCCTACTTTGACAAAAATTATACCATTTTGAAAAGTAATTAGCAACTCTGTATAGAAGAAAATTATACCATGCTAGGAAATCATACCGTTATTGTTTCTACGGCGTTAAAGAAGAAAGAAACAGTCTAAAATGCTTAAATTGTAGCTTTGTTCAGCCTACGAACTTGCAGTCTCTCGAGTGAAGGTTTATATACAATTTCTGAAGATACATCATTTGACCAGCCTTCGTGGCCGTTTGGTAAGGTCTTGGGCTAGAAAACAGAATGTACTGAGTTCAAACCCTGCGTGCGTTCTTTTTTCTTTTTCGATTTTTTTTTCTTTTCGGGTTTGAACTTTCTTTTTCGCTTCTTAAACAATGTTACGATGTATTTCTCTTCCATTGCTTGCTTGTTTTTTTTTTATTTTCTGGTGGAAAATAAAATATATAAATTTGTTTTACACTTCCTGGTAACCAAGCCTCCTAGCGAATCAATTCGTGTTTCTTTAAAACACTAATTCTAACGCGAATCTTAATATTTCGCAAAAAAATTAAAGCAAATCGATAGAAAAGCATATTGTTCACAAAGTTAAGTATGGATTAGCATTTAGGATAAAAATTGCGAAAGTTATAGCCAAAAAACGACTTTTTGCACTCGTCATTTCCTTATTTTAAATCGAAATTGCAAATCCATACTTAACTTTATGAAGATGCTCATGAAAAATATATCCATAGCAAAAAGTATTCGAAAAACGTCTATTTGAAGTCAAATAAGTCTTTTTCTACTCCCGGTCACGTGACCATGGGCGTGGCCCGATGACGTCATCGTTGGTATTGTTGTTCTTTGATGATGTCATGGCGCAAAATTGGTCATGATTGTAAAGTTTCGCCGATTAGAGCTGTTTCAAATTTCCCTAGCAACCACGCTTCCGAACACCCTGGTAAGGAGGGTGAGATGGCGTTTTCACGTGGTATGACGTCATCGATGACGTCATTGTAACCGGGAGCTCCGCTTTTAGCCAGTGGCTAAATCTATATATTACCAACACCAAAGATAAAACCCCGCTATTAAGTAAATCTAATCTTGTATACCAATTCACTTGCCCCTGCTGTAATTCCAGTTACATAGGTAAAACTGAGCGCACCTTGCACGAACGCACAATGGAACATGCCCGTGACAAGGACAGTGCTATTTTTCACCACCTAAATAATTGTGAACAATACCACTTTTTGTCACTTCATAATTTGCCTTGTAATGATTCCTTTCTTTTAGCTAACACCAAAGAATTTTACTTGAACACTGTCAGGGACAATACCACCGTAATCGGTATGGACAACAACTGGAACATTCTTCTGTTTAAAGAGGCTTTCTTTATAAAACTAAGCAGCCTGTAATTAACTCCGGCCTAAAAGCTAGCCGTGAACTATTATTATTCAAATAAGCTTCCTGTATTTAAACCTCGCGCTCTGTATACTTAATTTGCCTGATGATGATTTGAATTAAAATCGAAATATAGCTCATACACCTTCTCAACTTCTGGTGAATATCGCCATGAAATTGACCTTGTTCGGATTATCTTTCGTATTATAGCGGAGCTCCTGCGCGGGCCGAAGCCCCGCGCAAGCGGAGCACCATACCTAAGGGAAAACGTATAGTATACTATCGAGTTGATTTTTGAACGTCACGGGCATTTTGGATCATTTTGATGACGTCATTGATGACGTAAGGGCACGTGACTTTGGTGTAGGGCTCCTCTTATGGTCTTTGAAACTTTGTCCAAGTTTGGCTTCTATAGAAGCTTCCCTTCGGGAGATATGATTTTTTCTTTATTGTTCTGGTATTAAACCTATAGCGTACGCCGTCCGTCCGTCCGTCCGTCCGTCCGTCCGTCCGTGTACACATGGGAACCCTGTGGTATGCAAAGAAAAAATGTATCTCCTCAAGGGAACATGCTAAGACAACCATACTTGGGATATTTTGTCTATGCCACAAGGGGGGTGCTGTAACACGGACACGTGATGTGACGTCATCGATGACGTCATCTATGCTTGAAAAATCAATATCTCGTGAAGGGAAGACTCTAAAACAACCAAACTTGGGTAGTGTAGTCTAGGCCACAAGATGACCGAAATGAGGTGGTCACGTGATATGACGTCATCGATGACGTCATCTATGCTTGAAAAATCAATATCTCGTGAAGGAAAGACTCTAAGACAACAAAACTTGGGTAGTGTAGTCTAGGCCACCAGATGAGCGAAATGAGATGGTCACGTGATATGACGTCATCGATGACGTCATCTACGCTTGAAAAATGAATATCTCATGAAAAGAAGACTCTAAACCAACCAAATTTGGGTAATGTAATCCAGGTCGCCAGATGAGCGAAATGAAGTGGTCACGTGATGTGACGTCATCGATGACGTCATCTATGCTTAAAAAATCAATATCTCGTGAAGGGAAGACTCTAAAACAACCAAACTTTGGTAGTGTAGTCTAGGTCACTAGATGAGCGAAATGATGTGGTCACGTGATGTGACGTCATCGATGACGTCATCTATGCTTGAAAAATCAATATCTCGTGAAGGGAAGACTCTAAAACAACCAAACTTTGGTAGTGTAGTCTAGGTCACTAGATGAGCGAAATGAAGTGGTCACGTGATGTGACGTCATCGGTGACGTCATCTATGCTGGAAAAATCAATATCTCGTGAAGGGAAGACTCTAAAACAACCAAACTTTGGTAGTGTAGTCTAGGTAACAAGATGAGCGAAATGAAGTGGTCACGTGATATGACGTCATCGATGACGTCATCTATGCTTGAAAAATTAATATCTCGTGAAGGGAAGACTCTAAAGCAACCATGTAAACCATGTACACATGGGAATCCCTTTCATTCACAGAAAATTTTATAACCAGGAGCTCCGCTTTTAGCCAGTGGCTAAATCTATATATTATTATTTAAAATTGTCGGCTGGTCCTGGTTTTTGATGACGTCATCATAGGAGAAAAGTGATATATCTCAAGAAGGGATGAACCTCAGACAACCAAACTTGGGTGAAGTTATCTAAGTGGCAAGGGGGGTGCAACTGCATGGTCACGTGATATGACGTCATTGATGACGTCAACATAGGAGAACAATGATATATCTCAAGAAGGGATGAACCTCAGACAACCAAACTTGGGTGAAGTTATTCAAGTGGCAAGGAGGGTGCAACTGCATGGTCACGTGGTATGACGTCATTGATGACGTCATCATAGGAGAAAAATGATATATCTCAAGAAGGGATGAACCTCACACAACCAAACTTGGATGAAGTTATCTAAGTGGCAAGGAGGGTGATACTGCATGGTCACGTGGTATGACGTCATTGATGACGTCATCATAGGAGAAAAGTGATATATCTCAAGAGGGATGATCCTCAGACAACCAAACTTGGGTGAAGTTATCTAAGTGGCAAGGGGGTGCAACTGCATGGTCACGTGATATGACGTCATTGATGACGTCATCATAGGAGAAAAATGATATATCTCAAGAAGGGATGAACCTCAGACACAAACTTGGGTGAAGTTATCTAAGTGGCAAGGGGGGTGCAACAGCATGGTCGCGAGGTATGACGTCATCGATGACGTCATCATAGGAGAAAAATGAAATATCTCAAGAAGGGATGAACTTCAGACAACCAAACTTGGGTGAAGTTATCTAAGTGGCAAGGTGGGTGTAAGGGACGTGTCATTATTTAGCGGGGGGGGAGGGCTCCTATTTTTGTGGGGAGGGTCCTAATTTTTTTCGCGTGTCTAAAGGGAGGGTCCAAATTTTTTTCACTCCTATTTGGGGGAGGGTCATAATTTTTTCAGCAACAATTGAACGATGAAGAGGGCAATACAAATGGCGATAGTGGTTATTTCAGCAACTTCTCCATAAAAATTTCGGCGCGCTTCGCCCGCATAAACAATGACATAAGATACTCTTTTAGCCATGAAGACACTACCGTTCACAAGAACAAGTTATCTTGACAAGGTAAATCAAACTTTCCCAGAATTTCCCTGCAAATATTAGGCCTGGAGGGCAAGTCACTATATGTTTGAAAGAAGACCCCTTAGGTAAGCGTGAGTTTTCGACGTTACAAGCAGACGATGAAGAGAGAAAACAATGGCGATAGTGGTTATTTCAGCAACTTCTCCATAAAAATTTCGGCGCGCTTCGCGCGCATAAACAATGGCATAATATACTCTTTTAGTTATGACGACACTACCTTTGACCAAGAACAAGTTATCTTGAGAAGGAAAATCAAACTTTCCCAGAATTTTCCTGCAAATGATAGGCCTGGAGGGCAAGTCACTATATATGTGAAAGTAGACCCCTTAGGTAAGCGTGAGTTTTCGACGTTACAAGCATATAAATTCGTCCGTTGGGCCGCGCTTCGAGCACATGAATATTAATAACTTCGTCATTTGCGGAGCGCAGTTGTGCGCATGAATAATATAACCTAACCTATATAGTTGAGGTGGTGTACTTCCTGACAGGCTTTTTTTTTACTATGCCATACACAAAACATGTTCATCTACCCTTTCTCTGAGGCTTGATGAAATGCGATGAAAAAACAAAAAACAAAAACGATGAACAATAAAAAAAGGATGAACAAACAAACAAACGATGAACAAAATTTGGGCACGCTTCACGCGCAACGAAGGATATGCGAGCCCGTTTTTCTGTAAAATGTCTACAGTACTAGGTCAAACAGGGGACGGGAGATGTGGGATTACGTTAATCATTGCACTTAAGAGGGAGGATCACTGTATTTTACCTGTGTATTATAAACATCCTCACGTAAATAATCGAGGCGATGAATAATATATGCACCAGTCAATTGACACCCCGGCCCCCACCCCGGGACAGGGCGGGAAAGTAACGCGGTCAGGCCGGGGATTTAACACATTAATCTACGGAAGGGCAGGGAATTTAACACGGACCTTCTATAGCGGGAATATTCAGCGGGGCATTAACGGGAAATTAACGCTGAGCCAGAAGTTCGATTATCGTGCGAAAATATATTGGTTTAAGGACCGAGGTCGGAGGATTTTGGGAGGGATCACTTCATTTTTGGGCGAGTGAAAGGATCTCTCGAAACCTGAAGCCTTGAAGAGAGATTCCAGCAACGAGTTCTATATCATTTTCTAGTTTTATTTCACTCATTATGTTGAAAATTTCGGCGCGCTTCGCGCGCATAAGCAATGACATCTAATCTAGTGTTAGAGAACTTGCCCAAAGAAAACAATACACTTGTGGCGCTTAAATGGAATGCGTTCGAATGTCGTTACACGCATGTGTATCTTGGCAAGGACAAATGAAAACCCCCAAAAGCCCTCCAGTGATACGCCTGGTTGGCAGTCAATATGTTCGAAAGAAGTGAGTTCGACGTTACAAGCTGCATAGAAATTCGTTTTTGGGCTGCGCTTCACGCACATGAATCATGATAATTTGTAGCGCGTGAAGAATAAAACCAACACGCTTTTTTACTACACGCAGAAAATAAAAAGTTTATCTTTTCTCTGGAGGCTTGATGAAATGCGTTTATCAAAATAAAGGCGCGTTTCGCCATGTTGCAAAAGTGTCCCCGGGGGCCTGGAGCTTTAACAACGTCCCTGGTGACCGGGAAAATAGTAACATTTAACACTTAGTGATTGTTAATTTGGGAGGCCGTGATGTCAATTGACTGGTGCATGACAGAAGTAAGAAAAAAGTAGTTCTGTATTAAGAAGAAAGAAAGAGACATTACATCACTTGGACAATAGTCTATCTAACAGGTTTTTTTTAGATATAATTGCATGGGGGAGGGTCCCAATTTTTTTTAGCCTTCTTTGAAAAAAATGGGAGCCCCCCCCCCCCCCCCCGGTAAATAATGACACGTCCCTAAGTTTTTCCCAGTTTGCTTTTATCAGTAAAATAAGGTGCAAACATGTGGTATTAATACCACTCTATGTTGGCACTTTTCAATACCCGCTACACATTCAACGAACTAACCCTGCCTGGCGGTGGCTAATGTTATGATGTTAACTTAGTACATGTCCAGCTTGCACATTATTTGGTAAACTAGAAAAGATTGATGGATTTCCCATACACCGTACGTTAGATCCTCACTTAGGGAGACCAATGCACCTTACGGATGGAGTTTTCCATACGTTTGATCTGGAGAAGCTATTGATGAAAATCGTATTTTTTACCACACTCTGAACTTACGGATGGAATTTTCCATACGTTTGATTTGGACAAATTATGAAACAAAACCGTATTTCTTTTACCACACTCTGAACTTACGGATGGAATTTTCCATACGTCTGATCTGGACAAGCTCTTGATTAAAATCGTATTTTTTACCACACTCTGAACTTACGGATGGAATTTTCCATACGTTTGACTTGGACATATTATGTATCAAAACCGTCTTTCTTTTACCAAACTCTGAGCTTACGGATGGAATTTTCCATACGTTTGCTCTTGGATCAAAATGGTATTTTTTTTACCACACTCTGAGCTTACGGATGGAATTTTCCATACATTCCATTGGACAACACAAAATCGTCTCTTTTACCACACTCTGAGTTTGCGGATGGAAATTTCCATACGTTTGATTTGGACAAATTCTAAACAAAAATCTTATATTTTTACAACATATTTTTCCCTGTTTTACCAGCACTATGAAACTCAAAATCGTTAAAAATCCATTAAATTTCCATTAAAATCCCCTTACAAGGGTTTTAATGGCCATTAATTTTGCATTTTAGAAATTGATGGCATTTTAATAGGCATTAAAAATGCATTACAATTTTTTCGGGAAAGGTGCAAGTCATTAAAAAGAGGTTACTGAATCAAACAATAATAGTAACAACTTTTTAATGGCCATTATTAAACGGTTAGAAATGGCAAGGATAGTGTGTGCCATTAAAAGTGGTTACTGAATCATTATGATCAAAGTAACAACCTTTTAATAGCCATTATTAAGCCCTTAGAAATTACAAAAATCCCATTACTAAACTAAACAATTGTGGTTGCATAAATGCTATGTGCAGGTAGTTTTTAAACATCAAAAGGACTTCCTATGGCTTATCTATGGAATGGACCATTAGAACACTGATTAAGGGGAGGAGGTTGGGCCAATTACATATTTTTATGTCTGGATTAAGCCTAAAATTTATGTACTGATGAATAAAACCTTTTGCTTTGTAATGTAGCCATGAAAATGAAAGTTGGATCTTACTCTAGATATATTGAAAAGTAAGTGTCTTGAGTACATACTTGAACACAAAATTAAACCTTGCTTTTCATCTGTAGGGGAGGCTAAGTGATTCTGTAAGCCACAGCTTAGCTTTGAGTTCTTAAAATTCAAGCAATTCTCAGAATGAAAAGGAAAAACTAGTTACTTTGAAACTTAATGGAACACCAATAGAACGTTATACAGGAATCCTGGGCTGTTCAGAGATTGCTGGATTTTCTAGTTTCAGCCCCCATTGCTTAGCTAGCGTCCAAACCTTGTCTCTCTTCCCAATGTTAGCCAATGCCTAGGAATCCCAGGATTGAGTGCAAACATGATTATGAATTTAAAATGTGCCAGCCAATCAGAAAGCAGCTGCAAAGACTGAGCAAGCAGATGAAGCTTTTTATGGGTCTCTAAAATACTTTAGAAAATAACACCTATGTTGTATTGTGAATGTGCGCATTCTGATTGGTTAAAAAGCGTGTTTGTAAGAGACCTGAGAAACACGATTGTCACGCAACGCTGTCGCGCGTGTGTATGTTATTTTCTAAAAGCAATAAAAATACTTTCTGCGTGCTCTCTGGTTTCTTACAAACACTCGGGGAATGTTGGTCGAACTGATAAAACTTGAAAGACACTCGCCTTCGGCTCGTGTCTTTCAAGTTTTGATCAGTTCTCCCAACATCCCCCTCGTGTTTGTAAGAAAGCAGAGAGCACGCGGAAAGTACTTTTATTGCTTAAATAAAATCTACTATGAAATCACAAGGAACAATAATATTGAAATTTTATATCATATTACAAGTAACGATGTCACTTGGTGTGAGACTGATCCCTAAGGGATAGCAAACTGTTTGGTCACCCGTAAGAGACACCGCTGATACACATTGGCATATTTTATACCCTAGGGGATAGTACCACCGTGCATTTTTTTTACCCTGAATCTCAGTGCATCTCTTATATTGATGTGATGAAAATCCAGCACATTATATAATTGGGCAATTCCACGGGCGGCATTTGGAAATTCCGAAGGGATGGGGGGGGTTTAAGAGCTCGGAATTCTGATTGCAAGGGGGGGTTTTCGAAGCTGGATTTCTTGTCACAAGGGGGGGTCTGAAGATGCCCAACTTCTAAAGGAGTTCGCGTGTTTTTCAGTCTGCTAAATTTTTAGAAAGAAACTAACGTCATTTCACGCGCGGAAAAACAGTCTTCGCCGCCATTCGATACGATAGATAGAGAATGCTTGCCAGTTCGTACTTGCCCCTTCTAAGACAGAATCTCCATAATTTTCTACTGATTTCGACTGTTAGTTCAATCACGCAGCAGGTTCAACTTTGTACAATCACACATTGAAATTAATATAAAGGATGTTGGCGATACGGGATAAGTTGAGCTTGCATGGACGCGCAACTTTCACCAAAACCCGCCGCAACTTTCCCTAACATATCTAATGAAATCCCGGAACAACACGGTATAGTTTAATAAATGTTTCTCAAAACTGGTACATGTAATATGCATGTCGAATAATATGGTTTTCTTTTACTCCTTTGCCCCTACAATTCAAATCTTACAAAATAGCCAGTTAGCTACTAGTTAAACACGCTAAAAAGTGTAGAGCTCATATTCAGTGGATGTTGTGAATGCCGGTGGTATTTTTTTCTTCAAAATCAAACTATCATGCTCTGTATTAATATTCTGAAACAAGATTATGCGCTTTTTGTGTTTTCTTTACTTTGCAAATTTAATAAATTCCCGCAACAACCCCCGCAACTTTTGCCTTTTCTCCGCAACGTTTCCCTCTCGCAAATTTTTACTTTTTCTCGCAATAATAAACAAGGTGGTGATTATTTAGATTCCGGAGGGGAGGGGGGTAAAAGTTGAAATTTCTGAAGGGGAGGGGGTTTAACCTACCCGGAATTCTATATGCACGGGGGGGTAAACCATCTTGGAAATTCTGGATGCATGGGGGGTCAAAAACTAGTGCCGCCCGTGGGGGGGGGTACCTTTATTTTCTGGAATTGCCCATTAATACAACATGGCACTAAGTGGAAATACAGGGGGTCATACACAGTTCCAATCGTATCTATCTATCTATCTATCTTCTAGTTTTCATTGTCCTTTGGAGTGTTAGGAGGACCCCCTGTTCATTCCCTAAATGCTTGTCAAATAAATAGATTAATGTATCATTAAATTCCAGCACAGCGGTAACCATTAACCATCTTTGCTAGCCCCCAGGTTGGGAATTGCCACCCCAATTTTTACATTATACATTGTACCGGTACTCACTATCTTGATTCTGATTGGCTGAGAGCATGCGCTTTACTTTTGGAATGGTCACCCCTGCAATTGACTGCTAGGACAGGGTTCAAAATAATTCTACAAAATCTGCTTAAACATGCTGGCTTTGTTGGCACTAGTACCAAAAATAAATTGAATGACAAAAAATCGAAGCAGATAATATTCCAGTGCATTTGACAAGACGTGGTAATGCCTGGTGTGTTCGTTCAATAAAAATTGATCTCAAAAATCCAATTGATAAATCGATAAAAATCAATAATAATTACTTGATTGAGTGTCGGCTAATTGATAATTTTCGATACTCACAAATTTCTCTCCAATCAACTTATCGATTATTAGCCATTGTATTGAATTCACAATCAATGTACATTCAACATTCCGCATAGTTATCTAAACTGTATTTGCTGATAGATTACGGTATGAAATAACTACATCGTGAATTATTGAGGCAAATACCACTCGTGTCCCTTCATAACCTCAATTCAAGTTTATTGGTGCCTGAAATTTGTGTTGGGGAGGGCTCCCACTAGGCCTATTCTTAATGTTATGCCATATATGCAGTACAAAACAAGTTAATATGTTAACGTCTGAGAATTGATATTAATTGATGAAATCTATATAACCGAAAACCTTGATCAAAAAATTGATAATCAATTACTCACAGGGATTTCCCTTATCGATCTTGGCCCAGAAGCCTGGAAAAACTGCTGCACCATGGATCTGCAAAACCACTCCATTTTCTTGCATACTTGGGGAACTGTTATAGGATACATTTTATTCGAAATCAATAAAGTGGACGGAAGATCTAACTGAAGCATTTTCGCAAGCGAAAAGATCAAGTTTCCAAAGGCGCCATTTTAAGTCATCCACAGAAACCAAAAAAATAAACAATTTCTTGCAGCCGAAAGCAACAAAGACGTCCAAACCTATGCGATTCTCTCACAAATAACACTGTAATGTTCCTTTTTCCAAAAAGATTAGAGTGAACAATAATATATCCCATTCAAATTTTTTTGCACATTGCATGAAGCCGTGCGCCATTCTTATAAACAAACACTTGGTTCACAAAGAACAGTCCTCAGATTTCTTAAGCGATTTCTTAAGTGAGTCACAAAGCCTCCGTGTTTGAGTCTCTCACAGAAACTAAAAAGAACTTTGTTCATACAGCCGTAAGCACCATAGACATCCAGACCCAAGTGGTTCTGTTACAGATTGCTTACAGTTATTTGCAGGGATAATTCTAATTCCAAAGCTTTTACCTGAGAATAATTTTCATTCGTGTTAGAAAAAAATGTACACCGCGACTTGCTTTCATTGAGCGTGCCCTAAATGGAAATGGCAGCAAGAGCATCATATTCTATGTCTGCTGTGATTTTTTTTTTCTTTTTTCCGTTTGTTTTAAGAGAATAATATAAGTTAGATAAATTTCTCCCTTGCACTCCATGAATTTTCACGGGCATCAGCTAGCTTCTATCAATTTTATCAGGTGGTATCGATTAATATCGATTGTCGATTCAACACGCCGGGGGTATACGAATCACAAAGCAATTCTGCAATCCTACCGGTAGCCACCCTGTAGGAATGCATATGATGTTCCTGTGTTTACTTGCTTTTTATGTTAAAACCCTAACTTGTTGATGTCAAAGGATTGTTAGTCTAGTTTGCCAACTTGATACCTTAAGTCTTACCTTGCTACTTCAACAAACTGCATCGCCAACGCTCGGTATGCTACAGCCAAAAACCACTCTGTTCAACAACAGCAAGCATGGCTTGATTTTTAACTTGCTTCCGATCTCCATCTAAGAGCTATGTGAACCTCATCGAGAAGTCATCATTCCATTTCCAGGTTAGCGCAAAACATCCATCTTTCTTTGCAGATCATCACAATCACATTCACATCCATCTGCCTCCATCTTAATCAATTTCTCTTAAACACTCCAAGGTTTACTAACGGTTTTAGCCTGAAGATTAAAACTTGGCAAATAATCGATTTGCTTATTAATTCGCCTTCCATACAGCCAGGCAAACGACAAGAACATGCAAGGGTTTATCCAACAGAGTCTTTTCCCTTCGAGTGGTCCGCCATTTTTTTGGTGGGTAGTGACCGCTGACCCAACTTCGTTCCAATATTGTTAGCCAATCACAACAGAAGAATGTTTCGGTTTAGCCAATCAGCAGTCACGAGGCCAGTCACGAGCGATTTTTGAGCGGTCGAAGAGATCGAGTTACTGGAATAAATTCCAACGGACAATTTCAACAGAAGAAGATCGCTACAAGAATGAAGAAAAAAACGCTATATGCAGGTATGATCTGTTCCTTAAAACTAAGTTAAATTAGCATTTGTATTCTGCTTAGCATCTTGTAGGCATGTCTGGCTTGAAGACTTCTTTGAGGCTAAGAAATCGGCGATACCAGAAACCAACTTTAGGGGGTGTAAACTAGTTTATGTTGATATCATCCAAGCTACGTATATCGTCGATCAGATTTGAATCACCAGTCACTTACACGTAAATTCCCTGCTATGGGTAAGCATTAGCCACTTAGTCGGCACCGTTTTGTGGAATCGATTAAAGCACAAAAGACTGATACGTGTTTGTTTAAAGCTTAAAAATGCACACGTTTAGAAGGGCTGAAATGATGTGGCGAGGTTGGATAATTTTTTTTTCCGCTAGTTACCCTAGGATAACACTATCCACACTTTCAGGACCAGAATTTATTCTCTGGATACCTTTATCCAATGGAAGGCACATTTTTTACACTGGTTACCGCGGCCCCAGGAAAATTCGCTCAAACTTTCCTATCATAAACCTTGTTTTTTTACACGAAATCTACTGTACTGTGCCAAATGCAGGGTAACCTACAGGGTAATCTACACACTGAGAAAAAAAGTTGCCTCCTGCTTGCTTGCAGGGAAAAACTCACAACTTGGAGCTCTAGTTGTGAAAGGCAGAACTTTTATAATTGAGCAGCTACAGATAAAGTGCATTGCCGTTTTAATTCTCCGCAAAACCATACACCGTTTTACTTGGCCTTCATCAATGTAAAAAAAGGTTTGATTGTGTGTATGTGAAAAATGGGCTCCAAGCTCTCATTGGAGCTGGAGCTATTACTGAAGAAAGCTAAAGGCATGTAGTTTAGTGGGATTCGACTTGGTGTTGTAAATTACAGTATGATCCATTAGAATATAAAATTGCTACATTACAAATCTAAATAATAAATAATTTATTTGCAGATTCTTGTTAGAGACAGTGCAATGTCTGACGAGCATGACAGAAGCCTCTGAAATGAGTGAAATTTCAGATTCGAAATGGGGTGTCTTTTCTTCTATGGTGAGTCTTTGTTACCTATAGAATATACATCACACTCCGGAAGTTACTGATGTTACTTCCTGGTCCTGGGAGAACTAGTACCTGCATTCATACAGTGTTAGGAGAAACCCACTTGCATACCGGTACTACCATGAATCCTACTATCATGTATTAGTAGAAACCCACTCGCATACTGTACTATCACAAATCCTGCAAATCTGATTGGCTCTGCTAACTCTCTATCTGTCATGTAATAGATAGTGAGTAGCGAAATTAACGCTGGCACAAAACTTTCTAAGATCATCTTTTAGCAGCAACTCGAAGGTAGTATGCTAGTGGATTTCTACTGGAACAATTAGAGTACTCGTTCTCGTTTTCTATCAGTCAAATACTTGTATTCTGCTCTACGGCTTTTCCCGCATTTGAGCACTCTTTGACTTTGGGGATAAATGTATATACATTAAATTATGATTCTTAATACTGGTAGCAAGAATTTTGATTGAGCATTGCTGCTCAAACTCAATAAGGGACCAGTCATTTTTTATCGCCTGTGAGGGGGGATCACTTCATTTTGGGGCGAGCGAAAGGGGGAACAAAGCCTGAAGCCCTGAAAGGGGACCACAAGAAATTTTCTAGGTAGTTATTCACCAGCAACTTACTTCTCTAACATTTGCATTTTTGTACTTCACTTCACTCAATACATAATAAAAAATTCATATAAAGAATATAATCTAATATAGACCTTTTTCAAAAATGGCGGAAAGTTGCATGGAAATGAGGCTGGAAATATGAGCACACATTACCGCTGCCCAGGAAAGCTCTAGCTGGTGAATGGAGACTGAACAACTGTTTAGTGTCTAGTGTTTTCTGATGTTCTTTTCTTATCTGTCCCTATTCACCAGCTAATGTTGTGTTTACACCTAAATCTGTACCTCAGTTCAGTTCACCATGTGTTGACCCCAGTTGGTAATGAAAACTGTTTACATGAGGGTATTCAACCTCAGTTGTGTATGATTGAGTATAGAAAATCTGTCACCAGCTTGTCAGTAAATATGAAGCTAACCATTTTGCTGCCTTGGCGTGGCCGGTAATAACAAAATGAATGACCTGAGAATAGTAGCAGCGGAATACTACGAGTTTCTGTTTGATAGCAACAAAATAATTCAGTTTCTAGTTTAGTCTCGTTAGACAATATTTCAAAATGTTTTTGGATTTATCTCAGTATATCAATTCAATTCCTTAACCTTGCGTGATCGAAATCCTCGTTATCCATGGAAAGAGATCAAATAATAGACAATCCTGGTTTATGCAATCAGCCGAATATAAACTGGTAATAAAGTAATGAATATCACAGCGCTTACTGCAACGCAAGCAATGTATTAGTTTTTTCTGTGCAAACATTTCGCTGTCAATTATCTGTCATTGTAACTGAAGTTGAGTGCTCTCAACCCAGCCTGAACTGAACTTCAGTTGACTTTCCTTTGTTGTTACCGGCATTCTGGATGTTTTCGGAATGGTGCTTATTCGCATAAAATTCCAACTTAGGTTCAGTTCTGACTGAACTTAAGTTCAAAACATGGGTGTAAACACAACATATGTAAGGCTTTCCTAGGCAGCTGCCATGTATGCTCATATTTCCAGCCTCGTTTCCATGCAGCTTTCTGCCATTTTTGAAAAAGGTCTATAGTCTTTGCCAACTTGCGCAACGAAGACAATACCTTCGCACTGTTCACAAGAACAAGTGTATCTTGGCGAGGAAAAACAAACTCTACCAAAAATGTGATATGGCTGACGGGCAGTCACTAAGTTCTAAAGAAGAGTTAGCGTGAGTTCAACGTTACAGGCATAGAAATTTGTCATTTGGGCCGTGCTTCACGCAAATTAATAATAATAGTTTCATGAAGAATAAAACCTACAGGATTTGTTTACTATACACAAAAAAAAAATGGAATGTTCATCTACACTTTCTCTAAGGCTTGATGAAATGCGTTTATCAGGCACCCCCACCCCCCAGGCGATAAATAATGACCGGTCCCTAATCAGAGACGGGAAAGTTCAATATCTTTTCTGGCAGCCTGACTAAAAGACACTGCACACAATATAATCTACAAATGCTATTTAATTAATAATGTTCTTTCTTGTTATCAGTATCAGGATGGTACTGTTCCTGTCATTGCAGAATAGTCTGCTGCAGTGTGTTTGAGTTATATATTTTAGGAAACAATATTTATGCCCACACTGTTTCAATCATACAGCAGTGTAGTTCTTCCAGTTCTTCAATACTTTTTTATAATAATTATTATTTCAGATTGATGCTACTGCGCCATCTCTCAGCTGAGAAACAATGTCAGTCAGAGGTAAAATTACGGCTTCAAAAAATGCTACAAAACAGGTGGAATTATATGCAATTAGGGGCAACTGAAGAAAAGGTAACAGAGGATCCAAGTTAGATACTGTAAAGATATTACATAAATCATGATATAAACTGATATTACCTGGTTTGGATATAAACTTATAGCGCAACTAGATTGGGTAAGAACCTAATGCTTTGAGTAGTTCACAATAAATGATAAATGGTGACCCACAACTGCTGTCTAAAACTGTTATGATTGACATCCCCATCCCCTCCCCCCAAAAAAGAGAGACAAATGCTCATTTTAAAGATATTAGAGAATCTGCCCACATCTAACTGTATGTCAGTTAACCATCGATAAATTACTCAACCTCTTTTGGATTTTGCAACCTTTTCTTACAAACGAAAAACTGCAGCCAAGTGCAAAAAAATTCAATCATTTTTCCAGCTGCATTTGTATTTGTTATCTGCATAGATCAATTGACATTTGTTTCCAATTCCATTTCGAGTAGATAATAGATAACCACTAGGCTTTGAACAATAGACCTCCTCGGCTTTGGCGTAATGTTTTCCCATTTCAGATCACTTGGCATTCCCATGAGTATTCTCTCTTTGCTTGGAACGCTTCCATATTCATATCCCGTTCGGTGCGTAGCAGAGAAAAGAAGGAGAGAATACTCATGGGAATGACACGTGATCTGAAGTGGGAAAACATTGCGCCCAAGCCGAGGAGGTCTATTGTGCTGTGGTGTTTTATTACAGGTTTTATTATTCTATTTTGTACATATAACAGAAATAAATAGCCAGATGGGGCCACAAGGCCAGGTGTGCAACTGCGTTTCACAACAATGTAGTATATAAAACCCAATGTAATAACCATTACTTTAAAAGTAAGGGTTTTGAAATAGCAATTTGATTTAAAGAAACCCTGTTTAAAATGCTATTAAATGGCCATTACTTACAAAATAAGTGTTTTTTAATGAGGGTTTAGAGTTTGGGAATCGCCTGTTAAAATGTCATTACTTTCCAATTACTCTTTCAAGGAAAAGTAATGACCCCATTAATTTGTCAAAAAACCATTAGGTTTTAATGGATTTTTAACTGCCCATTAAAAAGTTCCGTGGTCCTTACAATCTCATTACTTCAATAGTAATGGGTATTTAATGATATCTGGTTGATGATTTATAATAGGATTTTAATGGTTTTTGAGCTCGTTAAAATGTTGTTACTTTGTAATGGCATTTTAAGGGTGAGTTTCCCTCAGCCACAAGGCCATTAAAATGCCATTACACACACACATACCTGGGTGGTTACAATGTCATTACTTTCCAATTAGGGAAGGGTTTTCGACCCATTAATTTGTCAAAAATTCAAAAGGTTTTAATGGTTTTCTAATTGCTTTTTCACGACTGTGTGTCCATTAAAATATCATTAGTTTCAACCCATTAAAATGTCGTGATAAAAGAATTACTTTTTCATTAAAAAGTTGTTACTATTTTAAGGACTTTTTAATGACTTTTTATTTCATAGTGCAGTCACTACGTATTACGGCTGTGACATCTTATACAGTTATAATAGCATTGGCAGGATCAAACAATGGTTTCGTGATTTTCTGTTTTTAAAGATCAGTGTATGGTTTCCGATTTTCATGGCCCCCTTTCTTCTTATCAATGATTATCTACATTTGGGCAAAATCGGAAGAGGAACACTTTGATCAGCAAAATATGACTTTTTGTAATAACTCTGTAAGACGATAATGTTGCTAAGCTTCAATATTTTATTCAAGCAGCTGAAAGACAAGCAATAGCAAAGAAAAAATATGACAACGCTAAAAAAAGACGAAAAAACTTTACTCCCTTTTTTGGTCTTGTCAGTAATGAATTGTCAACGACGTTCATATGTTTAGATGAATCGCAAAACAATAGTGAATTTTTGCGGTTGAAAATATGTTCGTAGTTAACGTTCGTGGACTCAGGCTGGTTTTGGCCCGAGCTGGCGGCGAGAGTTATAATGAGTAGCCCTGAGAAGGGTAAATAACATAATAATAATAATAATAATAATAATAATAATCTTTATTCCTGGACACCTTTCTTAGGTACATAGGAAACGAAAACATAAAAAAATATACAAATAATAAAGAGCAGCAAAACTAAAAAAAAAAAAAAAAAACTAAACCGTACATTCCTGAAATATACTAATGATGCTGTAAATGTACTTTGCTGTTAAGTTTACAATAGAATCATCTACCATTGCTAAACAGTACAAAAATATATCTTTCTGACTAAAACTACTAAATACTTGATTAACCTCAATCAATCTTTCAATAAAATCATTACGCACCACTTCTAAAGCGGGCTTTGAGCAACGAGAGAAAACATGAAATTCATCCCCTATCTCATTCAAATCACAAAGCTTACAAATTCGGGACTGATAAGGGATATTGTCATAACGTCCAGACTCAACGGGTAACTTGTGGGCTGAAATCCTTAACCTAGTTACTGCTCGGCGATACTTAACGTTAGCCACGTGCAATAAATATTTTTCAAAGCCCATTCTTGGTTTAACAAGTTTATAAGTCTGCAATTTACTATAATTCTGAATCTGGCATGCCCACGTTACACCGAAGTGTTTAAATAACTCAGATTTCATGTACTTTGAAATTATTGAAAAATTACTTTTGCCAACTGAAAAGTCTAAATTCTCCAACGACTTCATATGTACGCCAAGATGTAAACTGTATTACTATTATAATAACTCGCACGCTTAATTTTTGTACAGCCTGTCAAAAAATAAGTATAATTCTAATCACCAAAAATACATTCAAGTTTACCGGTAGTAACCAAAATAACAGTCCTTAGCTTTGTTGAGTGAACTTTTTTACTGTTGAATTGGATTGCGATTTGAATTATTTGCTTGTCAGGTAAGCGTGTGAGTGCCCCTTTAAGAGGGAATTCAGTTGTTAAATCATAAAGACAAGAGTATTGCTAATGAACTACGCCGCCGTAATGCCTAAGTTATTATAATATCGCGCATCTGTAATGTTCAGTAGGGTTTGTTTTCTATTTCGTGTAACACTAATACCCTTTGTCTTTTATTCCCTTGAAATCGACAGTAAATAGCTCGTCCCTGGCGCATTGTTTGCTCACCGAGCCTCTTCAGTTGAGCTTTCTATTATACTAGCTATTTAGGAGTGAAGGTAAACAAAGAACTTTCGATACAATAGCTGCATTCACACTAGAGACGGAAAGCTCGTCTGAGACGAGTTTCTCGTCAGAAAAAGTTCCTGAAACACTTGCTTGTTAACTGTCTAAACTTTTTTCTTCAAAAAAATTGTTTTCGCGTGATCACAGAACAACAGGGAACCATATTCAAGGCGAGAAACTCGCCTCAGACGAGTTTTCCGTCTCTAGTGTGAATACAACTAATAACAGCAGTCATTTCTGCTCTGCTTAAATATTTGCTACTCTTGCTTTGTACTCTCCTAATTATTTCTTCTGACCTGCCTGTATACAAAGGGCAGAAAGCCAGTGGACATTTTCTGTGCTTGATATTTGTAAATACCTTTCAAACTCCTTGTTTCAGACTTGAAATTTATCTTTCGTGTCCTGTAGTTAGTGCAGCGCAACATCCGCTCAACGGAAATAAACTTCATTGTTCGCTTTGCTTTGCAAAGGAAGAGTCTTCGGATAAGAGTTGTCCGGCTGCTTGGCGTACGTTCCGGTTATACATCCACGTTTCGAATATATTACGTTTTGTATTGTTGCAATCACCAGCTTATTTCTAAGCGCTTATAAAAAACAAAGGCTGCTCTGGAAAATAACCGCCGGTACTACAAAATTCAAAAGAATCGAAGTATCCAATCAAAAAGGCAAAGAAAATTTAATGACCAATCAAAACGCGGGATAATAGGTCAAGACCTTGCACGTGACCACTCATAAACATCAACACCATGGGTGCTGCATGTTCTTGCAACGGACTGATCATTGTCCTTGTATTTCAACATATTGGCCGTCGATGGCTACAATGCCACGTAAAAGTAGGAAAGGAAAAGCCAAAGGAGGGCCGTAGACAAAAGTGATACTTCCATACAAGAGCAAGAAGGAGAGGGCAAACCTTTTACAAACAAATATGGTCAATATGCTCTTCAAGCTTGTAAACCTCTTGGAGTTCTCAAGGCCAATGGAAAATGCGACATCTACAAAAAGTCCTACTCGGGCGATATTGGAATCTAAGGTAAACGCTGATGTCTATAATATAAGTAATATAGGCTCGGCTATTTACCATTCTGGGTTAGTAGGAGAACTCTGGACGTCAGAAAAAGATATGCACTCAATAGTTATCAGACACACGACCATCTTGGCTTGTACATTATATTTTTTCTCATATTTGTTTGGTTATCTATTCTTATCAACGACTGTGCTTTGTCTGAGGTTTCCGCGACTTTTCGTCTAGTTACATGATAAATTTGCTAGTGTATTATAAGATGCCAAGTTATAGTTTGAAATATACACACAACTCATAGACGTGTTATCAACGGAATTTCCGGAATTGGTAACAGGAACACGTCCACCTAAAGATACGAATCTGTACCGGCGGTGTTTTAACGCTGCGGGTTCCATGACAAGAACAACGAATGCCGCGTAGACGTTTTTACAAAGCTAGCTTAAGCTGAAATTGTTATTTTACCATTCATTCATACTTCATATTTTCTTAGAGTACGAGGCAAAACTTTTGGCATTGTATTTTGGAAGGCTGTAAGTCATAAGAGTTTCCAAAGCAGAAGCTTTCTAGACTTTGAAGATGGTATTTTTACAGCGCTGTAATGGTTGAAAACTTCCACCTTAGCTTTTCGGAGTCTGATCTTATCTTTAGCTTTACGTGTAGCATTTGCATTATATTTATCCCGGAGCTCTGGCAAAATCACGATTTTCGGCATTGTTTTTGTCTGGCGATGTGTGATGGAAATTTCCACCATACTTCTTCGGGTTCTGGCAAAATCAAGACTTTTCTGCGTCATTGATAATGAAGATACAGGGTGGTTAAGTGTACTGCTTATTAAATTTCCATGCAATAGCTGGTTCGCCTTTTCTCTAGGCAGCACACTCACTTACTGCCACCACTTTTAAGAGGCATTTACTTTAACAGCATAGCCATTAAAATCACTGCCATACCAATCAGAATGCAGCATTGACAATATCCTTGTAGTGTGATTTGCCTAATAACCATTATCGATGCACCGTTCTGTGCTTATTATAGCGGAGCTCCTGCGCGGGCCGAAGGCCCGCGCAAGCGGAGCACCATACCTAAGGGAAAAACGTATAGTATACTATCGAGTTGATTTTTGAACGTCACGGGCATTTTGGATCATTTTGATGACGTCATTGATGACGTAAGGGCACGTGACTTTGGTGTAGAGCTCCTCTTATGGTCTTTGAAACTTTGTCCAAGTTTGGCTTCTATAGAAGCTTCCCTTCGGGAGATATGATTTTTTCTTTATTTTTCTGGTATTAAACCTATAGCGTACGCCGTCCGTCCGTCGTCCGTCCGTCCGTCCGTGTACACATGGGAACCCTGTGGTATGCAAAGAAAAAATTATATCTCCTCAAGGGAACATGCTAAGACAACCATACTTGGGATATTTTGTCTATGCCACAAGGGGGGTGCTGTAACACGGACACGTGATGTGACGTCATCGATGACGTCATCTATGCTTGAAAAATCAATATCTCGTGAAGGGAAGACTCTAAAACAACCAAACTTGGGTAGTGTAGTCTAGGCCACCAGATGAGCGAAATGAGTTGGTCACGTGATATGACGTCATCGATGACGTCATCTATGCTTGAAAAATCACTATCTCGTGAAGGGAAGACTCTAAGACAACAAAACTTGGGTAATGTAGTCTAGGCCACCAGCTGAGCAAAATGAGGTGGTCACGTGATATGACGTCATTGATGACGTCACCTATGCTTGAAAAATCAATATCTCGTGAAGGGAAGACTCTAAGACAACAAAACTTGGGTAGTATAGTCTAGGCCACCAGCTGAGCAAAATGAGGTGGTCACGTGATATAACGTCATCGATGACGTCATCTATTCTTGAAAAATCAATATCTCGTGAAGGAAAGACTCTAAGACAACAAAACTTGGGTAGTGTAGTCTAGGCCACCAGATGAGCGAAATGGTGGTCACGTGATATGACGTCATCGATGACGTCATCTATGCTTGAAAAATCAATATCTCGTCAAGGGAAGACTCTAAGACAACAAAACTTGGGTAGTGTAGTCTAGGCCACCAGATGAGCGAAATGAGGTGGTCACGTGATATGACGTCATCGATGACGTCATCTACGCTTGAAAAATGAATATCTCATGAAAGGAAGACTCTAAACCAACCAAACTTGGGTAATGTAATCCAGGTCACCAGGTGAGCGAAATGAAGTGGTCACGTGATGTGACGTCATCGATGACGTCATCTATGTTTGAAAAACAATATCTCGTGAAGGGAAGACTCTAAAACAACCAAACTTGGGTAGTGTAGTCTAGGGGTAGTCTAGGTCACCAGATAAGTGAAATGAGGTGGTCTCGTGATATGACGTCAGCGATGACGTCATCTATGCTTGAAAAACTAATATCTCGTGAAGGGAAGACTCTAAAGCAACCATGTAAACCATGTACACATGGGAATCCCTTTCATTCACACAGAAAATTTTATAACCAGGAGCTCCGCTTTTAGCCAGTGGCTAAATCTATATTTTTTCTGGTATTAAACCTATAGCGTACGCCGTCCGTCCGTCCGTCCGTCGTCCGTCGTCCGTCCGTGTACACATGGGAACCCTGTGGTTTGCAAAGAAAAAATTATATCTCCTCATAGGAACATGCTAAGACAACCATACTTGGGATATTTTGTCTATGCCACAAGGGGGGTGCTGTAACACGGACACGTGATGTGACGTCATCGATGACGTCATCAGTGATTGAAAAATTAATATCTCGTGAAGGGAAGACTCTAAAACAACCAAACTTTGGTAGTGTAGTCTAGGTCACCAGGTGAACGAAATGAAGTGGTCACGTGATATGACGTCATCGATGACGTCATCAGAGATTGAAAAATTAATAACCCGTGAAGGGAAAACTCTAAAACAATCAAACATGGGTAGTGTAGTCTAGGTCACTAGATGAGCGAAATGAAGTGGTCACGTGATGTGACGTCATCAATGACGTCATCTATGCTTGAAAAATCAATATCTCGTGAAGGGAAGACTCTAAAACAACCAAACTTGGGTAGTGTAGTCTAGGCCATCAGATGAGCGAAATGAGGTGGTCACGTGATATGACGTCATCGATGACGTCATCTATGCTTGAAAAATCAATATCTCGTGAAGGGAAGACTCTAAGACAACCAAACTTGGGTAGTGTAGTCTAGGCCACCAGATGAGCGAAATGAGGTGGTCACGTGATATGACGTCATCGATGACGTCATCTATGCTTGAAAAATCAATATCTCGTGAAGGGAAGACTCTAAGACAACCAAACTTGGGTAGTGTAGTCTAGGCCACCAGATGATCGAAACGAGGTGGTCACGTGATATGACGCCATCGATGACGTCATATACACTGCACGAAATAATAAATTTACGTCCCATGCAAATCCATGTGAAATCTGGTGCGAATACCATATTTGCATGGCTTTACACGTATTTGCAAATTTGCAAACTTCATCTTTACGTACCCAAGATAATTTAGTGAATACCGCAAAATACAGTGATTTGCTAGACGCTAGATTAACCGAAGCAAATATGAGTTTTGCATGATATTCTACATGGGTAAAAAATTGTGCAAAAGATGAATTACCCAGGGCTTCGCAATAGTGGCAAAGACAAAGATTAAGCGGTATTCACTATCTTTGCCAGAGGGTGTGAATTTGATATTTACACAAGTGTGTAAGGAGTTGATAGATGCATCAAATTTCATATTCGGCTTAATTTTATTCTACCGTACTTGTCCTGTGCTAAATTTGATATTTTTCGCCCTGAGAAAATCAAAAGCAAAAACATCGCAAAAGTAATCTTTGTTCGCTTTTTCACTCATCTTTAGCGTCTGCGATAAATCTGATATTTTTGCTCCACAAACAAGAAGCAAAGAGAACGAAAATATTAAATTTCGTGGCCTCTATACGCGCAAGAAAATACAATGGAAAAGTGATATTTTGCGCCCTTAGAAAAACAGTAGCAAAAACATCGCAAATGTAAAGTTTACGCGCGTTTTCACTCATCGTTAGCGTTTGCTGCAAATATGACATTTTTTGCCCGACAAACATGGGGCAAAGGGAATGCAAAAGTCACATTTCGCCCTCTATTCACGCAAGCAAATACAATGGAAAAGTGATATTTTGCGCCCTTAGAAAAACACTAGCAAAAACATCGCAAATGTAAAGTTTACGCGCTTTTTCACTCATCGTTAGCGTTTGCTGCAAATATGACATTTTTTGCCCGACAAACATGGGGCAAAGGGAATGCAAAAGTCACATTTCACCCTCTATTCACGCAAGCAAATACAATGGAAAAGTGATATTTTGCGCCCTTAGAAAAACACTAGCAAAAACATCGCAAATGTAAAGTTTACGCGCTTTTTCACTCATCGTTAGCGTTTGCTGCAAATGACATTTTTTGCCCGACAAACATGGGGCAAAGGGAATGCAAAAGTCACCTTTCGCCCTCTATTCACGCAAGCAAATACAATGGAAAAGTGATATTTTGCGCCCTTAAAAAACAGTAGCAAAAATATCGCAAATGTAATCTTTGTTCGCTTTTCCACTATATTTAGCGTCTAGGTTACAGAAAACAGGAATACAAATTATCTGCAACACATTGTTTTAATTTCAATAAGTCCCTGATACATAACCTTTCTGTAAATTGTCTGTAATTGTAATTTCTGTAATTGTCTGTAAATCACTTAGAATCAATTAAATTTCAAGATAAAAACATCAATCAATAAGAATTTGGAAATATATAAAATAAAATGCTTTGATTCAAATAAATATTCTTTATAATGTATATGGATTTCATTTGCTTTTGAACATAATGATTGCTTTTGCTTTAATTTATTTTCAATTAATAGTTAAAAGAAACTGTAGACCGCAAATAAGGGGCTTTTCATTTGTTATGCTAGAAGTGTGGGACTGTTTTGGCAATATTAAGTGAGATATTTTTCAAATATATTGTGAAATTGTTAACAAAACAACCCTCCCCCCCCCCCCCCCCCCACACACACACAAATATTACAAATCCCACCACAAAACATCATTTCAAATGATCTCACCCCATGCCACAGCAAATGAAAGCCCCCTGAATTTTTCCACAATCAGTTTTATCAAACTATAAAGCATTGTCTAAAAAGCATTCCTTTCCCACCAGGACAAGGGGAGGAGATTTTTTCCTATAGGATAGTGAACTCCCAGCTTTTCACTGTTGGTAGTGTTGTATTAAGTTTAATTGTTCTTAAGTCACCTATTGCATAACAAAAATGTCCTGTCATGCCTTTCTCAATCAGGAGGGTTTCATTCAATGGTGACACCTATAGGAAACTTAGTTGCTGTAACTTTCTTAGCATGCATGATACTAAGTATTTTGTGTAAAGAGCCAAGTTAGCATAAAAATATCTGACATTCTGCTGTCTTCTAAGCAAATACTACCATTGCATCCATCCATGAAGTGTGACAATTTTTTCACAAAGTTTTACTTTTCTCTGATTGGCTGAAAAATAATGGTCAAAGCTGCAGCTAGTGAGCGAAAAACATGACAATTTCGACAAAACGTGCATGTTTGAAAAGTGAACCTTTGCGAAAAAATTGTCACACTTCATGGATGGAGGCAAATGGTAGAAGGAGATTTACTTTTAGGTTGTGTTTTGTGAATTAGCCATGGGCTACCCTAACACTTCCTGTGACATAACTGACAGGTACCACCAGGCATTTTTTCCTTATTTCCAGCATTGGACTTTGAATATCTAAGCCATTTTACCAAAAGTGGAAAATGTAGAGAAGGGGTTAAAAAAATTGAAATGCAGGGTCCCCAATCCACTTTGAGGAAGCAGATGGGAAATTTGTCGACGCTGACAAATGAATGCGGGCACAGCCAAGAGGGCAGGCTTGCAAGTTTGCACAAACGTCACATTCCTGGCAAATTTTCATGCTGCGGGTAAATTATTTCTTTGTTTTATTACATTGCTACCTAACAAAAAAAGTTTTGCATGATAGAACCTCAGGAGTAGACAAAGCTTGATTTCATGTGGAGTGAAGGTATAAACGGCCCTCGAAATATACCAAGACAATTTTTTCAGCCAATGAAACTTGCAAAAATAGGTCGGTTTAAATGCAAGAATGAACCTGAGAAAGTTTGGTTCTGGTGCAAAAGCTAGTTTCTCGAATATGTTCATATTTTGTATTTTTACATGCAACATTTTCCATGAATTAGGTACGAATACAAGTTCAAGATATGAGGATGAAACTTAAGAACCACAATCGCCCTGAAAGTTTTACATGTTAAAGGTACTGTATATGTTTCTATTTCTTAAGCCCTAAGGGCGATCAGGGTATGTATCACTGATAATTATGATTTTGTTGTTACTTTGTTCCAGACAGAGACTACAGGAATGCAAAGTTTTCGACGCTAACATAAACTCACAAGCCTGGCCTCACTTTCACGAGTGCATGCTCTATACAAATTTCCCACCTGCTCTGTGAGGATAAAAATGCAATGAAGTCAATTGTTTTAACTCATTGTGGATCAATTTTCACTGCCCATTCTGGGGCATCAGAAGGTTGATCTCTGATTGAAGGTGGGCCATTTACACGCTGAATGAGCATTGAAAGGCCCTTCTGATTTCTGGAGCGGCTGACCTTGCGGTCCAGTCTCTGAAATATATTTTCACATTCCCCACTTCTCCAGGGAACGGACTTTAACCTTATTCTCTTAGCTTTCTGAATGATTTGCCCTTCATCATCCAGCTCTTCCTCCTCCGACATGGATTCTTCGGAGGACATGTATCTGTTGTCCATAATGGACATATACTTCTCCTTCTCATCTTCTGCCAGAGATGTTGAGTTCTTCAATGCCTTTGTGCGTTGCTGTCTTTTCTATGGAAAAAGAAAAATGCCAACTGCATCAACAAACCATGATCATTTCTCAATACTTACGGTAAGGCACTTCAGTAAGGTTGATTCTTACTTATAAAGAAAATATGCCCATATACGCAGTATAAAGATCATGTAAAATTCAACCACTCTCACTGTCAGAACACATACCCTCTCAGCATAAAGACTGTACACCACGCAACCACTCTTACTGATGCAGAACATGTGCCTTGCAGCATAAATATCGTACACCATGCAACTACTGTTACTGATACAGAACACGTGCCTTCGCAGCATAAAATCGTACACCATGCAAGCACTCTTACTGATACAGAACATGTGCCCTCGCAGTATTAAAGATCGTATACACCATGCAACCACTCTTACTGTTTCAGAGCATGTACCCTCACAGCATAAAGATCTTGCGAAACGTAACCACTCTTACTGTTTCAGAACTCATGCCCTCACAGCATAAAGATCGTGCAAAATGCAACCACTCTTACTGATACAGAACACATGCCCTCACAGCATAAAGATCATACAAAATGCAACCACTCTTACTGATACAGAACACATGCCCTCACAGCATAAAGATCGCACACAATGCAACCACTCTTACTATCCCAGAACACAGTATTCTCACAGAACAAATATTGTACATGATGCAATCACTCTTACTGATAGAGAACACATGCCTTCCCCCACAACTAAAATGCAACCACTCTTACTGACACACAATAGAAAATGCAATATCCAACTAAAGAGATATTTGTTTGAGATAACTACAGGTGTTTGAACAGGTGTTCAAACACTGCACAGCATTCTAATGCATGCACATCAGCTTAGTGTTTGGGCAACGTATAACAGGAATCTTAGTGTAAGTTGACAATTTGCTTTAATATGCCAAAACTTAACATGACTAATGATTATTTCCATTTAAAATTGTTGTACTCATAAAATTTGAACAATTCCATGTAGAGGATATCATACGCATTACTATACATATTACTATTATTTTAATTCACTCCTCTACTCGTTGATTCTTAGGGATAATAACCAGCATAAGCAATAATTACTGAATTAAACACCTATGAAATATTGATAATTATTGCTCTGATAAAGCCGAAAATTTAGCAACAAGATTAAATAGACATTTTCCAGTATTTAATGCTTATCCTTTAAAATGTTCCATATACATACAGTATTTTTTCGGCTCCTTGTTCTTTGAATTTTGAGGTATGCTTCTTTTCCTCGGCTAGTAACCTTTGCCTCCCTCTTTTTTGATGTGAAGTGAGCCTTTGTGGCAGCTGGGAAATGTGCAAAATGTGTTTTAATACTAGAAATAGTCAGTATGTTAATGACCCTCCGTTCAGCTACCCACACAGCAGTAAATGTTGAAATGACCAAACTGAATTCTATATTTATTAGAATATTTAAAGGGACACTTGTCTGACAAGCAAATAATTCAAAGCACAATCCAATTCCATCCTCTTGATAACAGATAGAAACACTATAGACTTGTATTGATTTAACAGTTAAACAGGTCATTTAACAAACCTGCACTGTTATTTTGGTTAATATATTTTTTGACAGGTTGTACGAAAATTAAACATGCGAGTGCCACTTTAAAGAAAAGAAAAAATACAGTAGGAAATTAGATGACTCTCAACACCTCCACCCCACCCTTTGCAATTCGCAATCTGGGGTCTACCAACAGCTTGGTAGATAGGATGTACATTATTATTCTCACCTCTTGCCAGAGCAAAGGGAACACTCTTATCAAGGCTTCTCACACCTTCTAAAATTCTCTGGTTTATTTCCTCGTTTACATCTTCTGTGAAACTAATAATGAAAACAAATGGTGTAGGTGTCAGACATTCATGTATTGGCATCCAACACTTGAAATTAAACAAAAATAGAAAGAACCTTGGTCTCAGCCACCAATTTGCTAGCCTACCAAAATGCATAGTCAGAGAAATATTACTATTAGATGATTTTGAGAACATAATAAATTGTAATATTTCTTACTAAATTTCATTATCACTGTATGCATTGCTACGCAACCTCAAAATTCAATGTTGCGATGGGCGATTTTTAGCTGTCAGTCAAACCAAAATGCTGGATTCTGTCACTTCATTGCCTCAAAATTGATTGACATATCAACCAAAATGGTTTTAAGCTATCCTCTGTCTTCCTTAGCTCGAATTTTAACTTTCTGGTTCAAGAAAATTAACGTTACAGTTCCTTTGCTGAGAATCGCCAATCGCAACAGTGAAGGTCACGTAGCAATGCATACAGTGGTAAATCGTTGTACATGCGGATGGTAATTTTGAAATTTTAAAAGGAAGAGTACAGTGTATTGGCAGGCACAAAAAGCTGACTGTAAAGCTTTCTCTCTGAAAACAAAGGTTGTCAGCTGAAATTGTTTGCTCACTTAAAGCCTGTTAAATGACAAAATCTAAACCAGTGGTCAAACTCAACCCTTTACTTACAAACTCCATTACCTTTTGTTTAAGTTCCATGTGACCTCATTATCTTCAGTAGACAGATTTCTATATACCAGCCGGACAGAAGCCTGATACCAAAACAATTGAATACAATGTAGTTTTATTAGCATTTTAAAGGCATTGATTCAGAAAAATGTTGTTTGAAAACACTCTAACACATCATGTTGATGTTTTTATTTTATTACCAATTTCCCTTTACAGCTAAAACCGATTGCATCGCTACCCACCTTTTCAAAAACATCGAATTATTTTAGAATTTTGGACTTTACTGTTCTGCCAATCATGTGCCTTCTGAGCCAATGAAACTCTTGCCCTGACAACGTCGCGACGAAAAGCCAGGTGACTGCACTAGACGAAACAGGGCAAGAATCAGATTGGTTTATAACATTTGGCTGGCGGAACAGCAAAGCCAAAAACAAATTGATGTTTGAAAACGCAGGTCGTGATGCAACGATTTTACAGCCCCCTTTGGGACTACGCATTGATTCCACAGAATTTCAGAGCTTTCGCCTTACCGTTAGCTCGACAGGAAGTCTTCCTCTTTTCATTTTTCTTCCCTGCTCCTGTGCTTGGCCAGTAGCTTGAAGAGCATCAAGAATTTGCTTATTGAACTGACGTTGTTCCTGGATGAATGTATCAAGTTTGGAGCTCTCAGAGTTATCCATGATCAACCGCCTATTTGACGCGCCAGAAGCGGTTCCAGCCGTATGTAATCGAGGAAGTGGTGGTTGTATTGGCGTTTGTGAATTGCTCCCACGCCTCTCCGTTGCCTGGCGGTCTCCGCTGCTTTGGCTCGCTTGTGAAGATAATCCTGTTGGCCGAATTGGTCTGGGGAGCGATGTGCTTTTCGCTATCGATTCACCATCGCTTTGCTCATCGCTGTCTTCATTTTCAGATGGGGATTCAAATTCAGGCGAGGTTGGCGGCGAATGTAGTGTATCCTCTTCATCTTGCAATGGCGGTGGTGTTGGAGCACGTTGTTTTTTCGATTTTGAAGCAGCAGTTGATATAGATTTCGGTTTCACAGTGTTAGGTTTACTTTTCTTGTTCTGTGGCGCAAGATCATGCGAATGAGACGTCTGTTTACGGCTGCCAGGAATTGGTGGTGTGCGGCCCATTTCTTTACAATAAAGCGCAGGCGACTGTAGACTTAGAACTCCTTTCCTTGGTAGAATCGACGAGCGAAGAGAATGCATCCAAAGGTTACAAAGGATCTTATACTTCAAATTCGCGCTCTTTTACCATTGTTTACCGTTTCGAAAGCTTTCATTGGTTGATTCTATTCACGTGGTCATAAACATACAGCTCCCCCGCAGCGCTTCACGTGAAACTTTACAAAGGTAATGATCTGATTGGAAGAACAGAGACAAGCTGTTACGTAAACTAAGGCGACCTTTGAGCTGCTAAGCAAACTTGCGCAATAAAACGTCACGTAAACCGATTCACAGATAAAAAGCCCGCCAAGATCCCACCAAGAGGCGCCAAAATGGAAGAGACAGCTAGACCAAAACGAAAGCTGTGCGAGCATTGCAATTCACTTGTGACCCCTCGTACGTACAGACTTCATTATTCACTTTATTATGATAAAGAGCACAACATTTGGCAAAAAACAGAGGACGACGATGCCACAGGTAGCGATACAAATTCACAAGCAGATGAGGGTGAAGCAGACAGAGAATCCGATCACTTGGATATGGCAATTGACGAGGCAGAGCAAGGAATAACCGATGATTTTACTGGAGGACATGAACAGTCTACTTGCAGTGGTAAGTCTTAAAGTATTTTAAAGTATTAAGGCTTTTTCACCTAAACAAACGGTTAGCCTGCTCGCATGTATTGGAGAGTGTTGCTTTCGCGTGGCCGCCATCTTGGATTTGCCACATTTTGTCACTACTCGCCATGCCTGCGAGCAGGCTAACAAACGGCGTAATAATGTCGACTATGAAAGTGTTACGTTTGTTGGAATAATTGCTCGGTAAAAGGTCCGAGCTTGATGGCCATTCTATTTTAATACCCCCTTTAGAATTTGACCCCTCGAAAATGATTTTTTTACTAGACTCTCCAAGAAAGTTGTTCAGAGGCCAGAAACCCTGAGAAATTTCTAAATGTCTTCCACTACAGTTTTGAAAACCAATAGACCGATCCCTATTTTGACGATAGCTCCGCCCACTCATAGAAAACAATAGGAAGTTTTCCCTACGGAATTCAAAATGTCCGAGCAACAAACTTGAATATCGAAGATTTCTCAATAATTATTCAGCTTTTCAAGATAAAAATATAAATCCAAATTGTATGCAACAACTTCTAACACCTTCCTGCAATCGGTGTCTTTTCCGCGCTCTATGCCAAAGATAAAATTTGGCTTGTCCGACGTAGCAACAGTAACTACGGGTATAACAATGAATGTGGGATCGGTGAATTGCAAATTCTGGTCAATGAGCCTGACTAAATCCTGAAAAAGCAGGTATTTTCAACACCCCATGGTATTTGGAAACCAGATTTCAGAACCCGCCAGAAAAACTTGTCAAAAGGGGGTGGTTACAAAATGGATTGGCCCTGAAAGAACTGTGCTACCTTGAGTATAATATTCAATCCATTATTAATTTCATTATTCAACCCAAAAATGCACTTTTCAATTCAATATAAAAAATGTTAAATATGTAATTACAAATTTTCAATATTAAAAAAGAGCAATTTCGATATTGCGGTCAAGGGGACTATTCGCCACTATTCACAGAGCCTGAGGATAATAATTGTTTTAGTATATACCTACTACATCGGAACACTCCAAAAAAATCTCAATCAAAGCTTTTTACTTTTGTTATATGTGCTATTATTTATTGTGCGACTATGTCAACTGGGCCATTTTGTAAGAAGTTAAACAAACAGAAAGCAAGTACAGAACAAAGGATCTTGACTTTCTTGAGATCTCAGATATTCAAAAATATTCACTTTCTCTAAAAAAGTTGAAAATTATGATCTGAAATAACTTAAGTGACTAATTGTCAGACATATTGCAGGTAATCAATTTCCATCATTTGAATCTCTAAGTGACAAACTTTTTTACAGTATGCCCTGGTTTACAAAGTCGCACAGTACCGTAAGCATTACAGTGCAACTTTCTATGACTTTATTGGTGAAATTGAGCACACGTGATGCAGGGAGAGACACAAGATTAACGTTGGCTGCAGGCAAGTGATTTTAAAATGTTTTGATGATCTCTCTCCAACATCACAAGTACTCAATTTTTCTGATAAAGTCATAGAATAGGCCTTCACAATATATTTAAGAAATAGAACACGTTTTTCCATGTACCATAGCCTGATGATAGCACGCGTGAAAGGTTGGGAGAACAACAAAGGCTGTGGGAACACGAGCCCCTTTCTTTTATAAGTTTTGAGTTTTGATCGAACTCAGTGTGACTCAATTCTCCCAATTATTTTGTGTTTTCTCTTTACTGAGACCATTCAAATCATGGAAATTTACAAAGCACTTATGTTCAGCTTTAATAACGAAAGAGATTTAATTCAGTGAAAAATGCCTTGAAAATGAATGTATTTACATGCAAAATCGGTGAAAAGTGGTAGCACACAGTTTGCAAAAATCTCAACAGAAAATTTTATGCGAGCCATTGTTTTGTCTGATTTCATAGCACAAACGAACTTGAAAGGTTGTTTAAACATAAAGAAGCTAATCCCCTCTATTTTGTATGCAATCGTTCTTGTATACTGTAACTATCATAAACTGCGTAAATTCCTAATTTAGGAGTGGCAAAACTTAATAACTTACCTTGCCGTTTTCCATCGATTTGCCAGTTGCACGTTTGATTTGATCGTATTTCACTTGCTAAAATAAAAAAGTCTGTCCATCTCGCTATTTCCTCAAGCTGCCAATCTTGTCTATTGTTTTCTTAAGGTTCTATTATTTGATAGATGCTGTTTCTTAAAGATTTAGATGGAGAAATGATAGAAATTGCTGAACTTTTGTCGGGTTTCTGAAAAACCTGAATAGCGAAGAGCGAATAGTGCCGAATAGTACCAAAAAATGGAAAAAAATACAATTCATTTTCTTCTTAATTTGAAATTCGAGGCTATGGAAATGAGAATTGGCTCGTCAAACAAAAACAACAAACAATTTCTTACCAGATGATTGCGACCGCCGAGACTTTAGCGCCATTATTATGACAGACTCCCTGTTGTATACCATCATAAGTCATTGCTTAGTATACAAATGACTGTAAACTGGGTATTTTTAATATTTTTTATTGAAATCAAGTTTTGCAAAAATGCCAGGGGAAAAACTCTATCCGAAAATTTTAGGTGACCTTTTTAATGGCAAAACTCCCCCCAAATAGTAAAATTTCACCTTTTGTGCAATTCGAAAAATCCAGGGGATCTTAGAATCTATATACGAAAGTTTAAAGCTTGAAATTCTGAAGCGAAAGTTTCAGCTCTCGTAGCACCATCCGAACAGATTTTACCGAAAATAATCATTGGGTGCCCCCTATACTTTTTTTTTTGTCGTGTTCGAAACCAAGCGCTCCAACAAACAGTTCGGAAAAGAAGAGGCAAGCCTTCCTTCCCTATCAATATTATGACAATGTCTGACAGTGCAGAAATCCTTGACTTAAGTATGTTTACTCTCAACACAAACGTTGAAAGCAGACTTTTCTTTCTTCCTGTGCACTAGTCTCAGCGATAATAAGGTAAGAAATGCTGTTATTCTTGTTTGACGAGCCAATATTCTTGTTTGATGAGGCAATGCTCAATTGCATAACTCGTATTTCAAATTAATAAGAAAATGACTTGTACTTTTTCCCATTTTTCGGTACTATTCGGCACTATTTGGTACTATTCGCTATTTGGGTTTTCCAGAAACCCAAGTTTTGTCATAGTTCGGCAAGTGGAAACAGACTTCCGGCCAAAGCCATGTACCATAAGATTTACCATAGCGTTTTGGTAATACTATCTATACTACTATTGCAGTTGTTTTATAATGATTAATAGTATACTATTAGGTATCAGAAAATGGAATCCAGTTTTCAATTTTACACATCTGTATTAGTAAAATTGTTTTGTGACATTCAATAACTATTATATTATTAAACAATATTGTGTGATAAAGGCCTATGTTGTGCTCTAATACCTTTATGCTATAGCAGAAGAGAACCAATTACTTTATCCATGAATTATAGCATACATTTGGACCAATCAGAGTGCATGTTATATTGTAGCTATATAATGAAGAAAAATAGATTCTGCTTTATGCCTGAAAGTCATTTTGCAGAAATAAAATTAATTTGCCTTTTTATTCATTTTTAATAAGATATAAAACAACACAGAAAAGCACTATTATATGTTAGGCCATGGTTCAAAATGCAGGGCTGTATGGAGCCAAGTTTTTTCCCCGCTTCATTCTTGCCAACAAACTTTTGTGTGGCTTTGCTGATTTATGAGCAATAATTTATCAGGCAAAAGCTGTATAGACTTCCAGTGAAGCATTCTACTCTTTTCCCTTATGCATTTTCTAGTGACACAATTGAAGTGATTGCAATTGCCTTTTTCTATTAGATTTGCAATGCTCTGCTTAAATGTTCTGCTGTCAAAATTAGTAGAGTGGTTTCAGATGAGAAAAGTTTGTATTAATGTGCACTTTGCATTGGCCCCTTATTTCATGAATGGATCAATTTTGAATTAAACACATCCATGGTAATCAGGTTTCAGTTTCGCGTTGGAGAGATTCTGTGGTTTTGTTACCATAACTAGCTTGGATCCTAGATAACTTTTGTTTACAATTCTGTGCGCTTCGCGTGCTGCACTTTGCACGAGTGTTGTTGTAATTCACTCGGGGAATAATTTCGGCTTAGAGTTGTTCATATGCTTCTTAGCTGCGTTATCCGGTCTGCATTTTGTTGTAACCTAGCTTAGAGTAGTATTTCTTAGGTTAAGCTTTCGCTATTTTAGTGTTCTCATTCAGTTTTGAGAGATTTTTGGGTTTTGCAAACAACAATAATTATTCAATGGACAATGTGTGTTCATGGTTGAGTTCTGATAGATTTATTCGTAGGTTAAAAGGTTATTCTACATTCATATTCCATTCTTAGACTTAGTGAGATCACCTTTCATGCAGGAGACTAATTTAGTATTACATTTTCTTGGAGTTTCGTCTTGTACAGTGAGTAATTGCCAGAAAGTAGCGCTGGGAATCACTGCATTTCACTTCGGTAGTTTCTGAGCTTTCTGTCATTGGATTGCATTACCCATGAGCCTCTCCGCCCTTTTGCGTGATGTCATTTCCGGTATTAAAATAACTTTTGTTTTCCTTTTGTTTTCATAGTTTTAGCACAGTTCTTTATAGTATTTTTGGGAAATATGTTTGTAGGTTTAGTACTATTTCTATAAATCATTGTTACTGCATCTGCTATGCAGTGGACTTATATTCTTCAATAATGGTATATTTTGGAGCCATTTACATTCAGTATATTTTGGAAGTATTTTCATGGAATTTTGTAGTAAAGAAGGTTTATGGATTCCTGCGAGCTCAATTCAATTATAGCTTTCAGACTGTAATTTAAGAAGTAGTTATAAATAGTTATTAATGAGAAACTGTATTAGAGTTAGTTGTTAAATTGTTCTATCTATTTTGTGTACTATAGGTTGGGTCCTAGCTTGTTGGTCCCGTTTCTAGTGGTAATAAAGTAGTTTCATATTCAGCTCAGACCTATTGAATCTTGCGCCGCCTGCTGCACAGGGGGTTGACAAAATCAAGCTCTGTCTGTCTTACAGTAAATGTTACAGTGGGTTGCACATAAAGCCCACCTTACAACTAAACTGAGTAGGGGCGTTAACATAGGATTTTAAAAAGTTACAGACACAACCTTAGGCATAGACAGGGTTAATGTTGCTCTGTGTGGGAGAGAAACCGAAGTAACCACGACATACAGTTTTGGCAAGGTGACAAGGGGGAGGCAAGTCTGACCGAGGGCGAGTTAGTCTGACGTGACGACTAGCGCATGATGTGACAATGTTTACTGTGAAGATTGAATTGATGTGTGTCAAAAAGTAGCATTTTGAAATCAAATAAGGAGCCTAATCATGACTGTCTTTATACAGAGGGTGTTTCAACATATTTACCACATGTAATTAATTGATTACAGGAGCTGTTTTAGAGGAGCTGGGAGAGGAAGATGCAAGACTTGCTGGAGTAAACTATGAAAATGAAGATGAATGGATGTACATGGAAAGACCAAGGCATGGGAGTGAGGTAGAAATATGGGATTTCTCTGACGAGGACTTGGATAAAGATTTCCAGCTAAGTGCAAGCGCTGATGTGTATCACAATGTTGATGAGAATAGTGAGCACTGTCAAGTAATCATAAGGTGGCTGCTAGTATTTCTGTGTTTATGGTCATCCTACTGCTATGTTTCAGACTACGCTCTCGACCTGCTTATCAAGTTTATGGCTGCTGTATTCAACTGTCTTGGTTCCATTTATCCTGCTGTTGCATGCTTTGCTTTGGCTTTTCCAAAGTCACTGAAACTACTTAAGAAGTATTTGGGGATGAATACAGACAATTTTGAGAAGTATGTGGTTTGCCCAAAATGCCTCACTTTGTATCATTTTAAAGACTGCTTTTATGAGAGCCTTGGGAGAACAGTCATTAAAAAGTGTTCCCATGTAGAATTTAAAAATCACCGACAGAAATTTAGGCGCACTAAATGTGGTGAACCACTGTTGAAAGAGGGTATTCTGAAAAACGGAGTTAAAAGGCTTTATCCTTATAAAGTGTACTGCTATAAAAGTATAATTGAAAATATGAAACAGTTTGTGCAACGTCCAGGTTTTATCCTTAAATGTGAGTCATGGAGATGTCGACAAATACCAAATGGTTTCTTGGCAGATGTTTTTGATGGCAAGATCTGGAAAGACTTCCTGTTTGTAGAAAACCAGCCATTTTTAGCCTCTTCCAATAATTATGCACTAATGCTAAATGTAGATTGGTTCCAACCCTTCAAACATTCAGTCTACAGTGTTGGTGCAATTTATATGACATTTATGAACCTTCCAAGGGAAGAGCGCTTTAAGTCAGAAAATGTTTTACTTGTTGGAATTATTCCTGGACCACATGAACCAAAACTCACAATTAACACTTTCTTAAAGCCACTTGTCAGGGAATTAAACAGTTTATGGATCGGCATAGAGATGGACACACCTAGTGGTGTTCAAACTTTCCGTGCTGCCTTACTCTGTGTGGGGTGCGATGTACCAGCTGCAAGAAAGGCGTGTGGTTTTACTGGACACATGTCATGTCATGGGTGCTCAAAGTGCACCAAAATGTTTCCAGGCACGGTTGGAGAGGACAAAATGGATTTTTCTGGTTTTGAACCGTGTCCTCCAAGAACAAATGAGCAACACAGGGAACAAGCCGAAGAAATACTCCAGCAGACAAGTTTGGGAGATAGATGCAAAAAAGAATCCCAGTATGGTACCCGCTTCACAGAGTTTATGATGTTGCCATACTTTGATTGCGTGAGGATGCATATTATTGATCCCATGCATAATCTTTTCACTGGCACTGCAAAAAGCATCATGAAACTCTGGCTTGATCCAACTAGTCCAATCATTAATCCTAAAACCATGGAACAAATACAGGTTAAAGTGGATAAGGTAAAAGCACCAGCTACAGTAGGCCGTCTGCCCAAAAAAATAAGACATTGCTACGGAGGATTTACAGCAGATCAATGGAAGACATGGACTATTGTTTATTCAATATTTTGCCTGTGGAATGTCCTTCCAAAAGATGATCTTGAGGTTTGGCGCCATTTTGTAACAGCCTGCTCAATATTATGCTGTCCAATTATTACACGTGGAAAAGCTGAAGTAGGACATCTGCACCTCTTACAGTTTTGCAAGGATTTTGAGAGGTTATATGGCAAAGACAAGGTAACACCAAACATGCACCTACATATGCATATTGCAGACTGTATTTTGGATTTTGGACCAGTGTATTCCTTTTGGCTTTTTAGCTTTGAAAGATTCAATGGTATTCTGGGGGAATACAGAACAAACCAAAGATCTGTTGAAATCCAGATAATGAGGAAATTTCTGGAAGTACAGGTAATCAAGACTATGCCACTTCCGTCTCGGTTCTGTGAGGTGTTTACACCTCTTGTAAATAAACTCAAAAACAATGTTGTAGGAACATTGCAGACGTACAACACAGGCGAAAATGTGGACATCGAATGTATCTATGACTATCTTTTTCAGCAGAACCGTCTTTCCTTTGGTCCCCCTAAGAAAGGCTTGATGTGGGCTATCTCAGATGTCCATTTGGGTCTTTATACATTCTTGGGTCCTATTTCAAGATATTTCATTGAATCCTACTCATTACAGTATTTACAGCAGTCATACCAAATTGTTTTGGACTGTCATGCGATAAATGTAAATGGAAACTGTGAAAGATACAGCGGAATAGCAATTGCAGGGGAAAAATTTGGAGTTCATGAGACCCGGCAGGAGCGATCATCTTTCATTCTTGCTCGCTGGTGTGGACAGGGTGGAAGGATTGACTTTTCTGGAGTAAATTTGCGGCCAGGAATTGTCCTCCATTACTTCAGACAAAATGTTGATATAAATGGAAAGCTGTTTACATTCTTAATAGCAAATGTTAAATGGTTCAAAGAACACCCCGCCCGGCATCAACTCGGGCTCCCGTTGAAGTATTTTGTCGGGATATTTTCGAAGAAGATGGACCTGCCAATTATCTTCCAGTACAGCGAATCCATTCAAAATTTGTCCCTGCTTTTGAAGTGGTAAACAAGGAAAGGGTCCTTGTTACATGTCCTCTTACCCGCAAATTGCAGTGCTAAAGAGTCTCAGCCAGCTTTTGCCACTCCATTGTTATTGCTTGCATTTGAACTATCCACAGACAAAATTTAAGACTTTTGGTACATTCACTGGATGATAAACAAGCCAGCATCTTCCTAGGCTGACAAAATAACGGAATGACTAAGGCTCTTAATTCCTGGATCTAAACATTTAGGAAAACATGAAAACAACAGTCCTTTATTAGTGTTACTGTTTTATAATATAGCTACGATATAACGCGCGCTCTGATTGGTCAAAATCTATGCTCTATTACACCAATAAAGTTAATGTTTCTCTCCCGCTATATCATAAGAGATGTGATGTTCTCGTGTCTCTCCCAACATCACGCGTGCTCTATTGCGCCGATAAAGTCATAGAAAGTTGTGCTCTAATGCTTAAGGTTGTTCCCCTGTTTTGCACGGCGCACTCTATTCGGCGCATGGACGCGCGATTAATTCGTTCGAATTGACGTGATCGAGCGCGCGCGCAAGCTAAATATCCCAATTGAGCGAGATAGACTACTACGGATCTCACCGAACTGTCGCACTGCCTTGAAAATTCACGCCGCTACCACACCCACAAACATCTGCGACGCCGCCTACATTCGTCCGTGTTTTGTCTAGATTATGTAACGTTTCTGTCTGCTGTCTTTTTTTGGCGGAAATTCACCATGAATGAAAAATCATAAACAAGACCTTATTTTAGCCAACAATCTTAGTAATTTGTACCGTAAGTATACTTTGAGGGATGATTGTTTGCATCTCGAGCTAATTTAGGCCTTGATAAGTTCATTTGGCGCCGTTCCTTTTATGTTTTTGCAGCGTTTCAAGAAAATCTAGTGAAATCGGCAGACCGTTGAAATTCACGTGAGCAAAGGAATGTAGGCAAACTTGTAGATGTTTGTGGGCGTGGTAGCAGCATGGATTTCAAACACAAGGCGACCCGTGAGATCCGTAGTAAGAAAAAGTCGCTTTTTGGGATATTGCGCGAAAACAAGATTGGGCATCCCCATTTTTTTTATTTTACCATTTTGATAAGACTATCATTTCCCTGTTATAAAAAAAAATAAAAGAAATTCTAACCACAAGTTTTTGAGCTATCGTCATCAAAAGCCCTAAAATGAGGTACCAAATAACCTCAAATTATCAAGAGCGGTGCGCACATTTTCAAGAGTAGCATCAACACACAGAGAAAATTAAAGATTCCAATGTTCGTCCTAGGTAGTGAGGCATCCAACAGTTATGTTCAAACTTGGAAGCGAACTGTATTGCTTCATTAGTGAGCGTTTTATCACTATTTTCTTGTTTCCCGTAATCCTTCATAAAATAGCACTAAAAACATGGGAATGTTTGCCAAACGAGTTTCTAAACGAGCATGGGCACTCCCCTCTTTTTATTTCATATTTTCATTTCTTATTTCCTAAATAGTAAATAGACAAATTAAGAAAGAAATTTTACGACAAGTTTTATTTCAGGGAAATTACCTGAAATAAACGCACTTGGGATGCTGAAAAAAAAAAACACGAGAAAAGTTTGAAACTCGCTCGCCTACGGCCGTGTTTTTCCAGCATCCCTCGTGCGTTCATCACATTATAAAAATGTCATGCCCACGCACATAGTACAAAACGTCATAGCGAATTTCAGATCTACGCAGAAATGATGCGTAAAACTAAAAGTTTATTAGATATTTCCATCCCGCAAAAATGTTTGCTTTATGCATTCATATTTCATTGACATGTTTGTTAAATAGTATACATGTATCACCCATATGAATTTCGGCTAACAAAGAGATTTTGCGGTGTGAAGTGCTCTTCATCTTTGCCATATAATGGCAAATGACGTGCTGTGTGAAATTTGTACATTTACTTTAAATTTCCCCTAGTAAAAGGAAGGAAAATGCCACATGTATCCAAGGTTAACGTGGAGCAAATTTTTATAGTCTTATTTGAGTCGTGAATGCCGTGCAAAGCTGAAAGAAAATGTAGATATTTACACGCTTGGAAGTATAGACCAAATATCAATTTTACTACTACGCAAACGACATATTTGCAAACGCTATGGCAAATTTTAGTGGTCCATATTTGCACTACTTTTGCACAACTAGAGGTGAAGTAGATCCGTTATTTTAAGTTCTGGGGGGAAGTCGTCCACATATTTGCCACAATGACAAACGCCTTGCAAAACTATGAAATGTAATATTTTCCGACGTGAACACAACATGTAAATTACTTGTAAAGTCGACATTTACATCGTCTTCGCTGTAGATTTTACAGGTGTATCAAATATGACATTTGCATTGAACTTCCACTTAGGAAAATGTCACATTTATCCAAGGTTAACGTGGAGTAAATTTTTATAGTCTTATCTGCGTCGTGAATGTCGTGCAAAGCTGAAGGGAAATGTAGATATTTACACGCTTGGAAGTATATACCAAATATCAATTTTACTACTGATTCACGTAACATTTCCTCTGTGCGCAAACGACATATTTGCAAACGCTATGGAAAATTTTAGTGGTCCATATTTGCACTACTTTTGCACAACTAGAGGTGAAGTAAATCCATTATTTTTAGTTCTGGGGGGAAGTCGTCCACATATTTGCCACAATGACAAACGCCTTGCAAAACTGTGAAATGTAATATTTTCCGTCAGTACACACCATATGCAAATTACTTGTAAAGTCGACATTTGCATGCTCTTCGCTATAGATTTTACAGGGGTATCAAATATGACATTTACATTGAATTTCCACCTAGAAAAATGAAGGAAAAATTCACATTTGCCCGAGGTTTAAATGAGGCAAATATATAAAGTATTTGCTGAGTGGTGAATGTCGTGCAAATCTAAGAGTAAATTTGGATATTTGCCGTGGTTTGGAAATATAGAGCTAACATCAATTATACTACGGATTCACATAATGTTTGCTATGGTATGTGAATATCATATTTCCAACCCTGTGTAAATAATCATGCAAATTTAGTGGTCCAAATTTGCACTACATTTGCACACTTAGAAAGATAGTGTAAATCTATTATTTCGTGCAGTGACATGTTTGAAAAATAATATCTCGTGAAGGGAAGACTCGAAAACAACCAAACTAGGTAGTGTAGTCTAGGTCACTAGATGAGTGAAATGAAGTGGCCACGTGATATGACGTCATCGATGACGTCATCTATGCTTGAAAAAATAATATCTCGTGAAGGTAAGACTCACATGGGAATCCCTTTCATTCACACAGAAAATTTTATAACCAGGAGCTCCGCTTTTAGCCAGTGGCTAAATCTATATATTAGTAATTTGGAATATATCTTATGGTGCAAGTAAAATATGACTAATGAATAATGCCGTCGCGGAACATTTTTGCCAACGTAAATAGCTGTATTCTCGTCAGAAAAAGTTCCTGTCTTATGTCAATTATACTCAGAAACACTTGCTTGTTATCTGTCTAAACTTTCTTCTTCAAAAAAATTGTTTTCGCGTGATCACAGAAGAACAGGGAACCATATTCAAGGCGAGAAACACGTCTCAGACGAGTTTTCCGTCTCTAGTGTGAATACAGCTCATGAAGACGAACATACGATGGATGACAGGGCATATCGTCATTTGCATTTCTTTCTAATTCAAGTAACGATAAAAATTCAACAGATATGGCTTTATATTGCCAAAATCGTCGCTTCAGAATATCGCACATTAAAAAATTACGTGTTTGATACATACCTTGTTACATACAATGTTTGCGAAATTAAAGTAAAGCCAAAAATGAATGTTCCAAGGCAAAAAATATTTGTACAGTTGAAAATTGATCAAATGAGGTAGTTCAGAATTAACGTGTCGTGAAAACTTTGTTAGTCATTTGTCTAAATCAAACTAAGCTCAGAGTGTGGTTTAAAAGACGATTTTTGTTCACAATTTGTCCAAATGGAACGTATGGAAAATTCCATACGTAAGCTGAGAGTGTGGTAAAAAGACGATTTTTGTTCATAATTTGTCCAAATCGAACGTATGGAAAATTCCATCCGTAAGCTCAGAGTGTGGTAAAAAAGACGATTTTGTTGCAAAATATGTCCAAATCAAACGTATGGAAATCTCCATCCGTAAGCTCAGAGTGTGGTAAGGGACGTGTCATTATTTACCGGGGGGGGGGGGGGGGGGGGGAGGGCTCCCATTTTTTTCAAAGAAGGCTAAAAAAAATTAGGACCCTCCCCTTGAACATAACAAAAAAATTGGGACCCTCCCCCAGTCATAGGTAAAAAAAATTGGGACCCTCCCCCATGCAATTTATTTCTAAAAAAACCTGTTAGATAGACTATTGTCCAAGTGATGTAATGTCTCTTTCTTTCTTCTTAATACAGAACTACTTTTTTCTTACTTCTGTCATGCACCAGTCAATTGACATCACGGCCTCCCAATTTAACATTCACTTAGTGTTAAATGTTACTATTTTCCAGGTCACCAGGGACGTTGTTAAAGCTCCAGGCCCCCGGGGACACTTTTGCAACATGGCGGAACGCGCCTTTATTTTGATAAACGCATTTCATCAAGCCTCCAGAGAAAAGATAAACTTTTTATTTTCTGCGTGTAGTAAAAAAGCCTGTTGGTTTTATTCTTCACGCGCTACAAATTATCATGATTCATGTGCGTGAAGCGCAGCCCAAAAACGAATTTCTATGCAGCTTGTAACGTCGAACTCACTTCTTTCGAACATATTGACTGCCAACCAGGCGTATCACTGGAGGGCTTTTGGGGGTTTTCATTTGTCCTTGCCAAGATACACATGCGTGTAACGACATTCGAACGCATTCCATTTAAGCGCCACAAGTGTATTGTTTTCCTTGGGCAAGTTCTCTAACACTAGATTAGATGTCATTGCTTATGCGCGCGAAGCGCGCCGAAATTTTCAACATAATGAGTGAAATAAAACTAGAAAATGATATAGAACTCGTTGCTGGAATCTCTCTTTCAAGGCTTCAGGTTTCGAGAGATCCTTTCACTCGCCCAAAAATGAAGTGATCCCTCCCAAAATCCTCCGACCTCGGTCCTTAAACCAATATATTTTCGCACGATAATCGAACTTCTGGCTCAGCGTTAATTTCCCGTTAATGCCCCGCTGAATATTCCCGCTATAGAAGGTCCGTGTTAAATTCCCTGCCCTTCCGCAGATTAATGTGTTAAATCCCCGGCCTGACCGCGTTACTTTCCCGCCCTGTCCCGGGGGTGGGGGCCGGGGTGTCAATTGACTGGTGCATATATTATTCATCGCCTCGATTATTTACGTGAGGATGTTTATAATACACAGGTAAAATACAGTGATCCTCCCTCTTAAGTGCAATGATTAACGTAATCCCACATCTCCCGTCCCCTGTTTGACCTAGTACTGTAGACATTTTACAGAAAAACGAGCTCGCATATCCTTCGTTGCGCGAGAAGCGTGCCCAAATTTTGTTCATCGTTTGTTTGTTTGTTCATCGTTTTTTTATTGTTTTCGTTTTTTTTTTTTTCATCGCATTTCATCAAGCCTCAGAGAAAGGGTAGATGAACATGTTTTGTGTATGGCATAGTAAAAAAAAAGCCTGTCAGGAAGTACACCACCTCAACTATATAGGTTAGGTTATATTATTCATGCGCACAACTGCGCTCCGCAAATGACGAAGTTATTAATATTCATGTGTGCGAAGCGCGGCCCAACGGACGAATTTATATGCTTGTAACGTCGAAAACTCACGCTTACCTAAGGGGTCTACTTTCAAATATATAGTGACTTGCCCTCCAGGCCTATCATTTGCAGGGAAATTCTGGGAAAGTTTGATTTTCCTTCTCAAGATAACTTGTTCTTGGTCAAAGGTAGTGTCGTCATAGCTAAAAGAGTATATTATGCCATTGTTTATGCGCGCGAAGCGCGCCGAAATTTTTATGGAGAAGTTGCTGAAATAACCATTATCTTCACTTGGGAATAGTGTGCGACATATAAGATATAAATTTACATAATCAATTCAGTTGGTTTTGAGATCTCGCGCCAGATGCCGCTTTCTGGTTCCGCTCCTCAACACGGCCAAGACTTCCTTCAAATCCACCTTCAAGAATAAATGTCTCCTCCTTCTTCGTTTACATCTCTTCTCCTTTCCCTCGGGCTCGAGTTAAGTATTATTTGGTGCTATTTGGCTTGGCTTGTGGTCGCTTGGCTCGGTGCTTTCTCGAAGTTGTGTTAAATGTGCTTCACTTTATGTTATTCGGCTATTAGCTTAAAACCGGAGTTTGTTCTATTTTGTTTTATAGGTTTCCAGTGGAGCCCATGTGCTTTGCCTGTCGCATTTCACTCTGTTCACTCGTTCTTAAACCGTCCTGAGTTCGTCAGAGTTTGGCCAGTTATTACGTAAGATTACGATTACACGCGTCTCCCGTCGGTGTTTCGGGACATTTCCACTCTCACGAGCTCTACTTGTTTCTGGCATCTTTCGTCGTTCATAAACTCGCCGGAACAGAACTCGGCTACTGCTCCGGGAAAAGTAGAAGTAACGAGGTGTATTTAGTGTGGTAGGTCCTGCATTCTCGTGTCACATTTCCTAATCCGCGTCATGAACTTTTATCCGGAGTGCTAGTCAGTTTGTTTACATGTTTGGATTGCAACATCAGTATGTCGTTTGCTCTTCGCCTATACATGGAAATATAGATGTCTGTGGGTTGCAGATTAGAGAGGCTTTTTGTACGTAACGTTGTGTGTATTTATGTCTTCTGTTTGCTTTGTAGTTTGTTGGTTTTGTGGCTTCTGTGTGTTTGTCCGCGTTTTGCTGGCAGGCCCGACTCACTGGGTTGTATCTTGATTTTTTATTGTCAGTCGCCTGCGGTTAGCGTTAGGCTCACTTTGTGTACGCTGGCTGTTGTATGTTATTTTGGTAATACCTCGTCGTAATTATGTCCTTATGCCGTAATTATGTCGTAATTATGTGTCTTATTATGTGCGTTACGTGGTGCAAGGCAATTTATATGATGTTTGTGTCACGGACCGCAAGGAGGGGGGTACAAGAGGATGAACGTACCGCACGTTGTGCGAGGAGATATACCGCACGTAGTGCGAGGAGATTTACCGCACCTGGTGCGAGGCAATTTTTATGGCACGTATGTGTCAGGGACAAAATTTTTAGACCGCAAGGAGGGGGGTACAAGAGGATGAACGTACCGCACGTGGTGCGAGGAGATTTACCGCATGTGGTGCGAGGAGAATACCGCACGGGGTGCGAAGAGGGAGGGGAAGGACAGGGTGGAGCTATACCGCACGTGGACGAGGAGGATACCGCACGTGGTGCTAGGAGGGATGTACCGCATTGGTGCGGTGGGATATGTGCCATATGTAGGAGGGATAGTGTCGCACGCGGTGCGTGGAGGCATGTACTATATACATCTGGCGCGAGAGGATGGTGTCCCACGCGGTGCGTAGGGGTCATGTACCGTATAAAAAAAAAATGGAACCTTTAATCCCCTTCGATGACTGGGGGGGTCTGAAAACAGGATCTCTGCAGACATAGTCTGGATCCTGGTCATCGAAGGGTTGGGTTCCCTGTGTTTGGCTTTTCTTTGCTATATTGTTCATGTATGCCATATCTCCCTTTGTTCGCCAAGTTCATCCAAGTTGGGAGTTGAGTGTTCATTCCTTACACAGGGAGCCCAACCCTTCGTTGGACCATTTATAGTGTATATATGCGTCAACCCATTCTGTCATGGTTTTCCGCGTGTCCGTCGTTGCACGGGCAACCCATGATCAGTTTTATAGCGGAGCGAAATGAGAGGTTTATATCTTGGGAAGGGATGAACCTAAGACAACCGCGCTTGGGGGAAGTTCCCTAAGGAACAAGGGGGTGCAACAGCACTTGGTCATGTGGTGTGACGTCGTCACCGGACAAACATGTATGGGTATGCCAAAGAGTGGTTTGAGTTTTGGGTGTGCTCAGAGAAGCTTTGACTTATGGGTGCGTTCAGAAAGGTTTTGTTGAGTTATGGGTATGTTCTAGAGAGGTGTTGAGTTATGAATGTGTCTAAGAGGAGTTTCGAGTTATGGGCGTGTCCAAGAGAGATTTTTAATTGGGGGTATGTCCTAGAGAAATTTTTAGTTATGGGTATGCCCAAAACCGGTTTCAGTTATCAGTTATGGGTGTGGTCAAGGGCAGTTTTGAATTATGAATGTGGTTACGAGAGGTTTTTGAGTTATGGGTGAGGTCGCGAGAGGTTTTTGAGTTATGGGTGTGGTCGCGAGAGGCGTTTGAGTAATGGGTGTGGTCAGGAGAGGCTTTGGGTTATGGGTGTGGTCAAGAGAGGTTTTGAGTTATGGGTATAGGGAATAAGGTTGGAGAGGATTTAGGATATTTTGGGTTAGGGGTTGCATTAGGATGGGAAGGTATCTGAACACTGTAAGTGTCAATGGGGCGGAGCCAGGTCTCCTTCCCATAACTTATATTATATGGAGCACAATAGTATCAAGTGAAGATATACGACTATCTTCACTTGGGAATAGTGTGCGACATATAAGATATAAATTTACATAATCAATTCAGTTGGTTTTGAGATCGTAGCGCCAGGATGGCGACCCTGGTGTAGGTCTGCACATGGGTATAGTATGTCTGTGTGTAGAGGTTAGAGGGCCTTATTGTGCTCATCTAGAGGCCTGGTGGAGCCAGCTTTTGCCCACCCACCCACCCAACCTCCCTCTTTGCCAGTAATTGCCTTTTTGAGCTTCGCCAGGTCTCCTTCCCATAACTTATATTATATGGAGCATAATAGTATCAAGTGAAGATATACGACTATCGCCATTTGTTTTCTCTCTTCATCGTCTGCTTGTAACGTCGAAAACTCACGCTTACCTAAGGGGTCTTCTTTCAAACATATAGTGACTTGCCCTCCAGGCCTATCATTTGCAGGGAAATTCTGGGAAAGTTTGATTTACCTTGTCAAGATAACTTGTTCTTGTGAACGGTAGTGTCCTCATGGCTAAAAGAGTATCTTATGTCATTGTTTATGCGCGCGAAGCGCGCCGAAATTTTTATGGAGAAGTTGCTGAAATAACCACTATCGCCATTTGTATTACCCTCTTCATCGTTCAATTGTTGCTGAAAAAATTATGACCCTCCCCCAAATAGGAGTGAAAAAAATTTGGACCCTCCCTTTAGACACGCGAAAAAATTAGGACCCTCCCCACAAAAATAGGAGCCCTCCCCCCCGCTAAATAATGACACGTCCCTAACAAAGACGATTTTGTTGCAAAATTTGTCCAAATCAAACGTATGGAAAATTCCATCCGTAAGTTCAGGTGTGGTTAAAAATAGATTGTGATTTGGGACTGCAACATTGTAGTTATAGTTACATATATTGAGTTCTAAAAGTATTGAGAAGTCTGCTTAGTAATGATTTTTTACCAAAATCGAAACCTATGGAAAGAAGCCAGTGGTCACCAACGTTTTTTCACCAAAATATATCTACTTCAGAATATCGCACATTAAAAAATTGTGTTTCACGTTCGTGTGTAATATATTTACCGTTAGATTTTGAGATTTTTGTTGTCCCGGCAATGGATGGGGGATAAAAATACGTCACAAAATGTAGCCTGGCCCTGACTTGGTAACCAGGTAGTAGGAACAGCCGATTTTAATGGTGACTCCAAGATGGCGGCCGTGTGGCCGTATTTTGGTGTTTTCGGCGGCAGAAAAAAGGACTAAAGAGTTCATGTTATCAACCAAAATTTGGGGAAGATGTTTTCAAAGCTTTATAGTACAACATAGTAGATTTATAGGAAGGATACAATTTTGGTCATACTCGCACTTTAAATTCTATAATCAAAACGAAAATTCTTACCTTGTTAGCGGGGTGGTGAACCCCACTTATGTTCTGCGTATTTTTGTTTTCCGGTCTCCGCTATTTCCATGCCTTGCATACCAGCATGACTACACGATGATTGGTCTTTGCATAGCAACAACGCAATGACGCTGTATCAAAGTTCGTGCGTTCGAACATGTCTTCTACTCTCTGTACTCTAGTGTGTTTTCGATTCAACTGCTGCTACTGCTAAAGTCTAAGCCGACTTTAAACCTACAAATATGGCTTCATTCAATACATATTGACTCCTGATAGAACAAATTCAGCTGTGACTTGATCAATGGGCAATACGTCTTTCTCTACCTCTAGTGTGGTTTCGATTCAAATGCTGTCAAATCAAGTTTTAAAGCTACGCCAGGTCCTAAATTTCTATAATATTACCGTCTAGCCGACTAAAAGCCTAGAAATATGGCTACATTTAATACATATAGACTCCTGTTAGAACAAATTCAGCTGTGACTTGATCAATGGCGTTTATTTTACGAGTGCTCGATAACATTTAAGAGAAACGAAGAATTTTACAGTCTTCTTGGCTAAAGAAGAACCATTACCTCAAGCGAACTCGTGTCAAGTGATTGTTCTTGTAAGTATTGTTGTGTCAAAGGAATTTTAGTCCTCTATTTCTTCTTCGACTTGGGCTCGAGTTCGTAAATCAAAATAAAATGCAATAAGCTTATGAGTCAGTGCAATGGATTGAACAGGTGAACAACAGGGAAAAGTTCAACTCACTATATTATTGGACTTCCAAATTGGGAATTCTTACAATTAATTTGGTAGAATATAACTTTTGGAAGCCTGCCAGACCTTTTCGAGAAACACGATGAAAGGAGATGAAGGTCCGCGGTGTGTACAGACCCATTTATGCCAATATCAACCAAAGGGCATTTGAATGGAATTTACTTGGTAATTGAATGGACCTTGATAATAATTGTGACAATTAATGTTGATTTGTTCTATGGATTTCAGTAAATAAGCTACTGAGTTTGCGAAAAAGACAATTTTCTGAACAATGTTCAAGTTCAAGTTTATTTCCACAAACAACTAAGCTAGAAAACTTAGATAATAGTGTGCTGAATCCATGTGATTCAAACCATCCAAATACAGTTTGTTTTTGTGCAGCATTTGTTTCTCATTTAAAATTAGTTTTGGAAGAGGTTGGGGGCAACTGTTATAAGGATGCATTTAACAATACCTACAGGTACACTCAATTTTGGTAGGCACTACCATCCTCACATTACCATAGTTTTCTCAAAACATAATGTAAATCCCAACTGATAATGGTCCCCCACGATTAAAAGCCTCCTAAGAGTTGCCCCCATGAATCACTTCCAGAACTAGTTTTTCAACGAGAAACAAATGGTACACAAATACAAACTGTATTATGACCAGTTTGAATCTTCCCTGCTAACAGGTATCTCATGTGGCGAGAAAAATGAGGGACCCCCTGTTAACAGAAAACAAAACTTCTTTCAATGACGATGTCCACTTCGGTCACTGTAACATGATGCACCACAAGAAGCTAGCAGCAAAATAGTGAATTTTAGATGGTTGCACAGTATTCAAACTATCTGGTTTCCTCATAAACATCCATGCACTGCAATTCCTCAAATAAATGTCTGGGCGCTATTTGAAATCCCAGATCAGAGAAGGGACACTTATTCAAAATCACGATTTAACCAACCTCATACTTTCAAAATGAAATTTATTATTATTTTGTTGGTAAATATAGCTAGGAAACTTGCATAATGACTGTACAAAATGTGATAAACATTTGATTCCTTGATTTGATACAAATACGGTACATTGTATTTACGTTTGGTGGTGGGTGTTAGAGGGGGTGCTTATTCAAGGGTGTGGCTTATTTGTTTCTCATTTACGTTTTGGGGGATGGGTGTTAGAGGGGGCGCTTATTCAGTGCACACAGGTAGGCTATGCAGGCTTACCATCTGACAGATCAAGCTGCACACAAACTTGCACAACAAACTAAACAATCATGACTATCCACAATAGACAACATGAGCAAATATTTTACTTTGCTCAATGCAAAGTCAGGCGCAAATTGGGTCTAGTATGTTATACTTTAATCTAGCTAGCCTAAGATTTTTACAATCCCGCTACAGTGGAACCTCCCTGTTTAATGATACACCATCCGGGCAGAAAAATAACAAATCAGGCATTGTTAGATCACAAGAGGTTTTCCATACATTTTGCTATAATCACGTAGACATCGTAAGACCAGGAGTATCTTTAGATCGAAGCAATTATTTATATTCTTTTCCGATACAGCCACTTCTACTTTCACCCCGCTAAACTCCCCCCAGGCGTCTTGTTCTCTATCGTGCGTGACGAGCTGAATTCGTTAATAGCGGAGCTCCTGCGCGGGCCGAAGGCCCGCGCTAGCGGAGCACCATACCTAAGGGAAAAACGTATAGTATACTATCGAGTTGATTTTTGAACGTCACGGGCATTATGGATCATTTTAATGACGTGATTGATGAGGTAAGGGCACGTGACTTTGGTGTAGAGTTCCTCTTATGGTCTTTGAAACTTTGTCCAAGTTTGGCTTCTATAGAAGCTACCCTTCGGGAGATATGATTTTTTCTTTATTTTTCCGTCCGTCCGTCCGTCCGTCCGTCCGTCCGTCGTCCGTCCGTGTACACATGGGAACCCTGTGGTATGCAAAGAAAAAATTATATCTCCTCAAGGGAACATGCTAAGACAACCATACTTGGGATATTTTGTCTATGCCACAAGGGGGGTGCTGTAACACGGACACGTGATGTGACGTCATCGATGACGTCATCTGTGCTTGAAAAATCAATGTCTCGTGAAGGAAAGACTCTAAAACAACCAAACTTGGGTAGTGTAGTCTAGGCCACCAGATGACCGAAATGAGGTGGTCACGTGATATGACGTCATCGATGACGTCATCTATGCTTGAAAAATCAATATCTCGTGAAGGGAAGACTACTCCAAGACAACAAAACTTGGGTAGTGTAGTCTAGGCCACTAGATGAGCAAAATGAGGTGGTCACGTGATATGACGTCATCGATGACGTCATCTATGCTTGAAAAATCAATATCTCGTGAAGGGAAGACTACTCCAAGACAACAAAACTTGGGTAGTGTAGTCTAGGCCACTAGATGAGCAAAATGAGGTGGTCACGTGATATGACGTCATCGATGGCGTCATCTTCGCTTGAAAAATGAATATCTCATGAAAGGAAGACTCTAAACCAACCAAACTTGGGTAATGTAATCCAGGTCACCAGATTAGCGAAATGAAGTAGTCACGTGATGTGACGTCATCGATGACGTCATCTATGCTTGAAAAATGAATATCTCATGAAAGGAAGACTCTAAACCAACCAAACTTGGGTAATGTAATCCAGGTCACCAGATGAGCGAAATGAAGTGGTCACGTGATATGACGTCATCGATGACGTCATCTATGCTTGAAAAATTAATATCTCGTGAAGGGAAGACTCTAAAGCAATCATGTAAACCATGTACACATGGGAATCCCTTTCATTCACACAGAACATTTTATAACCAGGAGCTCCGCTCAGAAAGCTAACAGCCATTTTAAAATTGCATTTGAGTTGGATAACTACTGTAGGCTTGCCGTCTGAACTCCCCCCTACGGCTCCTATTTGCTCAGCGAGGTGACCACAACAGACGACTTTTAGTGACTGCGTTTATGAAGGGTTTCAAGTTTCACAACAACACTCCATAAAAAACATAGGGCTCCCAAAACAACTTCTAACGTTTGCAAAAAAAAATACAGAGATGTTCTATTATTTTGATAATGCTGTGGTTTATTTTAATATATTTATGATAACAACGATATGCTTAAAAAGGGATGATACTTCTATCGATTCTTTCGTTTCGGCAAGTTCAATTGTTTCCCTAAAATAAAATCACGCGCGATTGTGAAAAGCACACGTCACGGAATCTTGCCTTCTCACGACCATGAGAAAGAAAACAGTGCGCGCTTGATTCAAAGTTGATTTCTTTTCTATTCTTGAGCGATCGCGCCCTAACGACACTATAGCACTGCGCAACGATGACGTCACACTCATTAAAAACTCAGAAGAGCAAATACGTTTCTCCAAGAGTGGATTACCAAGAGTTTCCATATTTACTATGTACGCCCGAATGACAGTCAGAAAAGTGTCTATTTTTAGAACTAGGATTCCCGCGAAAATTCGTCATCTACAGGGTTCCCACTTTCTCGCCAAGCAAACAGTTGTGAGATCCAGCCTAAAATTAAATCGCAGATTAAAGTCGCAAAGATAAGGTAGAATATTCGCTATTTGTTATGTATTGGGTATACGAGCATTCGAACCTGAGCATTCGAATACTTTCGCGCGCGAAATTCAAATCTAAAAATAGACACTTTTCTGACTGTGATGTGGAAAAATACTGTACGAAAGATTCTAACTCTTGTTAATCCACTCTTGGTTTCTCTCATTTTTTAAATTTTCAGTACGCTTGGCTTGCTGTGGTTAGCCCAAAATCTTGAAAGAAAGATAGAGAGAGCATTCGATTTTTTACTAGACAAATTAAAGCATGGCAAACTTATTTGAGGCACGCCCTTCTTGGTAGTCTTTTAGGGACTCGTCCAGCTGCAGATCTACTAACGTCTGACAGAAAGAACGGAACGAAAGAATGTCAAAAGCGAGATGCGCACCATATAAGAATGCTAGCAGGCGTTTGTGGCTTATTCTAATGCGAAAATCACACTAATATATAGATTTAGCCACTGGCTAAAAGCGGAGCTCCTGGTTATAAAATTTTCTATGTGAATGAAAGGGATTCCCATGTGTACATGGTTTATATGGTTGCTTTAGAGTCTTCACGAGATATTAATTTTTCAAGCATAGATGACGTCATCGATGACGTCATATCACGTGACCACTTCATTTCGATCATATGGTGGCCTAGACTACACTACACAAGTTTGGTTCTTTTAGAGTTTTCCCTTCACGAGATATTATTTTTTCAAGCATAGATGACGTCATCGATGACGTCACATCACGTGACCACTTCATTTTGCTCATCTGGTGACCTAGACCACACTACCCAAGTTTGGTTGTTCTAGAGTCTTCTCTTGACGAGATATTCATTTTTCAAGCATAGATGACGTCATCGATGACGTCACATCACGTGACCACTTCATTTCGCTCATCTGGTGACCAAGACCACACTGCCCAAGTTTGGTTGTTTTAGAGTCTTCTCTTCACGAGATATTCATTTTTCAAGCATAGATGACGTCATCGATGACGTCATATCACGTGACCACTTCATTTCGATCATATGGTGGCCTAGACCACACTACCCAAGTGAGTGTAGGTTTTGGTCGAGGGTCGAGTGTCGAGGGTAAGACGTCGAGGGTCGAGGGTAAAATGTCGAGGGTAAAATGTCGAGGGTCGAGGGTAAAATGTCGAGGGTCCATTTTTTTTTTCTTTTTCTCAGGGTCGATTTCTTTTTTAAATGCAAATTCTCGGTTTTCCCCGCTTTATTCGCTCACATGCCCGCATGTTGGTGAAAGCGTTATTGCAAATGTTTCTTCAGACTTGCCGCTACAAGTTTTCTTATCGCAGACATTTGTCAATCAAACCTTTTGCTTCGCTAATTAGACTGCACGTGAAGGGAAGCAAAATCTTCTGTTTAACCGTGGAAATCACTAAAGTTAAACAGCAAAATTCGAAGCAAACTTGTCGAGTCTGAGTATTTTGGGCAAGAAAAGATTTTAATGTTTTGCTTTTATTCAATCTTCGGGAAAACCAAGATTTCCGCGGCATTTTCACAACCTATTTCTAGCGCGCACTTCACTAGAGTGCTTCGTGAAAGATCGCAAATGATATTCGACCTACAATGGCGGACAAAACTTGTTGGGACACTGCCCGTTTTTCAGGGCCGAATGACGTGAAACGGAGAGCTCTAGAAAAACTAACATGAAAATCCCCTCTCCCCGGTCACAATGTTGAGAAATTAGCTCGGTACACTTTGTCATGCTCTTAAACAACATTGTACCGGGGGAGGGGGGTTGACAAACATATTTTACAATAAAGTATCATGAAATGAGGGTTAAAAGGCACTAGTATCCCAACAGTTTTGTCAGCCATTGTCTGAGGCAAAAATTAGACAGGGTACCTTTTATTACTGCCGTGTTTGCGTAATAAACAAACAACTGACCGGATTTTTTTTAGTATTTGATTGAGTAATAGAACAAGCAACGTGGGTGTGTAGCTTGTTATCGGATCTGTAACGTCTTTGAGTAAAATTTTGCATTACAGAACGTACATTCGAGGGTCAGTTGGATTGTGACATAATAGAAATTAGAAGTGCTAAGCAGTGGTCATGGCTTTTCACGGCCGTATTTCTCCACTTAAAGGGCATTCATTCTACACAGAGAAACGCTGAGACAACTACCGGGGACGAGGGTTTGTAAAAAGCTTAAAATTTCAAGGTGAAGTTATCATAGGCTGCGAAATTGTATCGATAAAGACAACTTAGAAGGTACGGAGAAGCACAAAGGTGGGCGGCCCAAAAAACTTACGGTAACACAGGAAAGAAAAATCATGCGTGTTTTTAAGAGAGTTCGTGCAGTGAACGCTAACATTTCTTGAAAAAGACTTATGATGCATGCACATGTCTGAGAAGAAAAAGTAAGCAATAGAACTATAACACCTTTGATTTATTCCGGTCTCATTTACATTGCAACGCGCACGTGTTGTGCAAATATAGTCTCCACCACAGGCAACCCAAATACGGAAAATAAACTCTTGCCTATACTGAAGCTAAAAGAGGATGTCATTCTACAATTGAAACCCTTGATGATATCTAGACGTATTCTATCCCTGCATGTACAAATCCGAGCATATGATCCTAAACAACTACGATTAACCACGATTAACCATTGATAGCCGTAGAGAATATAAAATAGTTTCTTTCCTAATTGAGTGATGGTTAATCGTGGTTGACCGTGGTTAATCGTTAATATTTAAGGGTTTTTGCAAATTCAAAGCGCTACATATCTGAAGTTTATCTCACTAAGCATAGATATCAAGAAAATAGATCAATAAAATTAAATTTCAGCTCGCAGCGAAGAAAAACAATTCATTCAGTGACACATCGCGTGACTTTCTTTGCGTGATTAACAAGGCAAAGCATCGCACGGAAGGTGCAATCTCTCGCTAATCTCGCTGCTGAGTTTGGTGATTTAAGCAGCTCCGAAATGCTCTCGTTGTCGTCGAATCGTACTATTTCATCAAATCCATGTGGAAACAGAACAAGAACGTGAACAAATATATGTCTCATTTGCCGAGCGCTCGCGCGAAAACCACAGGAATCCCAATACATTGGGGCACCTCTTCACTAGCAAAACCGAAAGAAATTTCCGATTTTTATTAGCTCTACAACTGAATCAATCACCTAGCATATTATATTCCTAAGGAGAATAAAAAATATACAGACAATCAAGCTTAAATACGTGTTTTAGTTTTATGCACTTTCAGACAATGGCGGACAAAACTTGTTGGGACACTGCCCGTTTTTCAGGGCCGAATGACGTGAAACGGAGAGCTCTAGAAAAACTAACATGAAAATCCCCTCTCCCCGGTCACAATGTTGAGAAATTAGCTCGGTACACTTTGTCATGCTCTTAAACTACATTGTACCGGGGGAGGGGGGTTGACAAACATATTTTACAATAAAGTATCATGAAATGAGGGTTGAAAGGCACTAGTGTCCCAACAGTTTTGTCCGCCATTGTAACTTCATTTCGCTTCGTTTTATTGTCAGCTGTAGTATAATGAGTAGCATGGAAGCAAAACTAGTAAGTGCTGGGTATAAAATCACGTCGGCGATTGCTTTTTCTGCGCTGGCAGCATATCGCAATGGGACTACCAACACTCCAGTTCATTGCCAGTTGAAGAACGCCGTGTTCAAAATCTTCGAAAAACACCAGTTCGATGAACGTAGAGTGGACTTCCTTTGGTTTGATATTATCTCAGACCAAAAGATTTTATTGTTGTTCTCATTTGTGTTCTCCTGTTTGAGCAAGATCCGCGTGCTTACACGCTCGGTACGCTCTGTCGAGGAAACCTTTCTGAGAACTCTTGGCGAAAAAGCACAACAAATCTGCCACAGTTTTAGGGAATTTGATTTTGAGAAAGATTGCCCGAAATTTACGCCTGGAGTTTTCGGAAAACATTTTGTTTTATCCCGCTCCGCGCAGGTCGAAAAAGGTGGGAAAATTCTCAGCACAACTGTGTCGGAGTCTATCCACGTATCAGTCAGGAAAACCAAAATTTGCATTCTTTAAAAAATATTTCAACATGTATCACGGGAAAAAATATTTCATTTATTTGCAGAAAAAAATTGGACCCTCGACATTTTACCCTCGACCCTCGACATTTTACCCTCGACCCTCGACGTCTTACCCTCGACACTCGACCCTCGACCAAAACCTACACTCTACCCAAGTTTGGTTCTTTTAGAGTTTTCCCTTCACGAGATATTATTTTTTCAAGCATAGATGACGTCATCGATGACGTCACATCACGTGACCACTTCATTTTGCTCATCTGGTGACCTAGACCACACTACCCAAGTTTGGTTGTTCTAGAGTCTTCTCTTGACGAGATATTCATTTTTCAAGCATAGATGACGTCATCGATGACGTCACATCACGTGACCACTTCATTTCGCTCATCTGGTGACCAAGACCACACTACCCAAGTTTGGTTGTTTTAGAGTCTTCTCTTCACGAGATATTCATTTTTCAAGCATAGATGACGTCATCTATGACGTCACATCACGTGACCACTTCATTTCGCTCATCTGGTGACCTAGACCACACTACCCAAAGTTTGGTTGTTTTAGAGTCTTCTCTTCACGAGATATTCATTTTTCAAGCATAGATGACGTCATCGATGACGTCACATCACGTGACCGTCCTACAGCACCCCCCTTGTGGCATAGACAAAATATCCCAAGTATGGCTGTCTTAGCATGTTCCCTTGAGGAGATATAATTTTTTCTTTGCATACCACAGGGTTCCCATGTGTACACGGACGACGGACGGCGGACGGACGGCGGACACTATAGGTTTAATACCAGAAAAATAAAGAAAAAATCATATCTCCCGAAGGGAAGCTTCTCTAGAAGCCAAACTTGGACAAAATTTCAAAGACCATCAGAGGAACTCTACACCAAAGTGACGTTCCCTCACGCCATCAATGACGTCATCAAAATGATCCAAAATGCCCGTGACGTTCAAAAATCAACTCGATGGTATACGTTTTTCCCTTAGGTATGGTGCTCCGCTTGCGCGGGCCTTCGGCCCGCGCTGGAGCTCCGCTAATATAGCTGGCCTACTATTGCTACATTGTCCCAAATAAAAGTGCTATGCAACCGACCGGTGAGGTTAGGTCGGGCTGCTGGTCGGGATCGGGCTGTTTCGATCGGTCTGGTCGGGATTCAATTCAACAGCCGGACCAACACAGGGTCTTTAAATAATTGAAGAGAATGCGCTGCCTTTGCTTTATCTGCAAATAGTTAGACCTTCACGTGTTCTCGGATAAAGACGTAATATATAGATTTAGCCACTGGCTAAAAGAGGAGCTGCCGGTCATGCCACGTGATCTTGGTGGTGCACCTCCCTTGCCTTCAAAATAACTTTACCGAAGTTTGGTCACCTAGCGATGTTGCCTGCTTGAGATATTGACTTTTCTAGTTTTTATGACGTCGTCGATGACGTCATGTCACGTGACCTTGGTGGTGCACCCCCATTGCTTCAAAAAAACTTCACCCAAGTATGGTCACCTAGTGATGTTGCCTTCTCGAGATATTGACTTTTCTAGTTTTGATGACGTCATCGATGACGTCATGTCACGTGATCTTGGTGGTGCACCTCCCTTGCCTCCAAAATAACTTTACCCAATTTGGTCACCTAGCGATGTTGCCTTCTTGAGATATTGACTTTCTGACGTTTTGATGACGTCATGCCGGACGAACGAACAAACGAACGAACGCACAAACCGGAAGTCCATGACAGAATCGTTCGATGCATGTACATATTTTAAAATCATTTGAAATTTATAACACACCCAAGTTGTTTAGACATAAAGAAGCTAATGCCCTCTATTTTGTATGCAATCCTTTTTTTTTTCATAAACTGCGTAAATTCCTTATTTAGGAGTGCCAAAACTTACTTTGCGTTGCCGTTTTCCGTCGAGTTGCCGGTTGCACGTTTGATTTGATCGTTTTCACTTGCTAAATCAAAAATAATCTGTCCATCACGCTATTTCCTCACGCTGCCAATCTTTTCTATCGTTTTCTGAAAGTTCCATCATTTTATAGATTTTTAAAATATTTATATGGAGAAATGATATAAACTACTTAAGTTTTGTCAAAGTTTTGGCGAATGGAAACACACTTCCGGTCAAAGCTATATACTATAAGATTTACCATAGCGTTTTGGTAATTGGTTTTCGACCAATCAGAGCGCGCGTACTATCGCAGTTATTTTATAACATGTCATAATAGTTGATATCCGACCACTCAAATAAGATTTATATCGATAGAGTCTGTAGAAATAGCCTTTAAGAGAACTGGTTATTTGGCCGCCATGTCCTTCTGCATGAACACCAACATGGCGGCTCCATACAATTACTGAACAAAATGGCGGGCATTCATTCGCTTATATTTAAGCCGGAAAACACCTAGTAATCGATCTCAAACTTTCACAAGTAACATATTTTTTGTTCTCTTTACGGTTCTGTAGCGTATTTAGTGTTCAGGTGGAAATTTAGAGAAATAATTTTAGTCAGGTGACAACCAATAATTTTGAACAACAACAACCAAGGGTTGAGATTTATGTTAAACGCCGTGGAAAAATGGTGTTTTGCTGACGTTTCGAGCGTTAGCCCTTCGTCGGAGCAAAGAGGGAAAACTGAGGGAGTGGGGCTGTATATAAAGTAAATGTAGAGCCGTTGCTAGGCAACAGATAAACATTCGGAATGACTAAAGGCGATAATTGGTTAAGAATAACAAAGGATGCCATGGGATATTGAAATCGCAAACTAGTGATAAAAGTAAAGAAAGAGGAAATATGATGAGATGTAGAAAACTATGTATAAGAGAAAAATTCATTGATGCCGTGGGGTGATTAGGCTCGGTTTCCAGCCGTGGTGGGGTCATTTCTGACGAAGCCTCCCCCACGAACGGCTGGGCGCGCGACCCGGTTGCGATGTCCGTGACGTCATCTAATTAAAATTCAAAAACAATGAAGATTTGGCGGGCGGCCGTGTCACTTCTTCCCGCGCTAGCAGTGCAACACATTCGATACGCCTACATCGTGAATTTTCCTGCAAGAACATGGCAAGATATGACATCCTTCACACCTAGAAAAGTAGTAGAGTCTACTGGGTGTTTCATTTGCAGCAAAGAAGTCAAAGATAAAAAATTACGGACAAGACTTAGGGGGAAATTACACAATTTATGCAGTAATGTTGCGAGTGTTTTGGACTTAGAGGAGGACAGTATTCCGGACAGTTATTTGTGTCGTCCGTGTTTTGCAGACGTGAACAAGGTAGAAAAACTAAAGGAAGATTTAAAAACTCTAAAGATAACACTGAAAGAGAAATTAAGCAGCAGCAACTATCGAGTGAAACGTGTTCTCCCTCTCGACGCGGCGAAATCCCCTTTGTGCGCTCCCGCGAGGAAAACTGTCAAAACAACACAAACACAACGAAGTTCCGCTAAAAGAATTAACTTCGGACAAGAAAACACTGCCAAGGAACCCCTAGAGATAGAAGATGAAACGTCTTCAACTGCGTCTTCCCAAAAAGAAAACTCCGGGATTAGTAAAGTCGGCAAGGACTCAGCGAAGAATATCCCGCCGTTGCAGCCGAGAGTTTTGCAAACAAACATTGCGATGAATCCTCTCGGGATGGTACGTACTAGAATCGTGCCTTCTACAGAAGCTCTGCTTTTAATGAATCTACAGGCGCTGCAGAACAATTGGAGAGAGGAAAGCAATCTCGGAGACATTTGTAAAGTAGAGGTATATTTGATCAAATTTAGATGTTTATTGTCGATTCTTTGTCGCTAGCGTGTTGTAATAGTTAATGTTTATAGTGATAAAATGTTTTTCAATTTGTTTCAGGCGTCTGTCACCTACGAAAATGGCAAGAAAGTTCAGCAGCTTCGGCCCGACTTGCAGCGTTTGGGAAAGGCATTGGCAAGGAAAAGTTCTGATAAAAGCATTGCAGATGCGGTTATGTCGAGTCCCAGTTTGAAGCAGTGTATTTATGATAATGTTTGTGGTACTCTGAGTCAGGAGTCTAAGAAACTGTGCTCTAAAAGCGACCCTTCTTACTTAAGAAGCCCTTCTAAAGAAGCTATAGTCGGTTTCTCTTGGAACAAGGCGGCGGATGAATTAAGGAACAAAGCTCCTGTACTTTACCAGGCTCTGAGCAGCGTCGCTGATCCCAATTCCAAAGGGTCCGTAGCCAAGTGTCCAGGAATATGTACCGCTGCGGGAATACTTCTCAAACATAGGGATAGTTCAATGTCACTTATACCTTACATTGTGAGTGTCATTCTAAAAGCTGGAAAAACTTCAAAGAAGGTACACTGTTGTTTTTTCGTAATGAAAATTTCATTTAATTCCACATTCTCCGAATGAAATGACTCCACTATGAAGTGAACATAATATTTCCAGTGAACAGTTGATCCTTATCTACCTTATCATAAAGCGACTAGACAATATACTTTATAGAGACTTTATACAGGTGGTGAGGTTCAACTTTGTTTTTCTTAATAAGTATTTGAAAGCCCTCTTTGTACAATCCTGATCCACTGGTGAACATTATTTTATTTATTTCCACTTGTAGGGTAATTTTTGCACTACTCCAGGCTTCCCCATCAAGATTCAGATAAAAGCAAGCAACCAAAAATACAATAAAATAAAGCAAGCTGCTAGCTGTAATTGTTCTCTATATTTTCTTCTGTTAGGGTCTTATTCGTATGAACCATTTGGGAGTTGCAATGTCACCGAAAAGAGTCAACTTGATCTTGGATGACATAGGGCAAGGCCACGATGATAACCTAACTTTGTGGAAGGATAATGTGCAACAGTCACTGAAAGAAAAGAAAAACCTGAATGAGAACTCTGCTGCCGAAGCTACAACATGTGAAACTACAGAGAGCATGCAACCTCCTGGTTACTCCATAGTACTCGACAATTTTGATCTTGTAATCCATGCAGCTGACATGACTTCTGATAATCAAAACAAGGACCAGCACTGGTGCAATTATAATGCTGTGCGGGACCGAGTAAACCCTGCCCACTTGGATGACAGTGCTCCTTCAGTAGGAGACCTTCTGGAGACACCAAACAGCACATTCATTCCAAGTATCAAAGACCAGAAAGCATTGATAAATGATCTGACAATTCTTATTTCTAGAGTGTTCATAGAGCACTTGAAAGAATTTGACAATTTTTCAAAGAAGTTGTACCAAAGCATATCCAACATAAGTTTTCAGACAAGATGGCTGAGAAAAGTGACAAAGTAAGTGAAAGTTTGTATTTGTATGTATGTTTGTGTTGGGTGTGGTGCAAAAACATAACTGTTACAAGTGGTGGGGCTTATAAGGAAGAATGTATCACAAAAGTGGTAGGGCTAAATACAAGAAATGTATGGCAATTTCTGGAAAAGTGGTAGGGCTATAGCCCTAGCAGCCCCTCCCTGGCCCGTGTTATATCTTACCTTATTCTCACTTAGCTTTCAAGTGCAGACTAGTTTTATAAACAAAAATCAAGTATCAGATTTGCAGTACATTCAACAAGTGAAAAAGGGCTAAAGGTTAAAAAAAGTTTTTGTGAGTACTACTTTTGGCTATGCCAAAAAAAATGCCAAAGTTATAACACAAAATGTATTGTGTGATTCCAGAAATTATACATACCACTCCCACAGAAGGGGTTTGAGATTTGTACTCCCATCATGTACATTTGGAATGTTCATTCATTCACTTACATTTGGAGTGTTCATTCATTCACTTTGTCAGCCAGTCATACAAATTTCTCCCAACTCTCATTTAAGGTAAATCTGGGGATAATTTTCAAGGATGAAAACCTTGGAGAGGATATGATTGACATCGCACGAGACCTTCACAATCTTGTACCGTCAGTAGGAGAGGATGGTCCGTTCATTGAAGTTCCAGTCATTGGTGATCAGAAGACAATAGAGAGAGGGGTTGAAGCCCAGTTTTCTGTCAGCAATGCTTATACCAGGGCACGGAGATTGGAAGGCCTATTCTTTCAGCTTGCTGATTGGCACCACGAAAACAAGTTTTTAGCAGTACTTATTAAGAGGACTTTCATAGACGTTTGAGCAATTTTGTAAACAAGCAGTCAAAAATGAGGTTACATAGAAGTATATACTATCTATTTGAATTAACTTGATTTTATAGTATCTGTTGAAAGGGGAGAATATAGGAAATGACTTGGTCGCCAAGAAATGTTAAAGAACTCTAAAAAAAATTTCGACCTGAAAATTTTGGTCCAAACGTCTATAGTCCCTTAAGGTTCTGAATAATTGTTGGAATTTTTTTTCTCAGGTTTCCATTTCTTTGCTGCCAAAACACAAGTCACTTCCTGCATGGAAACCTTTCAAAAGAAACTAAAATCTTGTCAATAGACTTTACACTTTTCTGTAACCTGATTTTTGGCCGCTCATTGCTCAAAGTTAAAAAAACATGTTTCTTAAAAACAAATTGTTACACTTTGGAGGTTCTAGAATAGGAGAGTAAACCAGTTTGAAAAATTTATTTCTTATGTTTTAGTCCCCTGACCTCAATGTTGAAGATATAAATTTAATACAGTGGTCTTTTCATCCATATCTTCCTTTGAAGATTGAACAGAGGAGTGGTTTAATTAAGCTTGTAGCTGTCTTATAGGGGGTAGGGCAAAACATGGGAAGGGATGTTGAAAAAAAAAACACTGACCCCTAAAGCCATAACACTCCCTTATACAAATAGAACCGAGGCTTGGATTTATTATAGAACCAAATATAGGCTCTATTTCCAGTGGGCTTTGGTGCACCTAGACTTGGTATCTAGTCTTGGTGATTTTCTTAGCCCATGATAACCCACTAAGGCTTTGTCAGAAATGACCCCTCCACGGCTGGAAACCGAGCAACAGCTCAAATTCAGATCAACCCTACTGGAAATTGAAATATGCTATTTTCATAATGGAACTTTGTATTGGACTTAGTGTGCCCATTTTGGGGATTGGTGGGACCTGTGACTTTATTAACTAACTAATTTCCTTTTTAATTAAATTTTGCTTACCTCTTGTTCTTTCAGTTAATTTTCAAGAGATTTTATTCAGGATCCTCAGCACGTGACACAACTTCTTTGTTTTCTTTGAGAAACCAAATCAACTGGCGTAACGTGGTGTCAGATGCAGAACACAGTCCAGCACCTTGTAAACGATTTATTAATTTGGTATTAGATGCTCAGATTATTGCTGCTGGTTTAGAGTTATTTGGCATGGCTGACGTGTCTGATAAGCCATCCAAGCATAGCTTTGGTGATTCAATGAAGGATAGATCTGTTGCTGTTAAGCAGCTTTATCTGCAGCGCACCATTAAAGAGTTCATAGTTCCACCTATTTCAGTGACACTGGACTATACAGACAACACCAGGACAACATGTTGTCACTTGAAGATTGGGAGCATTACTTAGACACCCAGCCAGTCAATGATGATGGTAGATACCCTTGCAGGGCCGCTGGGTGCACAAGATCATTCGTGCATGATGGTGCACGACGCAGGCAGCATGAGATAACCCATGATCCACCACCAGATGTTCCCCAACCCCCACAGTTAACTAACACAGTGCCTGATCCAACTCATCTCAACACAGACATAAAGGATGATGTTTACGACTACCACTGTTGCCTAATGAACATGAGTCTGCTTCTTCGTAACTTTATTGATGCAACTCGTGAGGGGGATGGGGATCGTATAATAAGATGCATGAAAGTATTTCTGTTACACTACAAGCAAGATGGCACCGGCAGTCACAAGTATGCATTGGAGTCCTTGTACCATCTTTTTCAAAGTTATTCACTTTTATCGCCATATATTGCAGAGAGGCTAAAGTGGAACAGGGCTGTGAATAACAGAGGAGGTGCCGGCAATAATGTGCCTTGTGATTTAGATCTAGAGCACGACAATCACTTACTGAAGGAAATGGTAAGGGGACTTGGAGCAAATGTTACGAAAGAGAGTGTCACCAGAATTTCAAATGCTTTCTTCGTAAGCAAAGAAATGCTGAACAATTTGGACAATGAAATGAACATTAAGGTTTCCTCCGGATAGCATACAAAGAAGGATGTTGATAAGGATTTGATGACTGTGGCAAGGAAACTCCGTGATGAACATGTATTTCAGAAACAGCAGGACCGAGCTGCCATGTATGGTTTCCCTGACTGTCCAAAAGACTATTTGCAATTTCTTGACTCGAAAACCCTCTATCAGTGGATGAATGACCACAAGAAAAAGACTACTCTATTTATGCGACCACGGTAGTGACAAAATGACAAATGCCTCCCCCTCCCAAGGACTACTACTGATATTCTGTGTAGTTGGTTAATTCAAGATGAAAAGTCTACAGAACTGCAAAATGAGACAACAGTTATGCAATGCTATGTACAAAAATATATTTTACAAATGTTTTCAATAAGTATATTGCGATATACACTAATATTACAATTAAATTTGAAAATAGTAGATTAGAAGAAACCAACTTCTTCCACTCAGGAATCCTGTGATCTGGTTGGCTCTGTTACTCGCTATCCATCATGTCATAGTTTATATTGTATAAAAGGTCTCAAATTCAAGAAACAAAATCTGTGGGAGCACCTCAAATTGTGTAAGGAAGGCGTTGGTAACAACCATTAGTCTATACATAAGAATATGCGAATATGCCATTCAAGGAAAAAAATCCATACCACCATGGTATTTGTATGGAAACTAATGTCTTTAACCCTCAAGAAAATCAGGTTAATTGACCCCCCCTCCCCCATCACTCCTCAGCAATTTCCAATTTGCTGTGGGTATGGATTTTGCTTGAATTGCAATACTGAGAAACTTCTATGAGTTAGATGTTTTCTTGTTTTGTGAAACCCTTTGGGAAACCCTTGCACAGAGTAAACCAGAGTCCCACACACAGGAGATTTGAAAATGGCATGTAACCCATATTATACAGAGTTTATTGACTTCTGCTTGAAATGACTCGTGAAAGAAATGGTAACACATGCTCTGATAATTATCTGCCTTATCATAAAGGTAGTTGCATTAGCCCTTACTCTGATTATTGCTTCAAATACAAATGTTAATATATTGCAGAGGTACCGATTTAAAGAATGCCTGTCAACGGTATGCTTTGCAGCCATAACATCAATAAAAATAAACCTGGAATGAGTACTAGAGTAGTATTAGAAATGCTCCCTGCTGACTTTACCTGGCCAAATATTGCAAGATGCATCGTTAGAAAAGCGTGATCAACCAAAAATTTGTATATGAAAATCTGAAACCACAGAGCATGTCAGCTGATGCATTCTTTAAATTGGAAACTGTTGACAGCCAACTTTAGTCTCAGTAATGTCCAGGATGTACCAGAATTGTCACCACAGTTTTAAAACTATGAACTGTAATTATCTGAATTTAGAAGCAATCAACAGCAAAGCAATGGTTAATAGTAAGGTTGAGTTAACTTATGTGTAGCAGTATCATACCTTTCATAAGTACACTCCCAAAAGTATTGTCCAATTATAATAAAGTCTGTTGAGTAACACATTTAGTCCTCATCACTGTCCATCAGGAACTCTTCTGGGATCTCCAGTAAAGCAGAATCCTCGATGCTGAGGTCCCAGATATTCAGATCGGCAACAGCAAAGTTTGGATCTGTGTTAATATCCTCATCATCATCATCGGGCAACTTAAATTGGGTGTCTCCAAACACAGTTTCAATGACAATCATAACATCAGTTGCTGTACTTGGAAGCCAAACGTCAACATTCTTATAAACATCCGCAAGTGTAAACAGCTGATCACAATTGTCAAGGACTTGCACATACTGTAAGTCTCCAAAACCATTCAAACCAAGGGTGATAGGGGTTAACATAGGTGTTGCTAAGGCGACGTTAAAGCTTTCTAGAGCTGCACATTTCCTCAAGTAATCCAACTTGGTCCGTAGCTTTTCTCTCTGTGTTTCAGATACTCCCCTGGTCTTAACATCCTGTCCAGTTTGCATTTGGCCAACTGGAACTGTCAGTTTCGTGAAGTCATAAGTACAGGAATCACCGTTGCACTTACATGTAAGCTGGCACACATCACAACATTCATGTGCTGTTTGGGGGGATGAGATGTTGTCAACATCAAAGTGTTTTAGAAGACTTTGACGTCTACATGTGGTTGAGTGTACATATGATATAATACTCTCATCGCAATGCTTTACCATTACATTATTATACAATATAATTGCAGCACATTTTTCATCACTGTCCCTTCCTGCTCTGCCACTCTCCTGTAGATAGGCTTCCAGGTTCCTTGAAGGTCCATAGTGGATTATGTATCTGACCCCTTTGCAGTCAATCCCCATCCCATATGCAATGGTTGCTATTATTATTCTAATGTGTCCATCCAACTGTCCAAAACGAGTGCAGTATGTGTTCTTTATTTAGCTCATCTATTCTGGCATGGAACATTTCCACCAGCCGTTCTCGTGGCTTGTTACTGTTATCTTTATACATAAACGAACCAAGCTGTGCCTGAAAATGCCCGTAAATATGCGTGACTGCCCTGATTGTTTGACAGTAAATAATGACACGTTCGCAGTTCACGCCATCCCTTCGTATTGCAGCAACGAGTGGTTCAAAATTGTTCAGCGTATTTGAGCTGACAACCTGCACTGAATAACTGATAGTTGGTCTGTCCGGGCTTTCTTTGATCAGTAGAACGTTCTTCATTTCTAACGAGTCCACTATTCTGTGCCTTGTTTTTGTTGTAGCTGTAGCGGTTAATGCAACGACAGGGACGGATGAAGAGATGATAGACCGCAGCTCGTTGATTCTCCCACACCACTTTCGGAAAGCTTTCTCACCCTTTTTGGGCGCAAACCCCCAATGAGAAATGCAATGAGCCTCGTCAATTGCTAGTAACTTAAGGTTGTCCCTGTAGACTTGAGACGAGAGCATGGTTCGCCACTTTGGATTTGTAAGGAAGGACTCGGGGGAGCCATACACGAGTTGGTACTTTCCTTCCGTTATTCCCTTCTTCACATCCTCGTCCGTTTGTTCTTCTCCGATAAACGTAGCTGCGATCCCTTTGGTCGTCAAGAATGCTACCTGGTCTTGCATCAGTGAAACAAGCGGCGAAATAACCAGGACTATTGGCATTATCGATGAATTCTTAAACTGTGCATCGACTCCATTCTCTTGCATGAAGTGAGAGATCAAGGAAAACGACTGAAAAATCAGTGATTTCCCGGATCCCGTAGGCTGATTTACAAATACGTCTCGCCCAGACACTAAAGCTCTTAAAGCATCAAGTTGTGGAGGCTTGAACTCTACAGGTTGTCCCTGTAGACTTGAGACGAGAGCATGGTTCGCCACTTTGGATTTGTAAGGAAGGACTCGGGGGAGCCATACACGAGTTGGTACTTTCCTTCCGTTATTCCCTTCTTCACATCCTCGTCCGTTTGTTCTTCTCCGATAAACGTAGCTGCGATCCCTTTGGTCGTCAAGAATGCTACCTGGTCTTGCATCAGTGAAACAAGCGGCGAAATAACCAGGACTATTGGCATTATCGATGAATTTTTAAACTGTGCATCGACTCCATTCTCTTCCATGAAGTGAGAGATCCAGGAAAACGACTGAAAAATCAGTGATTTCCCGGATCCCGTAGGCTGATTTACAAATACGTCTCGCCCAGACACTAAAGCTCTTAAAGCATCAAGTTGTGGAGGCTTGAACTCTTGGAATTTAAAGGTTTCTAATGCAAAATTGCACGCATTCGAGAATAAAGCATCCGCCATTTTGAAGTGAAGTGTGATAATGCCAACATATGCAAATCAGCTACTGAAATTCTAGTGGCACGAATCTGATTGGCTGAGCCGGACAATCTAAACCCCGCGCGCCCAGCCGTGAGTGGGTTGAGGAACGCGGGCTCCGAAAACCCAACCACGGCTGGAAACCGAGCCTATGGGGTGATCGGCAACCGAGTGAAAGAATAAGTCTATTCTCTTTATGGAAGCGAGAATGATTAGACCCGTTGTGAAGAGAAACACCGCAAACAGTCATATGATCTCTAGTGTGACCGGGAAGATTGAAGTGTCGGGCCACTGGTTTGTTACGGTCATTTTTCCTCACATCATTGCGATGCTGGCAAAAGCGCGTAGAAAGCATTTGACCGGTTTGTCCTATATAGATCATGCGGCAAAGGGAGCAAGTAATACAATATATGACGTTGGCGGTGGTGCAATCAAAGTGATCTGTGATGTTAAAAGACTCGCCGTTAGGGCCGATGATCCGGGTGGTGGAAACGACATGATCACACGTTGTGCATTTTGATCTAGTACATTTGAAAGTGCCGGGTTGTAGACCGCCAGGCGTGAGAACGCCTCTAACAAGAGAATTGCGCAAGTTTCGGTCCCGCTTAAAAGAGAACAAAGGCGGCTTGGGGAAAATTGCGGCTGTTTCCGGGTCCCTTTGTAGGATCTTAAAGTTCCTGGACACAATATGCTTGATTGCTAGGTAAGTAGGATGAAAAGTAAGGGGGAAGGGAATCCTATCCTCTAGAGTGGGTTCTGATGGCTGCAAGGCTGTGGTTCTGTCGATCGAACGGGCGCGGCTAAGGGCGTTAGCGACGACATTGTCAGAGTAACCACGATTTCTGAAAAACTCGCTCATTTCGTCCGATTTAGCCATAAAATCGGCCTCCTCGCTGCACAAGCGACGGAGTCGGAGAAACTGGGAGAACGGGATAGCTGTCTTGACATGCGCGGGGTGCGATGAAGAGAACAACAGGTAACCATGAGAATCAGTAGGTTTGTAGTGAACCGAAGTAGCTAAGCGATCTCCGTTAATAGTAAGATTGATATCTAAGAATGTGAGAGAGGTCTCCGAAATTTCCCATGTGAATTCGAGCGCTGGGTGAAAGTTGTTGACAAAAGAAATAAAGCGCTCGAGGTCAGGCTTAGGGCACGATGTAGCGCCAATGCAATCGTCAATATAGCGTCCCTAGAAATGAGGCGTGGGGCCATCTTATTGCTGAAAAATTAGGTCCTCGATGTAGCCAACGAAGAGGTTGGCGTAACTGGGTCCCATTTTAGTGCCCATGGCTACTCCATTGACTTGCTGATAAAAATCGCCTGAAAAAGAAAAGCAGTTAAGAGTGAGGACTAACTCAGCTAGTCTGAGTAGAGTGGCAGTGCTAGGTTCTAAGACACTCCTGCGGTCAAAGAAGTGTTTAAGGGCCTTTAGACCCTCGTCATTGGGAATGACTGTATACAAAGACTTAACATCCATAGTGAAGATAAACCTATGCGCACTATCGGCAGGAAAAGAAAAGTTATTGAAAATGTGGAGAGCATGCTTGGTGTCCTTAATATAAGAGGGAAGTGCTTTGACAAAAGGGGCCATCTGTATGTCTAAATAGCTCGAAATGAGCTCTGTAGGACAATTACATGCAGAAACAATAGGGCGCCCCGGATTGTTGGCCTTGTGGATCTTGGGCAGAAAGTAGATATTAGACGTTCTAGGTGTAGTAACGATAAGATTGGTAGCAGTCTTAGGCAGCTCATGATCTGAGATAAGTTTCTTAATAGTTTGAGAAATAGTATTCTGGTTGGTGGTCGTGAGGTCTTTCTTAAGTTTAGAATAGAAGGTAGTGTCGGAGAGTTGGCGCGCGGCTTCCTGTTTGTACAGGTCGGTGCGCCAAACGACCACCGCGCCGCCTTTGTCGGCAGGCTTAATGACAACGTCTTTGCGCATGCGGAGAGATCTAAGAGCTGACATCTCTTCCCTAGAAAGGTTGCTGAAATTAAGTTTGCGGTTGAAATGTACGCGCTGTAGGTCCTGACGACATTTTCTAACAAAAAGATCAACGGCAGAAAATTGACCGTCGTTAGGAGTCCAGTGAGATGAGCTGGGTTTAAGCGCTTCAAAGTCGTCTTTCACAACCGGTTCTGAGTCCCTATCGTGGAAATGAGCTCTGAGTTTAACGCGACGGAGAAAACGCTCAGTATCTTGCCTAGCTGTAAATTCGTCTGCCTTGTTGGATATAGGCACGAAATTAAGGCCCTTACCGAGAACGGATCTCTCGGCGTCAGTGAGCAGCAGGTCGTCTGGTATAGTGACAACCGCATTCCGTTGAGTGGAAAGCTCGGGGACAACAGGCGGACCGGCAAGCAGATTGAATTTCTTCGCTTTGCTTTCAGCGAGAAAAGAAAAGAGCTTAGCGTTGAGGTCCGTTATTTTAAGGCGTATAGAGTTGACTAAAACGCCGGGACAAACGTCGGCGAGTTGAGAGCGGCATAAAGAAATGTTACGATCGAGCTCGTTGCGTTTAGCCGACATAGCCCGAATAGTAGAGCGCATAATATTCCTAGAGAAAGAAACACAGGCACGCTCAACGTCCTTGAAATACTGGTCACTATTAACTAGAAAACTAGAAGGACTAAAACTAATGCGAAAACCGTTGGGAATGACTTTAGAAGATAAACAGCGGCCGATAAAATTGATGTGGCTACAGAATCTAGTTTTGGCAAAGATAAGCGAAGCTAAACGTAAAGCTGGTATACTACTAATAGAAGGAAAAGGAAAAAGATAACTTACGATTTCGTGGCGTAGATCCTTGGTGAACTTCTTGAGGCTCGGCATATCCTTCTTCTGGTGGTCCAGTGGGGTAGACAATGGTATGACTAGTTTTACGGGATGTGAGGAAAAATGACCGTAACAAACCAGTGGCCCGACACTTCAATCTTCCCGGTCACCCTAGAGATCATATGACTGTTTGCGGTGTTTCTCTTCACAACGGGTCTAATCATTCTCGCTTCCATAAAGAGAATAGACTTATTCTTTCACTCGGTTGCCGATCACCCCACGGCATGAATGAATTTTTCTCTTATACCTAGTTTTCTACATCTCATCATATTTCCTCTTTCTTTACTTTTATCACTAGTTTGCGATTTCAATGGCCCATGGCATCCTTTGTTATTCTTAACCAATTATCGCCTTTAGTCATTCCGAATGTTTATCTGTTGCCTAGCAACGGCTCTACATTTACTTTATATACAGCCCCACTCCCTCAGTTTTCCCTCTTTGCTCCGACGAAGGGCTAACGCTCGAAACGTCAGCAAAACACCATTTTTCCACGGCGTTTAACATAAATCTCAACCCTTGGTTGTTGTTGTTGATGTTCACGTCTCCGCCGACGCAGACCACCTAGTTTTCCCGTAAAACTAGTCATACCATAACCAATAATTTTGTTTGATGTCAAAATTTCAAATAGCTTTAAAGTTTGAATGCCCCATGTAAATGAGCAGCGGCCGTGAAAGTCGTGTATGCAGATGTAATTTTAGTCAAAGAATATATACCCTTTCCGGGATACATTGTTACCCAAAAAGCATATAAGCTTGGTGCGCTGCGGAGTATGGGTAAAATATTTATTTAAATTTCTGTAAAATATAGCTGGAACAAACATGCTTGGAAATGTACTGAAATGTAATGTATTTTCCACTGGTATTTCAGATACAATAGTCGTTAGCTCCTTTTGTTCTCAGAGTACTTATAGCCTTGCGTTAGAATTCCAGATCACTTCACGCTCATTTACCAACATTGGTTGGTTCTGAGCGTAAACCAACCTATACATATTTTACCTGTGGTTGCGATAACTGTCTAAATTCAGATCAAACAGTAGCAGTTTAGATGCTCCGTCTCCCTTTGCGCTTCAAGCTTATAGGCTTTTTGGGTGACAAAAGTCGTGCGTATAGTAGCGGAGCTCCCGCGGGCGCGCCCCATAGCTACATGCAGGAGAAAAAGGAACAAAACAAAAGTGTATATGCATCAAACGATTCTGTCATGGACTTCGGTTTGTGCGTCCGTCTGTTCGTCCGGAATGACGTCATCAAAACTAGAAAAGTCAATATCTCAAGAAGGCAACATCGCTAGGTGACCAAACTTGGGTATAGTTATTTTGAAGGCAAGGGGGGTGCACTACCAAGGTCACGTGACATGACGTCATCGATGACGTCATCAAAACTAGAAAAGTCAATATCTCGAGAAGGCAACATCGCTAGGTGACCAAACTTGGGTAAAGTTATTTTGGAGGCAAGGGGGGTGCACCACCAAGGTCACGTGACATGACGTCATCCAGGACGTCATCAAAACTAGAAAAGTCAATATCTCAAGAAGGCAACATCGCTAGGTGACCAAACTTGGGTAAAGTTATTTTGGAGGCAAGGGGAGTGCACTACCAAGGTCACGTGGCATGACGTCATCGATGACGTCATCAAAACTAGAAAAGTCAATATCTCAAGAAGGCAACATCGCTATGTGACCAAACTTGGGACAAGTTATTTTGGAGGCAAGGGGGTGCACTACCAACGTCACGTGACATGACGTCATCGATGAAGTCATCAAAAATAGGAAAATTAATATCTCTAGCCAGCTGATCTGAGATCGTGACGTCACATGACGTCACGGAAAAACTGGGTTATCACCTTGCCCGCGATACTTTTCAGCGGTATCACCCATTAGGCTCTCATGCTCAAGGAAAATAATGGCTGACTTCCAAGGGAGAAAAAAGCCCATCCTTTTCTCTGGCTTCGGAGGTCCACATTTCTAAAGTGATTGTCCTAGTTTTCACTCAAAATGCTTACTTAGTAGCAGAGTTTTATGAATGAAAGAAGAATCCAACTTTTAACTTGCGATTTGTTGATTTTTGGCTGGTTTATTTTCTGGCTCCCATTCGTTCCGCATCCGATACTCGCCGACACTACAATAAACTCCCAGTACTGCTTACAAATGCCAACTCTAAAAGCCCTGACATAGAGCTTACACGCTTGGCAAGGAGGTAATGGCTTCTTCATAGAAGGAATTGATAAAAACAGCGTACTATATGTTGTCGAGAGCCCTGTTTTCTGTACGTCATAACTAGGATTTATGATGCGAGGATGACGTTCGAACAATGAAGGAATGAATGTCCGAAACATTGGCGTTAATCCTGCTTCTGGTTGGTCTTTGTCTTTATATATAAAGCAAGCAAGCAACCCTCAAAAATGGCACACTTCTGTACCTACAGCTTAAACAAAATGCGCTATTTTTTTACTTCGTTTATGGCTGTTAAACTTGTTTCTAAAAGCCAGAAAAGGAAAACACACACAGCGAAGAGGCCTAATCAAGATTGTAACCCTGAACAAAGCAAAATTAGACACGAAGGCAGCACTTTCTAATCAATTATTAGAAAAATAATAATGACCCCTGTACAATGTTTGTACTGTCACTGTGTTTACATGTAAATCAGAGACGCTAATCAATCAAAGAAAGTAAACAAACCAGTCACCATACAAACACTTTATTTCAGATACAAATACAAATCAATATTAAGCCTGAAATAAATGCTGATTATGGGCTTCACTAGCAGTGTCGGGAATGGTTTCATTGTCATTTACCTATTTACTAAGCAAAAGAATATTGAGTAAATATCCGAAACCTGATTAATGTTTTTATTGTGCTTTGCTATGTGAAGCAAATAGTGAAGCAAATGGTGAACCAAATGGTGTTATGGTTGTTATAACTGTGGAGTTTTTAAATATTCATGAACCCAGGGCACGGATGGCATTGACGTCTCAGGATTTGTCCCATCTACCTGATAACATGAAAACAAGACAAATCAGGCCAACAAATAATAAGAATAATAATTATAAAGCTCAGATGATCTGGAAAATTGACAGGGCTTTGTAATTAATAACAGAGCAATGTTTGCATATTTTCCTGGTCTGTGGTAGTTGAATCCCAAAAATTAGTTGATAATTAGTTGATAATCCTTAGAAAAAGCAGGAAGAACTGCAAACGTTTTTCCTTTTCCAAAAAATGCCTATAGGCCCCTCAGACACTGCATTCCGTGCAACTGTAGCTAAGGCTACCAAGAATGTATTATTTTTTTTAGGCTGTGCCAAGCAGCCAGCAATTAGCCATGTTCCTTGGGGCTGTAAGTATAGCCTTCTTGGATTTTATATGAATCAATCTGACACTACCATAGAACTTGAAATTAAAATTCTTTTTGCAGTCACAATAAGGATGGCATAGGTGGGAGGCTGTGGCCCATTAGAAGTGTACCAAGTACTATTTGGAGGTGCAAATGATTTCAAATTTGCTAATTGGGGGTTTGGGGGGTCCGTACATCCCTTATACTTGGCCAGAAATATTCATACATTGAAAATAATAATAATAATAATCAACTTTCTTTCAAGAGAGTACCATGTGGCAAAACCTTGTTGCCCTCCTGTAGTATTCATTCTTCACCCTTATTCTATTAAATGTATCAGTTAATTCCAGTAGTGACCATGCCCATTTGTCATTTTTTAGAAAGAAATATGGTTCATAAAAACCATCCCTCCTGCATTTATCACACTATTAACCACGGAAATCCTCGTTTTATTGCTTAAGTATGTTCCCTGTATTTTTCAACTTCTAAGGGCTGGTTCACGCTCATCATAGCAACAGAAAAAAACACATCTTAGAAAATTGGCCATAACTTATATCACATAGAAAATTTGGATGAATTTGTTTTACAACAAAAATGCACTCACAGTCCACTGCTCGGGCTGTCACAATGATCAGACCCTTCCCTGCTTAGCAGAGGCCACTTCTATCTTCTTTTGTGTTTTGAAGTAGCTTCTTTTGCGCAGTTGAAACACACAAGAAATCATAAAAATTAAAAGTAAAAAGAAACGCGTAAGATAAAAAGTAGCCTCTACTCGCAGGGAATTCAGACTCCAACCAAAGTTAACCCCTGGTTGCTACAGACAACATATTCGAAGAAATATTGCACTGCAGCACCACTCCTTGAGGCTGATTATGATAGCAATAACAATCTCAAAGTCTCCCCGGATCATCGAAGATCCTTTCCATTTTTGTACACAATATCACTCGGAAATTCTCCCTGCCAATCTCGACCTATCCAATCTCGAGCTGCTTTTTGAAGACAACAACAGAAATTTGCAGCGCTTTAACTTTTACTACCATTTTGTGCAGTTTATTTAGCAATTCGAAACGTTTTGATGACAAACGTCTGCAATACAAACTTTTCTAAACCTACATGTAGATGTCGCGTCACGCCTCACAGAAAGTTGCGAATGGTAGTATGCAAAATTTGCGAAAAAATATTGTCAACTCTGATTACTATAAAAAAGATCCCTAAATTTTTATATAATTGCCTGCGCAGTGAAAAAAGGAAAAGGAAAAGAATAGCAGAAAATATTATCTACTTGCCTTCCAACACAGGACCACTTTGTGAAGGGTTCCCAACATGATTCTCAGCTACTCCCATAGCTGTACAGATATCACTGTTTTGAGTAATTTGCAATTATTCCCTCCCTCCTTCCCTCTCCCCCCCCCCCCCCCCCACACACACACACAGAAAATAAAAACAGAAAATATTATCTACTTGCACCAACACAGGACCACTTTGTGAAGGGTTCCCAACGTGATCTGGATCCTCAGCTACCCCCATAGCTGCACAGATATCACCATTTCGGGAACCTGAAAAAAGAGTAAAATTTATAATCCTATCTCTTGAAGGTGATTGGAAAGGACCATGCACAATAAATAAAAAAAATACAAGACCTATGTACATTGTTTGGTTCCAGAAAATATCCCCCCTTCCCCATAAATAAAAAAATAGAACCTATGCACATTGTTTAGTTCCAGAAAATATCCCCCCTTCCCCATGGAAAATACTATCTACCGGTACTTGCCTTCCAACGCAGGACTACTTTGTGAAGGGTTCCCAACATGATCTGGATCCTCAACAACCCCCATAGCTGCACAGATACTACCATTTGGGAACCTGAAAAAAGAGTAAATAATACTATGATTATACCTTGTCTTTAATAGAGCGGATTTAAGATGACTGTTGTAAGTAATTGGCAATTACTTTGTAATCACTCCAGCTATAGGCTTTATTCAGCACTGGTGTAATCACTTTGTGTTTGGTTTCCCTACAGTCGTATAGAATTCACTCTATTGGTCTCATTCTACCCTGTTTGCAGAGGCCTCTTTTCTCTGTACTATTCATACAGAGAAAAGAGGTCATACATAAACAACAACTTTTGTCTAAATTCAAAATGTCATTGGAAAGTACGATACACCATGCATAAAAAAATGACCACACAAAACCTACATTGTGTGGTTCCAGAAAAGTCCCCCCCCCCCATGAAATTCAAATCATCTATCCATTCACAAAAAAATGAAAAGAATGAATAAACAAAGAAAACAGTTTAAAAATTAAACCATATTGTAATGCCTGGATTAGTGCCATTATTTCAAATTTAAGGACATGGTGTGCTTATTATTTTATGGGGGAGCTCATCTCAAAATCACTGTCAAGTTACATCATAACAGAAACATATGTTTCTGATCATAATAATTGACATCATAGTGATAGACTTCTGACCTACTGTTTTTATTAGCGGAGCTCCTTAGCGGCCGAAGGCCGCAGCGCGGAGCACCATAGGTATCGCAGGAAGAATACAATAGAACTCCGGTATACGATCGACTTCATTTTTCATGGTTCAGCGGTATTCCCATTTGAGTATCGGAGCAAATGTACACAGTTCTCATCATAATGTTACAGCCTGTCTGACTTAGTTTTATCAGTAATTTCACCATTTTCTTTACTTATTTTCTCGTTCGCCCGAATTTTTAATTTTAAAAAATCGCTAGTCATATTACTATATTTTCGCATTTTTAGATTTTTATATTTTCGTCATTATTTACCTGGGGGAGGGCTCCCATTTTTTTCAAACAAGGCTAAAAAAACTACGACCCTCCCCTTGAACATAACAAAGAAAATGTGACCCTCTCCCAGTCGTAGGTAAAAAAATTGGGACCCTCCCCCATGTAATTTATTTCTGAAAAAACTGTCAGATAGACTATTGTCCGAGTGATGCAATGTCTCTTTCATTCTTCTTAATATAGAAATACTTTTTCTTACTTCTGCCAAAGCTAAGGAACCGCGGTTATTATTTATCGCCTAGAGTATTTACGTGAGGATTTTGGGTAATACACGGGGAAAAATGCAATGATCCTCCCTCTATTAGTAAAATGATTAACGTGATCCCACCTCTCCCGTCCCCTATTTGAGCTATAGTCACCGAAGACATTTTGCCGAAAAAGGGGGACGCATATCTTTCTTTGCGCGCGAAGCGCGCCTGAATTTTGATAAACGCATTTCATCAAGCCTAAGAGAAAGGGTTGTGTACGGTATAGTAAACAAAGCCTGTCAGGAGCCCAGGAAGTACGCTACATATATAGGTTAGATGAAAGCTTCTATTGATGGGCTCCTGAGCCAACAAGGTTATATTATTCAAGCGCACAACTGCGCGCCGTAAATGAAGAAGTTATTAATATTCATGTGCGCGAAGCGCGGCCCAACGGACGAATTTCTATGCTTGTAACGTCGAAAACTCACGCTTACTTATGGGGTCTTCTTTCAAATATATAGTGACTTGCCCGCCAGGCCTATCATTGCAGGGCATTTTTGGGAGAGTTTGCTTTTCCTCGTCAAGATACACTTGTTCTTGTAAACGGCGTCAGGGTAGTGTCTTCATTGCTCAAAGAGTATATTAGATGTCATTCTTTATGCGCGCGAAGCGCGCCGAAATGTTTATAGAGAAGTTGCTGAAATAACCACTATCGCCATTTGTTTTACCCTCTTCATCGTCCAAATGTTTGATGAAAAAATTATGACCCTCCCTCAAACAGGAGTGAAAAAAAATTCGACCCTCCCTTTAGACACGCGAAAAAAGGCCCTCCCCACAAAAATAGGAGCCACCCCCCCCCCCCCCCCGCTAAATAATGACACGTCCCTTAAATATTAAATAAAAAAATTATATGGACTATTTGTAAATATTTATATGTTTAGATTTATTGTTTTTCAATTGTATTAAAGTATTATTATTATTATTAAAAAATTATTATTATTATTATTAATGTCTCAGACAAATAATATCTATTATATTAAATCAACGCCAATATGGCGTTGCCATAACACTTCCCAATCCTTATTTCCCCAAATCTCACTTCCCAAAACTCAATTCCCAAATCTCAAACTAAAAATAACCGGAAAGAAAATGTTCAACCAGCACTTTTAAGGGCTTCCAGCCCGTCTTAAAGCATTTAGTGCTCGGAAAAAAATCCGAGCCCCCAACAGGAATCGAACCTGCGACCCTCCTGATGCCGGTCGGATGCTTTACCACTGGTTGGTTGGTTGGCAAATATAATTGCACCATTAAACGATTCCCATAGATTTCCCGAGCGTAATGACTCTCATTTCTGGAATATATTTAACACAGTCTCCTGAATCTTGTTACGACTCCTTTGAGACGAACAAGAAACACGCTCCCCCAAATACATTCGGAAAGTTTTATATCAGACTGAAACTCCTACTCCCAAACCTCAAATACTTCCAGAGGCTCGCATTCGTTAAGTCTGTCATTTGTTATTATGCTCTTATGCTCAAACCAGTCCTAAGTTACCTTCCTGCACGGAATACCTGTGGACGAGCCCGACCCAGGCCTCGCATTATTTACTCGTATTGTTTACTCGCGCGGACTGTCTCTGTGGGCTAGCTCGACCCAGTCCTCGCGTTTATTTCAGAGATCACGCCCTTTCAAACAGATAACCTTGTCCCGAACACCTGACACCCGGAGCGACATTTCGTGTTGTTCACAATATAACAATGCAGTTTCACACCGTGTTCTCGAGATCGAAGCGTATTGACATTTCTAGGTTGCACTAGCCATCACTTCATTTCAGAGAACAGTCCTAGATTTCACTAGCTGTGTGTCCGCCGCTTTCGATACCCTAGCTCAAAGGCCATTACAGCAAAAGAAACTAGAATAAATGAAGCGAATTGGATTACTAGAATTCACTAGCCGTCATGCCCAAGTTCACAGAACTAGGTGATCCCCCAATAAAAGGTGCTCCCCTCTTTTAATACTTTAGCTCAAAGGCAATTACAGCCAAAGAAACTAGAATAAATCAAGCGTATTGACGCTACTAGAATTCACAAGCCGTCACGCCCTAGTTCAGAGAACTAGTGATCCCACCAATAAAGCTGTTTCCCTGTTTCAATACCCTAGCTCAAAGGCAATTACAGCCAAAGAAACAAGAATAAATCAAGCGTATTGATGCTACTAGAATTCACTAGTCGTCACGCCCTAGTTCAGAGAACTAGTGATCCCACCGATAAAGGTGTTTCCCGCTTTCAATACTCTAGCTCAAAGGCCATTACAGCCAAAGAAACTAGAATAAATCAAGCGTATTGACACTACTAGAATTCACTAGTCGTCCTGCCCTAAGTTCATAGAACTAATGATCCCACCAATAAGGTGTTTCCGCTTTCAATTCTTTAGCTCAAAGGCCATAACAGCCAAAGAAACTAGAATAAATCAAGCGTATTGACACCACTAGAATACACTAGTCGTCCTGCCCTAGTTCATGATAGAACTAATGATCCCACCAATAAGGTGTTTCCCGCTTTCAATACTCTAGCTCAAAGGCCATTATAGCCAAAGAAACTAGAATAAATCAAGCGTATTGACACTACTAGAATACACTAGTCGTGCTGCCCTAGTTCATTATAGAACTAATGATCCCACCAATAAGGTGTTTCCCGCTTTCAATACCCTAGCTCAAAGGCCATTACAGCCAAAGAAACTAGAGTAAATCAAGCGAATCGACGTTCCTAGTTTTCACTAGCCGTCATACCCTAGTTCACAGAACTAGTGATCCCACCAATAAAAGTGTTTCCCGCTTTCAATACCCTAGCTCAAAGGCCATTACAGCCAAAGAAACTAGAATAAATCAAGCGTATTGACGTTCCTAGTTTTCACTAGCCGTCATACCCTAGTTCACAGAACTAGTGATCCCACCAATAAAGGTGTTTCCCGCTTTCAATACCCTAGCTCAAAGGCCATTACAGCCAAAGAAACTAGAGTAAATCAAGCGAATCGACGTTCCTAGTTTTCACTAGCCGTCATACCCTAGTTCACAGAACTAGTGATCCCACCAATAAAAGTGTTTCCCGCTTTCAATACCCTAGCTCAAAGGCCATTACAGCCAAGAAACTAGAATAAATCAAGCGTATTGACGTTCCTAGTTTTCACTAGCCGTCATACCCTAGTTCACAGAACTAGTGATCCCACCAATAAAGGTGTCTGCCACTTTCAAACCCTAGCTCAAAGGCCATTACAGCCAAAGAAACTAGAATAAATCAAGCGAATTGACGTTCCTAGTTTTCACTAGCCGTCATTCCCTAGTTCACAGAACTAGTGATCCCACCAATAAAGGTGTCTGACACTTTCAATACCCTAGCTCAAAGGCCATTACAGCCAAAGAAACTAGAATATCTCGAGCGGTTTCTTGGCCGCGATACTTCAGTTCAGTTCCCACGTGGCTTGTTTCAAACGGGAATCTGCAAGACATGCACAACAATAAGCTCAATAAAGTGCTCAAACAAATAAAGAAAGCACAAATAACAACCACCATCTCTCGCCGGTAAAGCTCAACCGATCGAGTCGTTTAAGCCTGTTTAGGAGCCGACGTCGTTCTGCCACTGATGCAACAACCGGTCGATTCTGTGCTGCAGGAACTGATTTCAGTATCAGGCGGGTTCGGTGATGAGAAGCGGTGCACATCGCCTTTGCTTTCTGTAACACGTAATTCGCGTGGGTCATAATACTAGCAAAGAGAGAGAGTCCAGCCTTCGTTGTCCGCTGAACAAAAAACTGAACTAGAATGATCTGATTTCACGCCAAAACAGTATTTATTGCATAGCAGTGACGTAACACATGTGATTGTGTTTGTTTAATCCTGAATGGAATATTATTGAATGTAATTCAACTTTGCATATCATTATGTCGAGTGTTTAGAATAGTGTGAATATAAAACCAAGCGCATAATTTTGAACGGAGTTATGGTCCGCCAAAGATCTGTCTTGTTGTAAGCTTTTTTGTCTAAATATGGCTAAATCCCAATCTTATTGTTCTTGCCACTCGAAAATAAAATCCATATCTTCGCGCCACCGTGTAATAGCGGAGCTCCTGCGCGGGCCGAAGGCCCGCGCAAGCGGAGCACCATACCTAAGGGAAAAACGTATAGTATACTATCGAGTTGATTTTTGAACGTCACGGGCATTTTGGATCATTTTGATGACGTCATTGATGACGTAAGGGCACGTGACTTTGGTGTAGGGCTCCTCTTATGGTCTTTGAAACTTTGTCCAAGTATGGCTTCTATAGAAGCTTCCCTTCGGGAGATATGATTTTTTCTTTATTGTTCTGGTATTAAACCTATAGCGTACGCCGTCCGTCCGTCCGTCGTCCGTCCGTCCGTCCGTCCGTCCGTGTACACATGGGAACCCTGTGGTATGCAAAGAAAAAATTATATCTCCTCAAGGGAACATGCTAAGACAACCATACTTGGGATATTTTGTCTATGCCACAAGGGGGGTGCTGTAACACGGACACGTGATGTGACGTCATCGATGACGTCATCTATGCTTGAAAACTCAATATCTCGTGAAGGGAAGACTCTAAAACAACCAAATTTGGGTAGTGTAGTCTAGCCACAAGATGACCGAAATGAGGTGGTCACGTGATATGACGTCATCGATGACGTCATCTACGCTTGAAAAATCAATATCTCGTGAAGGGAAGACTCTAAACCAACCAAATTTGGGTAATGTAATCCAGGTCGCCAGATGAGCGAAATGAAGTGGTCACGTGATGTGACGTCATCGATGACGTCATCTATGCTTGAAAAATCAATATCTCGTGAAGGGAAGACTCTAAAACAACCAAACTTTGGTAGTGTAGTCTAGGTCACTAAATGAGCGAAATGTGGTCACGTGATGTGACGTCATCGATGACGTCATCTATGCTTGAAAAATCAATATCTCGTGAAGGGAAGACTCTAAAACAACCAAACTTTGGTAGTGTAGTCTAGGTAACTAGATGAGCGAAATGAAGTGGTCACGTGATATGACGTCATCGATGACGTCATCTATGCTTGAAAAATTAATCTCGTGAAGGGAAGACTCTAAAGCAACCATGTAAACCATGTACACATGAGAATCCCTTTCATTCACAGAAAATTTTATAACCAGGAGCTCCGCTTTTAGCCAGTGGCTAAATCTATATATTATCCTCTATGTATAGGCCGTTACGAAGCATCACGTTCGAGGATGTTGATTTTACTGCGTCGTATTTTGGTTTTCAATATCCGGTTTTGCAGATTATAGCGGAGCTCCTGCGCGGGCCGAAGGCCCGCGCAAGCGGAGCACCATACCTAAGGGAAAAACGTATAGTATACTATCGAGTTGATTTTTGAACGTCACGGGCATTATGGATCATTTTGATGACGTCATTGATGACGTAAGGGCACGTGACTTTGGTGTAGAGTGCCTCTTATGGTCATTGAAAGTTTGTCCAAGTTTGGCTTCTATAGAACCTACCCTTCGGGAGATATGATTTTTTCTTTATTTTTCTGGTATTAAACCTATAGCGTACGCCGTCCGTCCGTCCGTCCGTCCGTCCGTCCGTGTACACATGGGAACCCTGTGGTATGCAAAGAAAAAATTATATCTCCTCAAGGGAACATGCTAAGACAACCATACTTGGGATATTTTGTCTATGCCACAAGGGGGGTGCTGTAACACGGACACGTGATATGACGTCATCGATGACGTCATCAATGACTGAAAAATTAATATCTCGTGAAGGGAAGACTCTAAAACAACCAAACTTTGGTAGTTTAGTCTAGGTCACCAGGTGAGCGAAATGAAGTGAACACGTGATATGACGTCATCGATGACGTCATCTATGCTTCAAAAATGAATATACCATGAAAAAAAGACTCTAAAACAACCATACTTAGGTAGTGTAGTCTAGGTCACCAGATGAGCGAAATGAAGTGGTCACGTGATGTGACGTCATCGATGACATCTATGCTTGAAAAATCAATATCTCGTGAAGGGAAGACTCTAAAGCAATCAAACTTGGGTAGTGTAGTCTAGGCCCCCAGATGAGCGAAATGAGGTGACACGTGATATGACGTCATCGATGACGTCATGTATGCTTGAAAAATCAATATCTCGTGAAGGGAAGACTCTAAGACAACACAACTTGGGTAGTGTAGTCTAGGTCCACCTAGGTAGGTCACTAGATTAGCGAAATGAAGTGGTCACGTGATATGACGTCATCGATGACGTCATCTACGCTTGAAAAATGAATATCTCATGAAAGGAAGACTCTAAACCAACCAAACTTGGGTAATGTAATCCAGGTCACCAGATGAGCGAAATGAAGTGGTCACGTGATGTGACGTCATCGATGACGTCATCTATGCTTGAAAAATTAATATCTCGTGAAGGGAAGACTCTAAAACAACCAAACTTTGGTAGTGTAGTCTAGGTCACCAGATGAGCGAAATGAGGTGGTCTCGTGATATGACGTCAGCGATGACGTCATCTATGCTTGAAAAATTTATATCTCGTGAAGGCAAGACTCTAAAACAACCAAACTTTGGTAGTGTAGTCTAGGTCACTAGATGAGCGAAATGAAGTGGTCACGTGACATGACGTCATCGATGACGTCATCTATGCTTGAAAAATTAATATCTCGTGAAGGGAAGACTCTAAAACAACCATGTAAACCATGTACACATGGGAATCCCTTTCATTCACACAGAAAATTTTATAACCAGGAGCTCCGCTTTTAGCCAGTGGCTAAATCTATATATTAATAGTTTTAACTGTCTTCAAACCCAGCTTGCTGCAAGACTTCTGGCAGAAATAGTTGATAAAACGACGAGTTATTTAAATTAACAACTTGAATTTAGTTAACTATACTTTACACGTGGCGGATGTTTTGTCGTCAATAGAAGGCAAAAATAATATTCGTCGTATAAATTGTCTAAGCTTATTTTAGCTGCTCTTGGTGTAGTCTGTATCACAAATTATGAGGGTATTTCTAGAACAAAAAAATCTTAGTCAGATTACCTGGACGAAATGTTGGAGCTTTAGCTGCGTTATACTGTCGACAACTTCATATTATAAACAGGTGTGTGTTAAATCTGTTTAATACACTATAACATGCAAATTGCCGCTCAAAAACAGTTCCGTTTTGAAGTCACTCATAAGATGTGATTGTAGTTTAATTAACTTCTCTCACTAAAAATAAAACTGTCAATATATGACTTTGTTTCGTGGCACAAAGCTTAGGGTCACCGTTAAAAGCAAGGAAACATTCAAAACGATTAAGAAAGTTTGATGAGATTTAAATACATCGCGTTGATAAGTCAGCTGAGACGATGGGCATCGTCAAGGATCATCAAGGATCGATAAATTTCAAAGGCGGCCTTCTCTCTCCTTTATTTTTTGTCACAAATGTAATAAAATCTCTTTTGTATTTCATTCAATTTCGCAAAAACTGTACTGGACGTGAACTTCTAAATTCACTGAACTTTTTTAAAAAAATGATTTATTACTTTTGATTCTGCCAGTCTGTATGTTCCCAAAATAGAACTAAGGAAATAAGGTTGAAGTGTTTAGAAAACCTTAGTATTCAGTGAATCACCTTCTATAAGATGTGTTCCTACTGTTTATGCTTTTGTTTGATTTTGTTGCTGTTAAAGCTTCCTTGATTATAATTTAATTGCCACAAATACGAAAATCCATGCTCCTAATTGATACCTATTTAAAGGGCTCCCATCCGTTCGCATTAGATGTCGTAGGTATTATCTAGCATACAAGGGCATTCCCACAGGAGGGGTTCTTTCACCGGTATTGGCTTATATAACAATGATGTTTTGAATGATGTTTTTGTACAACACTCCTGATCTGCAAGCCAACTACCCTGGCCTTAGAGGGATCCTTCGGTTTCATAGATGATTTGGGAGGGAGATGGGTGGGGATAGTCAGTCGTCTTTTGATTGGTATCAACGACTCAACAATGCCACCATGACTAAGTATGGTCTGTCGCTCACTAGCCGTATTATTTTAATAGAACTCGATCAGAATGGCCATTTATCCGCCGATCTTTTTATCAAAGCCACTGACGCGCGTCGGTATCTACCACCTTGTTCGTGCCTTCTTAGCCACACGTTTAGATCCATTGTATATTCACAACCCATGTGGAGGATCGCAGTGCCTCTCATGCAAGCTACTACAAGCGGGCTCAAACTTCAAGAGCCATGTAAATGCAAGGCCGTAGCTAGAAATTTTTTGTCTGGGGGAGCAAGCCTTGGTTATCCTTTGTCTTTGCTGGGGGGGGGGGGGGGGGCAACCACGCTTTCCCCCTCTTGTTGACACTAAAAATTCTACTTCGCCCTGGGCAACTGCAAGTACCCCAGGTTCGGACTTATTTGCGGTCGTGGAATTGTTTTCTATTTTCTCCATTTTCTTCTTTTTTTTCTCTGTAAATTACCTTCAGTTGGAAATTTATTGGGAAAACAACCTACAAAAGTTTACATTTATTAAAAGTATGGTGATTCTTCTCCGAGTAAAAGTAGCCGTAGGTTTGATACCTAGAAGTCTAGATATATTTACGCAAAATAACAACAAATGAATCAGAAAATTTTATGTCTATTTACACTTTAAGTTATATATGGCGTAAATGCAGTTTCATTTCAATAATGTTTGTCCAAGACTCGCTTTGTAAATGACAAAAAAAGTCGTTGTTATCGTTTGAAAGAGAACCCGGGGTGCGCAGATTTGTCACTTTGCCATTGTACTTTCTGTTAAAAGGCACGATAATTCTGAAAATTGCGTGGCTATTTTTTTTACATCATTTCGAAAATATAAAACCTCCGCAGCGTATTTACAATTTTTTAACGTGCGAAAAATAAGCTGAGGCTGTTTTTTTAACGCAAAAAAGTAGCGGGTGTCAGGGCAGATTTTGGGCCTTTTGTAGAAATTTTACCCCCTAAAATACCTTTAAAAAGCCAAAATTTACAAACATTTGTTATGGAATCCAACAAATGTAATAACAGCTGCTGCTTTTACGAGCGAAAGTAGAATTTTGATAAAAGTATCGACTAAAATTTTTTTTTCTTCGTAATTTCTAAAAAAAACGCTAATTCTGCGTTTTTTAGGGTGTTGGGGATGGGTTATCTCGAAAACTTGCGTGGGTACCCTACCTTTTCTTATCAGAAATAGAGAGCCTTTTACATTACCTTTCGTTACCACAAGTCATGAAGTGCGAAAAATATATTCGTTTTTGTGGGCACCGTCCTTAAGTTTCTGGTTATATGCAGTTGTTCCTCCGATAATATTTAGAAAAAGAGACGACCTGGATTAGCAAACTAATCAAGGGCCCCATGGTCTCAACAGGGTGGATCCCTGTGCCTTACGCTCAGGTATCCCGTTTTTATCATGTATTACAGATAGTTTCCTCCAGGGACTTGGTATAACTGCTTTTATTAATTATCTCTATTCGCGGTGTCAGTTTAGTTGCTGAAGAGGGCCGCTTGGCTGAAAGGCCTTCATCACGTAGCTGTGTATGGCGTGTTTGGTCTTTTTCTTAAATTGATGCCTAGGAGCATCCAAGATAATCATTCAAAAATAAACTGGACGTACAACATAGTAAGTTGTTGTAATCAAATCAGCTCCCTGCATATTCAACATACCCAACATCACAACCCGTAAATACAAATGCGGGGTAGTTCGCTTTCTAGGAAATAAAATATTTATAAATCTTACAAATAAAGGCGATTCTTTTTTGTTTTAGTGACCATGGACTTGACTACCACTGCCTCTTCGCTCACCGACCTCACAACAATTGCCATGAACATGACTACACGCGTACCATTGCCCCGCGGATCTAAGTCAGTCGATGCCTCAATAATCTCCGCTTGCTTCTTTTAGGCTGTCATCGCGGTGGTGTCTGTACTTGGCAACATCCTCGTCATTGTAGCATTCTTTATCAACGACAAGCTCCGAACGGTCACCAACTATTTCGTGGTAGGTCTGGCGGCTGCCGATATCCTTGTCGGGGCTATCTCGGTGCCATTATGGATGTACATGAACATTGAAGCGCAGGTACCTGCTCCAGTCAGCGTCACCTTCCTCGTGTTTGATATGTTTGCGGGCATCTCCTCTATACTTCACTTGATGGCCATTAGCATAGAGAGGTGCGTGTATATTTAAGCATTAGAGCACAACCTTCTATGACTTTTCTTTTTCTATGACTTTAGAGCACGCGTGATGTTGGGAGAGACACGAGAGCGCAGGCGAGTGATTTTAAAACGCTTCGAGTGTCTATCTCAACAGCACAAGTGCTCTATTCGCCGATAAAGTCATAGAAAGTTGTGCTCTAAGCTTTTATGATATAGCGGGGGAGAACCACTACTTTATCGGTGAAATAGAGTATAGATTTGGACCAATCAGAGCGCGTGTTATATCGTAGCTATATCATAAACTCTAGATAGTAATAAACCGGTCTTTATTATTAATGCGCCTTGTAACACTAGAGAGTTTAGACGAGAGTATTATGGCGGTCTGCCTCTCTGACCATTTTGTTCTATACGTTAAATAAACGAGCATTCGTCGTTCGCATCTAGCGAACGCTCTAACCGGCAGAGTATAGCCATGCGAACTGATGAGAAACACCTTTTACTTTGCCAGGTAAGACATTACACGTTGACACATTAACCTCGGTGTCACTTTGCTTGGCAGGTACTTCTGTGTAGGATTTGCCGTGAAGCACCGAAACACCCCTAAGTACGTGTACTACATCGGCCTGTTGCTCGTGTGGTTCATCTCCGACATCGTGGCGTGCATCCGCCCTATGTCGCCCATGTTTCCTCAGACGGACCTGGCCCTGCTTGTGTTCGTAGTGTTCTTCTTGCTACCGCTTGTGGTGATCATACTCAGCTATGCGGCCATCTGGAAAATCGCCATCACTAGGATGAGTAACAACCCAACTAAGCGCTCCCTCAAGAGAGAGATCCGAACCGCTGTAACTATTGCATTTGTCATCGGCTTCTTCTTTATCGCGTGGTCGCCCTTCTTCATGATGAACTTGGCTTTTGTGTTCTGCAAGACTTGTCGTTATCCCTTAGCAATGGTCTTCTTCTTTAAATTTTGCATTACAGTAACTCGGCTGTCAACCCTGTCGTTTATGGAGTCAGGATTCCAGAGTTTAGGAAAACTTTCAAGTTTGTCTTCAGACGATTATTTGGACCTTGCATGTCTTTAGGGAGGCGATAACTTGTTGCGCGGTATTTGTGTCCACATTATGTGTGATTGTTTGTTCTCACGTCTCCTAGGAAAAGAGTAAATTACAAAAGCTGGGACAAGGTGGCAATGTGGTATAATAATTGTTATTTTGAGTAGGCGCATATTAGTTATGTCTACCAAAAGATAACTCTATCCAGTTCACAAAAATTGCATCCATCCTCAAAAACGAAAAGTCTAAGAAATTGGACGGAACGTCAGAGCAACCTAGAAGCGACAAGGACTTCAAAATGCTTTAAAATATGTTCGTGTTATGGCATGTGAGGAAAGAGGGTACTCTCAGACAATAGCAGTATCCTTTTAGCCGAGAGAAGAGTGCAAGGATGGTAACATCACACACAAGGATGGTAACATCACGCACAAGGATGGTAAAATCACACACAAGGATGGTAACATCACACACAAGGATGGTAACATCACACACAAGGATGGCAACGTCAAACACAAAGATTGGAACATCCCACACAAGGATGGTAACATCCCACACAAGGATGGTAACAGTGATTTCAGCGGGCTCGTTACATTGATTACTCAAAACACGTTTATAGTGGTCACCAGTGCCTTCGGTTGCCTGACCAGCGGACTGCGACGCGTCAAAGGCTCTGGGGAATCAAAATGTTGTCATACCACGAGGACTTTTGTATCGTATCGAAAAACAACGGCGAATGTTAGTATCCGGACTCTTTGTTAGTAATCTGACCTTTCAAATTAACGGTGTTAAACGGCAAATCCGCAGATTCCCCCACAACCCCGGCAGACTCTAGGGATGAGATTGATGCATTCTCGTACCCAGAGCTCCCCGGCTCGTCTGCTCGCAGGGGAGGCTCTGGTGACATCCATTTGAGGACCTTTGCTGATTGGCTGGTTTTGAACGTTGGTGCATGCGCAGAAAGATCTTTCTCTCAACAGCTCTGTATCAAATCTCGCGCATGCGTCAGTGGCTGTCACCAGAGCCTCCCCCGCGAGAAGACGAGCCGGGGTGCTCTGGGTTAAGAGAATGAAATTGATGTATTTCGTATGTAAACGGACATGCGCAGAAATGAAAGCGTATTGCTTGAGAAAGCAGGGCCCAGTACTATATATAATGCACGAGATCCCCGTTTCGTTCTACATTGGAACATATTTGATATAGTATAAATAAGGAAGCATGGTTCCTTATTCTGGTTATCCAGAATCCTTTTTCAATTTTCACTTTCTTTTCAACTATATGTAGCATAAAACAAGACATTATCTAAACTATCATTAGTTGTACGCGTCTTGCAATGAGTTATTCTCAGGAGGACTTCTTTTGAACTGAGGTTACATAGCCACACTTAGGCTCAATTACCACTTTCCTATCGGGGCGAATCTTAGCGCTGGTAGGCCATCTTCATAGGAATAGACCATACCGTAACAGAGTGTTCAGCCCGCTGCTACTTGTTCGGCTTAAAAACACAGGGCCTAATAATGAATTTAAGTTCCCTTAAAGGTAACTTAAAGGTCTCTTCTTAAATAATGTTTTACGTAATGTTTAAGGTAAAGCGTAAAATTCGTAAATCTTTGTTTAATTACCCTTTAAGTTACTGCTTAAAGCTAGGAATGGAAGCTTTGTTGAAATTTAAGACATAATGCATTAAATACTTCTTATAATGCATTAAATACTTCTTAAAGTTCAATTTATAAAATTAAGGTTGCCACTTAAATAGCGTGAAAGAAGATTTTAAGCGCAAATTTAAAGGAACAGTAATGAGTGTAAACCTAGTTTTACAGTCTTTAAGGAGTCTTTAAGCGGACTAAAAGCTCCAAATCACCCAGCCATTCGACTTTAGGTGTCTTTAAGGTGGATCGACCCAGTAATTTTGTTCCCATGCCAACCAATTTTGAAACTCTCATATAAAAGCAGGTTGATTTCTATCGCGTAGCCTGCGTAGCCGGCTCTGTTTGTTTTCGAGAGGAGTCGTTTTCCGAGACAGATTACAGGCGCGCACGAAATCGAGGCGCCCTTGATACAGAGCCTGCCCCGAACAAAAAGCAGGACCAGTCGGCAATTTTAAATAATATAATACGAAAGATAATCCGAACAAGGTCAATTTCATGGCGATATTCACCAGAAGTTGAGAAGGTGTATGAGCTATATTTCGATTTTAATTCAAATCATCATCAGGCAAATTAAGTATACAGAGCGCGAAGTTTAAATACAGGAAGCTTATTTGAATAATAATAGTTCACGGCTAGCTTTTAGGCCGGAGTTAATTACAGGTTGCTTAGTTTTTATAAAGAAAGCCTCTTTAAACAGAAGAATGTTCCAATTGTTGTCCATACCAATTACGGTGGTATTGTCCCTAAACCCCTGCCCCGAACCCCCGATTTTTTCGGATTCTACTGCCAGAAAATGGCAGTAGAATGTGATTGGTCGAGACACCTAATTCACACTCTATCTGTCAATCAATGTGGTCCGTCTTACATGCCCCTCCCGCCCTGCTAGCACTCCAAACAATATCACTCCACCTGACAAACTTTCTGTTCGCGATGATGAGAGCTCGTCGGCTCTTGATTTTCCTCTGCAAACCTTAGACGAAAATCTATCGCCTTGTGTTTGAGGAAATCCGATGTCTTTGCAGACAGCGGAAAGATTCTCTCCCTGCAATTTCTTGGAAGTTAGGATAAATTGAGGCATAGTTGGTGCGTGATTTTATGCGTCTTGAAGCATTTACAGAGCCTACAATGGTTTATTTGGAGCGTCTGGGCTTTCGCCGCGAAACATAGTGCAGAGAACTAGATGCTCGATATGCAGCCCCTTTCGGCGAACGTCCGTAAATCGAGGGAAATGTTTTTACCCGCGGCGCGCTTCGATTTGTTTACAAGTGTCGAGTTTCTCAGGAGATGGAGAGACGCGCCATGGGATGAGAAACTCGACACTTGTAAACAAATCGAAGCGCGCCGCGGGTGAAAAGCATTTCCCTGGATTTACGTACGTTCGCCGAAGAAGGGGCTGCAAGCAGTCTAGATATGACCTTCTCTACATGTGTTTGTTTACATCTTGGCGGAAGTGTGAACCTATGTACTTCCGCTTCATTGTTATTGGTCCATAAAACAAAAAAGTGACATTGATTGACATTGACAAATATCAGTCTCCCTGTAATTTGAGTAGCTGTTTACTATGGGGCGTTCGTAAAATCCAGACAGCCTCACGGCTGGCTGTCGCACTCGCCTCCGCCGAACTTTCCTTAAATATACACAAATAGAATGAGCTATAAAAACTTTCAGTTTATAACCATGAAGTACCAAACTCTGGCATATTATTCAATTCATTGAATTTTACATAAATTATAGCCCTGATTTATAAATCCTAAAATATCTTCAGATCGGGCTCGTAGAATTTAATCAAACTTCGGTTACACGGAGGCAACCACTCAATCTCAAAGTACCGTAGAGCATTTTTGGAAAAAATGTCATTACAGCCTGAAACTGGGCTGAGAGTAGAAATAGGCGTGGCCCGATTGTCACGTGATACTAACTCCGATCTCAAAACCTTTTGCACTGACATGTATTTCAGTCTATTGGTAGCATGTGTGTTATATTGGCTTCGCAACAGAAATCAACCTGTGTTTATAGGGTTCAAAATTGGTTGTTATGGGTACAAAATTACTGGGTCGATCCACTTCCACTTAACGATGAAGTGTACATGGTAATATGAAGCCTTGAAGTACTATCTAAATATCAGAAAGCCATAAACTGGAACTGGGTAAAACAAACAAAAAAGAAATATGGGCGAAGGGGGAGAGGATGTACAATTAAAAAATGGGGCAAAGTTAGCCTTTATGAAAAAGAGTTTCACTGAAAAAGCCAAAATTACCCTGCTAGCAAGGGCTTTTCCTTGACATTTCATTCCCTCGTCGCAGGGTAAGCCAAAAAAAACATTAGGGAGATTCAATACCCCACGGTAAGAACAGACTGACTTAGCATCAAATAAAACCGCATTTTGCCAAGTCTCAAATTTTTTATTGCCATTTAACCTTTTTTACACGTTTAACATATATTTTAATGAAACTCGGGTTCTGGCGACTTATTCGAACTTCATTGTACACACAGTTCTAAACTTTTACCTCGATCCTGGTCAAACTCTAGAGTTACACATCCCCTGACCACTCTGCTTCCGCTTACAAGAGCGTTGACAAGAGTGTTGGCTCATTAGCTGCACTGCTGCATGCCCAACTAGGCATTTAGCCGCGTTATTACGGTACTATCGGATATCAGATAGTTGTCTGATAATTACTTCTCTATACTTTGCATCTAGTATCTCATCGCTGACAGTAAAAATAAACCATAAAATTCTAATATCGGATAATATCGCAATCTTCTTGGATTGTTAATGCTTGTGTAGAGAAACATAGTATCTGATATTTATCTGATATTTTCACCTTCTAGTTGATCATTCTAACTTTGAACAGCTTCGTTCTGTAAATTCTAATATCGGATAATATCGCAATCTTCTTGGATAGTTGATGCGTTTGGAGAGAACAGAGTATCTGATATTTATCTGATATTTTAACCTTCTAGTTGATCATTCTAACTTTGAACAGCTTCGTTCTGTAAATTCTAATATCAGATAATATCGCAATCTTTTGGATAGTTAATGCGTTTGGAGAGAACATAGTATCTGATATTTATCTGATATTATCTGATATTTTCACCTTCTAGTTGATCATTCTAACTTTGAACAGCTTCGTTCTGTAAATTCTAATATCGGATAATATCGCAATCTTCTTGGATAGTTAATGCGTTTGGAGAGAACATAGTATCTGATATTTATCTGATATTTTCACCTTCTAGTTGATCATTCTAACTTTGAATAGCTTCGTTCTTCAAATTCTAATATCGGATAATATCGCAATCTTCTTGGATAGCTAATGCGTTTGGAGAGAACATAGTATCTGATATTTATCTGATATTTTTACGTTTTAATTGATCATTCTAATTGAATAGCTTCGTTCTATAAATTCTAATATCGGATAATATCCCAATTTTCTTGAATAGTTAATGTGTTTGAAGAGAAACATAGTGTCTGATATTTATCTGATATTTTCACCTTCTAGATGATCATTCTAACTTAGAACAGCTTCGTTCTATAAATTCTAATATCGGATACTATATCACAATTTTTTGGATAGTTAATGTGTGTGGAGAGAAACATAGTATCTGATATTTTTCACCTCCCAATTGATCATTTCTAAGTTTGAATAGCTTCGTTCTATAAATTCTAATATCGGACAATACCGCAATCTTCTTGAATAGTTAATGCATGTCTAGAGAAACATAGTATCTGATATTTATCTCATATTTTCATTCTACAAATGCGCCGAGAGAACTAGTTCACTATACACATAGCTTCGATCTACAATAGCTTCGTTCTATTACGCACTAGAGCCGACTAGTTCATGCATTCACATAGCTTCGTTCTATTGTGCAGTTGAGCCGACTAGTTCATGCATTCACATAGCTTCGTTCTATTGCGCACTAGAGCCGACTAGTTCATGCATTCACATAGCTTCGTTCTATTGCGCACTAGAGCCGACTAGTTCATGCATTCACATAGCTTCGTTCTATTGCGCACTAGAGCCGACTAGTTCATGCATTCACATAGCTTCGTTCTATTGCGCACTAGAGCCGACTAGATCATGCATTCACATAGCTTCGTTCTATTGCGCACTTGAGTGACTAGTCCATGCATTCACATAGCTTCGTTCTATTGCGCACTAGAACCGACTAGTTCATGCATTCACATAGCTTCGTTCTATTGCGCACTAGAGCCGACTAGATCATGCATTCACATAGCTTCGTTCTATTGCGCACTTGAGTGACTAGTTCATGCATTCACATAGCTTCGTTCTATTGCGCACTAGAGCCGACTAGTACATGCATTCACATAGCTTCGTTCTATTGAGCACTAGAGCCGACTAGTACATACATTCACATAGCTTCGTTCTATTGAGCACTAGAGCCGACTAGTCCATGCATTCACATAGCTTCGTTCTATTGCGCACTAGAGCGGACTAGTTCATGCATTCACATAGCTTCGTTCTATTGCGCCATTGAGTGACTAGTTCATGCATTCACATAGCTTCGTTCTATTGCGCACTAGAGCCGACTAGTACATGCATTCACATAGCTTCGTTCTATTGAGCACTAGAGCCGACTAGTTCATGCATTCACATAGCTTCGTTCTATTGAGCACCAGAGCCGACTAGTTCATGCATTCACATAGCTTCGTTCTATTGAGCACTAGAGCCGACTAGTTCATGCATTCACATAGCTTCGTTCTATTGCGCACTAGAGCCGACTAGTTCATGCATTCACATAGCTTCGTTCTATTGCGCACTAGAGCCGACTAGTTCATGCATTCACATAGCTTCGTTCTATTGCGCACTTGAGTGACTAGTTCATGCATTCAAATAGCTTCGTTCTATTGCGCACTAGAGCCGACTAGTACATGCATTCACATAGCTTCGTTCTATTGAGCACTAGAGCCGACTAGTTCATGCATTCACATAGCTTCGTTCTATTGCGCACTTGAGTGACTAGTTCATGCATTCACATAGCGTCGTTCTATTACGCATTTGAGTGACTAGTTCATGCATTCACATAGCTTCGTTCTATTACGCACTAGAGACGACTAGTCCATGCATTCACATAGCTTCGTTCTATTGCGCACTTGAGTGACTAGTTCATGCATTCACATAGCTTCGTTCTATTACGCACTAGAGCCGACTAGTCCATGCATTCACATAGCTTCGTTCTATTGCGCACTTGAGCGGACTAGTTCATACATCCACATAGCTTCGTTCTATTGCGAAGCTGTCGAGCACGTTTGTCTAAAACCTTCTCACTTCTAGACCAAAATTGTGAGGACATAATCCAGTCTACTGCAAGATCTAGCGGACAGCCATTCCCATACAAAAATAAAAGAAATTTAAAAGTTTCATTGTCAGTCATTGGCTTTTTCCATACAAGCATTTTTGCCCAAAATGGCCAGGAATGCATCCGGTAGAATAGCTCAACGTTGAGGAGTCCAAACAAATATCTTCTTCTTAATGACATTTCAGCAGCAGTCAAGTTTTTTACGCTTGAAATAAATTCCTGGACGCTTCTCATTTAAACATTAACAGTTTTTACAAGGTACCAAATCGTAGTTGAATCTGAATAGCTCATAGTCTCCGATTTTCTAAAAACGATCATGCAAGGACATTATGTAACCAGTTACGTAAACAAACAAATGCATTTAATTATAACCAGCATTACAAAACAAGAGATACAGTATTTAGTAGGAATTCATTACTTCACATATGCGAAAATATTCTTATCCCAGAGCTCCCAAGCGTGGAGCACAATACATTTAAGGAAACACAAAAAACAAAAACAAACAAACAAACAAACTTTGTTTTAACTCGAATTGGGAATAGCTTGTAACAGTTAATTTCTCCGAGTATTATACATAGACAACACATTTAAGAAACCCAACTGGTCAGGAGGCAAACCAAGTCGGCTATGTACAAAGAATGGTCGAGGAGTCAGAGCGGGGTCTCGAACTCGGGTCACCGGATTACGAGGACGACGCTCTGACCACTCTGCCACTCTGCCTCCTCCTAACACGTACATACCATCGACTTGGTTTGGAAACGTCACGGTAAATTTCATTCATTTTTCTCATTTCATTGGGCATGGCGAGACGGATCACATAACATAAATAAGTTGTTCTCAACCTTGATATCATTTTTTTATTTGCTATAATAATCACTGGCAGCTACACATTTACCCAGTGCTCAATAACTATATAATTAATATCATCATTTACTAACCTCCTAGAGAAAAGTGTGTTTTCTTTATGTATGGGACCAACGAGAAATACCAATGTCATTGTTTCATCCAATTAACGCCGCAAGTTCTCAGAATCATGGAACGTAAACCAATATATTTCGTTTTTTTCCTAACTGGGTTTCTTTCCTTGAACATGATTTGTTAGAAAATATTACCTAAATTGCCGCATTTTTTAGCCGTTACAGTTAACTTGAAAGAATGTACTCCCTCGTTTTCTTACAATAAGCGGCCAAGCTAACACCACAGGAATTTAAAATTCCTATTGCTCCTTCTTCGAGCTCCTCCCATTTCCTTTTTCGGAAATTCAGCGCTTTGGTCGCGGTACGTTCCACTTGGCCCAGTCCTAATTCTTCAAGTTTTCTCATGAAAAGCTTGGCAGCTGGTGCCGCGTACTTATTGATGATGGATTCTACTTGAATCATGAGGAAATATCATCTGCAGTGGAAGCTTTTAGTCACTTTCCCGAAAAAACTCCTAGCCGATGGAATCTTGTCTCCAAACTGATGAAAGACTTGCTCAAGGATAATTCCAACAATGTTAAATTTCCTCTTGGTAGGAAATGCCAGACGTTTACATGCTCCCCTGAACATTGCAAGCATCTTTATAAATTACTGAAAAATGATTTTCAGTTTTTGTTTCAAGTTAAAGAACGAACTAGTGATATTTTATACAGCAAACAAGCCGGAACTAAAGACAGTTTTAAACCACTAATTCTACTTCCATCCGTAGACGATTGTCTCCATTGCAAGAAAAATATACCGATAAAGAATCGACCGAGCTATCCAATTGTATATACAAGAAATGGAACCACCGTGGCAGCTATGTTTTCAGGGTCGTGCTCAACGTGTAACGTTGTTTAACATTACAGCTACTACATAGACAAACGAAGAAAACTGAAGTTATTTTATGATAATAATGATGAAAGTCATTATTTTCACATTACGACACAAACGGTGTTTCAAACTTTATTACTAAACGAAGTATAAACTAACATTGTCTTATCAAGTACGACATTTCAAAGTAGAGCAGACATGTATAATATAATGTTTGGGAAAAAGGATGACTCTAATCTTCGAAATTTTGGACCTTTTGCAAGAACAGACCAGCACGAATTGAAATTTAAGATGAATCCAGAAAGGCTGGAGGAGGCGTGTTTTTTTTGGGAAATTCTAAAATGGTGTCGCGAGAATTCCTTGACACAGGAAATAAACTTGTCTACAGGAAACGATTACGCAAGCACCCCTGGCCACCGAAAAGACTTGGATCTCGTTTGTCATAGAGTTATGTTAAAGGTATATAAACAGGAAAATAAATGGATCAGTCACTAAGTGCGCAGTTGAGGGATGTAGCGAAGGATACGTTACTATAGATGGCAACGAAAAGATAAAAGATTTAAATGTGCTGCGCCAAAGGAATATATTAAAACTGGACCCTCTGTTCCGAATATTATTAACAGCTGTCCGGAAAGTCCAATTCTTCCGCTTACAAGAGCGTTGACAAGAGTGTTGGCTCAGTAGCTGCACTGCTGCATGCCAGTAGTATATAGTGTGGATCGAGAACAGCAATTGAGAACAGCAATTTGAGAACAGCAATTTGAGAACAGCACTTTTGAGAACAGCACTTTGAGAACAGCAATTTGAGAACAGCAATTTGAGAACAGCAATTTGAGAACAGCACTTTATCTATAAAAGCTGGTGTGTGAGCGATGTGTGGTATTCGCAAAGATGCGCGGAACTCAATTTGAGCAAGAATGGAAGTTGCAATGGGAGATGGAGCATTTTACTCGAAGTTTGATGCACTATTGTGTACATTATAATGGTCGTATTGGATGTCCATTCTTGTTGACGAGCCATTTGAAGCCAAAAGATTATGTGATTTTGCTTGGCGAAGTGTTTCTTGCCGATTTTGTATCGGTAGGATGTCTTCATGGTTTATCTTGTCATCGATGCATCAAGAACGTTGTGTCAAAGCTTGAGGTCCTGCGTATGGAGAGAGTGAACGTGGAAGAAAAGAAAACATTGTTCATGGGTCAAGCAAAGAAATGGCATGCTCAAGAGATGTATTATGGGGATCGTACGTTGTACCTGTTCCGTTTAGCGGATTACGTGGCGCGATGGGTCCTACGTCAAGGTGAAGCAGCTGAGACAGAGTACTGTAAGAGAGTGAGAAAAGTGAAGGAGGAAGAAGGAGGAGGTGAAGAAGAGATAAGGACATTCTTTTTGTGGCAGCGGATTTGTGGAAAGAAGTGGTGAAGTTGGCCAAGACAGCGGTGTGTTACGTCGAGGATGAATTTGGCGGTATGACTGTGGAACACGTTGATGGTGATAGAAATGAGAACCCGTCCCGCGTCCCCGTCCATGTTTTACCCATATCCCCCATTTTTGTATGGGCAATCTAGAAAACTAAGATCCTGTGAAAACTCAGAAAATATGATTGGTGACAAGGTAAAACTCAAAGAATCAAGTTACTGGTAGTTTTTTTGTACTATTAGAGTTTCTGTCTTGGTTGCTTGTATTTTTGTGAGAAAAATTGAGGATCTTGGTTTTCTAGATTTGCACCCATTTTTGTATGGGCAATCTAGAAAACTAAGATCCTGTGAAAACTCAGAAAATATGATTGGTGACAAGGTAAAACTCAAAGAATAGAGTTAATGGTAGTTTATTTGTACTGTTAGAGTTGTTTCTGCTTTGATTGCTTCTATTTTTGTGAGAAAAATGAGGATCTTGGTTTTCTAGATTTGCACCCATTTTTGTATTGGGCAATCTAGAAAACTAAGATCCTGTGAAAACTCAGAAAATGTCACTGGTGGCAAGGTAAAACTCAAAGAATAAAAGTAATAATAGCTTATTCCTAACTGCTGGAGTGGTTTCCATTTCGCTTGCTTCTATTTTTGTGAGAAACATTGAGGATTTTTGTCACCACAGGCAACCCACAAGCCAGCATCTGAATCCAGCATGGCGGACAAATTAAGTGTTTGTTATCGAATGCTTGCGCTGTTTGTTGGCTGATTTGTACATCGTGAGTTTCAAAAACCTAACGGACCAATGCAATAAGGATGTATTCTTGAAGTTGGAGTAGATCTTGTTTGGAATGAAGTCTGTTTATAGCAGAAAAGTTCGAGGTTCTTTGTTTTCTTTATTTATGGCGAGGAGTACGGGTCGCGACGCTGTGTGATCTTGCAGAAACTCAAAAGCGAAATGGTAAGAGAAAATTGTCAGTCTTAGTTTTCTAGATCTTAGTTTTCTAGGTCTTAGTTTTCTAGATCTTAGTTTTCTAGATCTTAGTTTTCTAGATCTTAGTTTTCTAGATCTTAGTTTTCTAGATCTTAGATCTTAGTTTTCTAGATCTTAGTTTTCTAGATCTTAGTTTTCTAGATCTTAATTTTCTAGGTTTTGCATCTTTCATCTTTGTTTTCTAGATCTTAGTTTTCTAGACACCCAAACAGTTCATTATGTATGCAGAAAAATATATGGAAAATTGGAGAGTTTGTGGCTTGAAAAACAATACTGAGTGGATTGTTGTTCTCCTTCAAAAACATCTCTATTGTGCTCGGCATGATCTTGAGGGACTCTGGCTCATAGTCTTCACCATTATTTTACTTCTGCATAAAACTTCCAAGAACTTTATCTAACTTGCTGGGTGCCATGGCATTTTCGTAAAATCCTGATTTTCAAGATGGCGGAAGGTGAGCTGATCGGACAGGAGAGAGGTCACTTTTTGAGAAAAATACTTAGCACTAGAAATTATATTAAAAGGTAATTGTGCCTTGTTTATATGGTGATTGTCTTGTCTTCTTTTCTAGGGTTTAAGAGCCCTTTTAGGCATGAAATCTAGTGTTGTTATCTCTTGTCTGACTCCCAACTAACCCTTTCGTGCAACAACAACATTGAATTCCATGCTCGAAGGGGCTCTTAAACCCCAGGAAAGAAGACAAAACAATCAACAGCAGATAAACAAGGAGCAATTACGACTCAATCTATTTTCAATGCTGGAGCATTTTACACAAAGAATGTCCATTTCGTATCGCATTTGGATTGTCCAGTGAGACTCATGTTTTTTCGCTCGACTCAGGATTTGGATTTGGTGCAGGATGTAGTGGATATTGCATTTAGCATGTCAAGTTCAAAGTCCGCACGTTCCCAAGCCCCTCATCATGTCTTCATTTTCAATTTGAACAAATCCATTTTGGCATTGTATCATATTTTTTTTAATGTATAATAAAACAATATTGAATTCAGTTTTCGCATGACATCGTGAGTAAGCAAAATCTCGTGCCTGTGTTATCTGCCTCAGCCTTCGGCAGATGACACAGGCCTCGGTTTTGCTTACTCACAATGTCATGCCCAACCTCAGCCAATAATTGCTTATGAACGCGAGGTGAAATCATAGCAAAAATATCAATGAGATGGGTAAAATATAAATCATAGTTATTGAGATGGTAGTGCCTAAAACAGTTTTCATATACATTGAGCTCACTATCACAAATCTGATTGGTCGAAAGCAAACAATAAAATATTCAATGTCATGTTAAAGATATCACATTCAGCTTCAAAGTCAAGTTCAAAGTCGTTGTTGTTCCCAAGCCGCTTGTCATGTTTGAAAGGGAACAAAGCCATTTTGAATAGTCATGGCAAATTGTATAAAATTGTCTTCTTAAAGTGCAACTACTCATATCAAGGCCACCAAAGCAAATTTTCTTGCAGACTGATTTTTAATTCTAATTGTGTGTTTCCAGAAATTATCCCCCCCCAAAGGGATTGGAAATTCCAGAGTGGTGGGGGTGGGGGGTGGGTCAATTTACTTTATCTTTTCCATACAAATACTGTATTTTTCTTCAGAAATTCCAGAGGGGGGTCACTTTTCAACCCTTCCGTGGGGGGGGGGGGGGGGGGGTACAGATATTTTTTGGAACCACACATTTTAAGAAACAGGTGAGCTAACAAGCGTTTTGCCCAATTGGTTTCATGAGGTTTTGAAAAAGCCTCAACAAGCATAAAAATTAACAAATGAACTTATCCTGTGCTTTTCATTATGTTTTCAAAGCTTATATGCAGCCCGTTTAAATCATTGGTGAAAAATGCTCATTAGCCCACTTGATTTCTCTAAATTCAGCCTTACTGCATGTGCTCATAATCTAATTTTTGCATCTTATTGATATTCAAAGCACATTATTCTCTAGCTCTGCCAAGTAGCCTGATTCTTTGTTCCTTCTGCAAATGATGTCACAGAAATAATCGCCTATTGGTTAGTGTGATTCACACTTCCCGTGCGCTTCAGGGGAGGGGCATGCCCTTATATTGTTATTCTTTTTTATGTTTACCTGCTGATTGATGCTATTTGATCTACCTTCCTGTAATTTTGGATTTGAACCACACTCACTGGAATTACAGTGAATTCTCTATGACCAGCGTGGCTTTCGTGTTAAGGATGTTATGTGACACAAGTTTTTTATTCAAGAAAAGAAGACCAGCATAAAATTTATGTGTCTCTTGGCTGAATTGAATTGAATTAAAATTAAATGCTTTATTTTATGCATTATAAGGCAACGTTTAATTTTAGGGATGGGGTGTGTCAATTTTCATTTTGCTGGCTGTCAATCTGCATTTCTCTGGCTGAGGTTCGCGAGGTTGTGGACAGCTGCAAAACAAAGGGAGTTTTGACCCAGCGCAGAAGTCTCTTTTCCTCGCGAACCTCAGCCAGCGAAATACAGAGAAAAGAAGCCTCTGCTAGCAGGGAACACACAAATATGTTGTATCTATTGATCATATTATGCTTGATCATGATTAACAAATTTGTAAGAAAATTTGCTTGGGTAGCCTTGGCTTGAGTAGTCGCACAACAGGAATGCCAGAACAAGTAAAATAACTCATAATGTTAATGAGGCACCATTTAAAAAGCCTGCAGGCCCTGGGGTGAGCACAGGGCCTGAAATACAGTAAAATTTACCTGATCTTCCTTTCTTTTTGGGGGAGATTCCAGAGTTGGTCACTTTTAACACCCTTCCCTGGTATTTTCTGGAACCACACAATATCGGAGGAAGTTTTTTTTAGGTAATCTCATTCAAGGGTCGACTCAGGGGAATAAAACAAAGGATATAAATTATTCCTTTTTTGATGCTGATGTGAGGTATTTTGTTTTATTTTCCTGACTCTTGCACTGAAGTAGGAACTTAGTAATATAGAATTTGGTCTATTGGTCCTATTTTTGAGGTTTTTGGAGGGGCATGATTGTAGGCTGACACTCAAGCAATAAGCACTATTAAATTAGGAAAATTTTACCAGAGTTGCATGTGGCATTTCATTTAGGGGAGAATATCTCAAAAACACCTACACATCTCATCGTTTTCTTAAAGAGATTTTACATGTAAATGTATTTTTTAAAAAAACAACATTTACTAATGTCTTATTCTCAATACCATTATACTTATTTATAAATAAAAAATAGAAAAAAAAGGAAAGTGGGACAAAAAGCTTGTGTCTCTGTGTACTTAGAAAATTTGTTTTTTGATAAACAAATGTAAAATAAAATTATTTTCAACCGCTATAGTTTAGGTGGGGTGTTACAGAACGTGCAAATTAGATAACTGAGTGAAAATGTTGTAAAATTGTAGGTACTACAGGGTCACCTTTTCCAGTGATTGGTCAGACGGTCAGTTGTTGACGGAAGTTGTGTGTATTATTGTCGCCATGTGAGTTCCGCTTTTAGGCAGTGCCTAAATCTATATATTGCTCTTATTTAAGTTTTGGTACCCTCATATTCATCAATTTGATGTTGACTTTTACAGTATTTTGACTCACCGAAACCTCACATAAAAGTGGAGACTCTTCATCCATTTGTCATCAAGGACAATTTCCTAAGACCAGCCATTGATTTGGAGTTCTTTGCAAGTGGTTTTTTAGATGATTATCTCTCGACATGGGTTCCATGGCTGCACTCAGACTCCACCCAGGAATGTTCCCCGCATACATGATGAAGAACGTCTTGCCATAGATCCTGTTTCAGTAATCAGAATGTTGAAATGTTGTGTGTTACAATTTTTTAAAGGGCCAAGATTGTATGTTACCTGACTGGGGCGTAGCTTATCTGTCATCATTTGCAGCATAGAACTGCACTAAGCAGAATAATTTGATTGTTCAGACTCCAGATTCAAACTGATTTGAATGATAACTTTAGAGAAAAAGTACTACTGTACCAAAAATGTAATTGGAAATGGTGACATTGGTCACATTAAATGTCTAGATAAAATTCCTGGATCTACACCTTGTATGGCACAGCAAATAAATGCACATGCCGTAAGACTACAGTAATTCAGCTCACCTTGAGTTTTTCAGCGCTTCCATCAGCCACTTGACAACAGTACCAAAAATGGTTTATAATTGGTTCAATCCATTCTTTAAGGTCCTCACAACCTTTCACTTATGCTGCCTGAATAATGAATGATAATACTGTTACAAAAAGTATTTATTTTCTTCTAGTTTGTGTGAGCATCAATTACAGTATAACCAGTAGCGCTACATACAAATTGACCGCAATTTTGATAAAAATTGACTTGCAGCAGAAACACTCAAAGTACAAATACTGTAGCACCATGATCTGACACACATAATTTCCAGTCCCCCCCCCCCCCTGTCGTGGAATTACCAGAGTCCAACACAGCCTTCCTGGAAAATTTTCTGTAGGTCCTCAACCCCCTGGTGTGGTTTAAAAATGCAATCAGCCATCTTAGTAGTTGGACAATGCCTCGGTTTTCCTTTCAAATCTCTCAAACCAAAGATATTCTGAAAGTTTGGGAGTATATTGCAATTATTTAGAGGCCTCTAAAGTTGCATATTTTTATAGTGTTTTATGGAGATTTTGTCCTAGCCTCAAACAAGGTCTACAAAAATAAGAAACTTTAGAAGCCTATAACTTAGCCCCCAATTATTGCAATACTCCAAAATTAACAGGATTTCTTAGTTTTGGGGTATTCTAGCTTGGGCATATACAATTTAGCTCAAAATTGTTCTGTAAGCCACAAAGCCGAAAGCGAGCATGGTCCTGTAGGTAGGGCTTTTCAGGCTACTAATTTGATTGCGTTGTTTCCCCCCACCCTTGGATGGTCCTGTAGTAGGGCATTTTTCTACTCATTTCATTGAATTATTCCTCCTCCCCTCCTGTACTGGCACTGTACCGGTAGCTGTATGGCATTTCTACTCATTTCATTGAATTATTTTCCCTACTACTGGGAATACAAATTAAAACATCAGGTATCATCACAATGCAAAAGTATGAAATTAGTAAACAGTTGCACCATGAAAACGTATAAAACATTATTTTTAACTCGTGTAAAACAAAAAGCGATGATTTCAGTTGTACCTTTCAAATCTCTGATGAGCTTGATTACTGTAGTTGAAGCACCGGTTACTAGCTCCCCAAGATTAAAATCATTATCAGCCTTTCATCAACCTGCGAAGAGCTTCCTTTTCCATTGCAGTTGAGTTGCCACCGGTCTCACGCTTATCAACCACTTCAATATCAATTATGACCTTTGTAAAATGCTCCATGATAGTGTACACACAATATCTAGCAGTATGTCCGGGAGAATCATTCCGTCCATCTCCAGCAACACACAGATCTTTATATTTACCCAGGATTTCCTTTATAATCTTCTTCATGTTGTCCCATACATCTTGAACAACTGGTAATACACAGTGTTTCTGGAAATTACCAAACGATGTACTTCCTATGATTTTCAGGTTCAGTGCCTTGCACAAAAGCAAGAATTTAGCATAATTATTCCCACCAGAAATAGCAATAGCAATGGCGAACAGACAATCGTTCAAGAAGATATTTGAGTTTCCTTTTCTCGTCAACACTTCTGATGACTCCCATTTCCAAAATGTCTGTCACTGCAATGCCACCGGATTTCTATGCAGCTGCTATGGGGATGTGAAGAGTATTCACGTGTCAGTTCGCAGGGTACTCCATTCACTGTGAATGTACATGTTTTTCCTGCTAGTTCAATCAGCTTCTCCACACTGACAATTAACCTCAGCCTGCTGTGGAGGTCTACAAGATCTTGCAATCCGTTCACCTCTGTCAAATCTACAAAATGTTTCTCCAGATCTTGTAAAACAGTTTCCTGGTTGGGCTCAACAGTATTGTTCACATTTTCAACCCGCTCTTCTTGCCTTTCTCTTAAACCACTGGTGGCATTATTAGTTGGCAGTTGCTCTTCATTTCCTCATGTTCTTTGTTGGTGACATTATCAACTGATAACAGATCCTCACTTTCTATAATCTGATCTAGGTTTTTATCTTCTATTACAGTCAACGTTAGTTCATCATTATCAACTAACAGAGCTTCCTCTGTCTCCAAGCAATCATCTAGTGCAATGTCAACATCCTGTCTGCAATGTGAATAAAACAAACACTTTTAGGATACAAAATCAAAGTAGATTTCACTTTTGTTGTCTTTTTCTTCCCATTTCAGAAGGAAGGGATTCAGAAATTCCAAAGGGTGAAGGAGTCAAATGTCTTGTATTTCCCATACAATCACCATTTATTGGGGGGGGGGGGGGGGGGGGTCGTCTCCCAAATATGAGCGATAGGGGTGCTTGTCTTGTCTTGGTGCTCGTCAATACATCGGAAAATATACCCTAAAAAATACCAGGACATTAAAAAATACACCCCCTGAAAAATACCTTATAAAACAAAATGACCCCTAAAGAATACTTTTTTTTGTTATTGTGGCATGGCTGATGACAGACTGCTTTATGAAACAAGCTTGTTTTTAGAGCTTTACATGAATAAAGAAGCCAGAAAACATTTTGCTTGGTTTGTGACCCTTTCATTCATTTATGTACCCTAAAAATACCATTTATTAGTGAAAGCGACAATGTTTCTCCAATACCCCCCTAAAAATATACATGAGAGTCGATTTTGTACCCTAAAAAATGTGACGAGCATCGCTATCAAGTTGACATGTGAAGGAAATCCCCCACTTCTGGCAAAAATCACATCAAAAAACCAAAATGGCATATGCCAAGGTATCAAAATAGGAAATACTAGGCTAGTATAACTATTTCATATTTTTTATGAAGTTTTTAGAGTTGACAGACTTTACTTATTTTGCCTGCAGAAACCAAAACTTTACCTAAACAATCCAATGTCCTCATCTGTTGCATAGCTCTCATCATCATCATCATCACTGTCCACACATATCACATCCAAAATAGAACTCATCACTGAAAGAAAATACATTATTTAATAAGTATAAGAATGTCAGGGTTTCAATAGAAGGCAGCTACTTGCTGTGAATGGCTGTCTCCTTCACTGCTGACTGCCGGCAACTTCACTGGAGGTTTGCAAACCCTCAAAACGTAGGGAAACACCAAAAAATCACAATTTCCTTGGGGTGGGGGGAGAGCAAAAGAGTTACCTGGGAAGTCTACTGCCTCAACAGCGGCTGCTCTTGATTTATATACATACCTACAGAAAGTATGAATCAGAAAACATGAATCAGAAAAGACAGTGAGGAGATATAAATACATACATGTCCGCGTTCGACGGCGAAGGTTCTTGCAGTTGCAGGTGGTTTCTTTCCTTTTTATGTGGTGTCGAAAAATACCTTGGCAAGTAACGGTCCCGTGATGATTCTGTTGGACAATATAAGAGCAATTAGCATTGATTGAATTCGATTCATAAGATTGTTTAGATTGCCAAATGTTGATGAGATTGATCACATTGACCTACGAGCAAAATGAATTGCGAAGAAATAGCAACGCCGGGACTTGAGGAATACAAAGAAAAGATTAGCACTACATTTCAGAAGAAGAACAGAACAGGAGATTGAGAGAACCGAATAGGAAGTAAGCTTACATGTAGTAACAAATCTTATAAGTTTTCATACTCTTCGTCTTCTGTCGTAACTCGATCGGTGGCTCGATGCGGCAAGTACTTGGCGAAGAGGCTGTCTGTTTTTCTGTTGAATCCCAGATCAGCTTTCCTCTGTCTCCAGAGCTCAAACACTGAAGATCTTATCCTCATATATTTCACTGTGCCAGGCAAACGAGGCCTGCCTCCGCGATTCTTTGGTCGTTCCGCCATCTTGGATATTACAAACCGAATTTCCAACAAAAAAATGTTATTATAAGAAGAATAGTACGACTACGTCCTAGACTTTTTAAAATTGAAAGAAAACAAACGATGATAGAAGATTGAAGTGGATTGATGATCAGAACAGCGAAGGATAGCGAAGAGAGGTTTTCAACTACGCGAAACCTAAAGCGGCGAACTACCGCTGAGAGATCGCGGGCGAAGGGCTGGCATGGGGCTTTAAGTGAAAAAAAAAAAAACTCGGGAAAAACTCGTTGTAGCCGAACCAAATTGAGAAGTCGAAAAAGGGTCTCAATTTTAATAATAAATCGCTTAGTTACATTAGAGAATTCAAGAATCATTGTACCATTATCTATCTCTGAAGATTGGAGCGCATGGCGAGTGCCTTTTAGTGATTCGCACTGATTTGTGCCCTTTTGATGACCAAAGCTCGCGAGCTCAACAAGATGGCTGCCATGACACTTTATAATATGACTTTCTCCCGAGTCACCCCGCCAAAGGATAAACACAGCCACGGCAGCCATCCCATTGTCAGCAATTCTAAATCACTAGAAAATACGGTATTCTGATAAAAAAAAAGCTTAAGACAATAGTTTAGCGTGTAAAAACGACAAATCTCCCGAGCGGCTGCTATATAGTCTCATTCAGCTTTCATCTTTTTCAAACTAGCGTAGCGAGCCGTGAAAAACAGCCGCAAAGCGCAAAAAACAAGAACAAAAACTCGAATGAAAGTTTGCGATAGATAAAAAATGATTACTACTAAATGCCACTTTTATACACTAGCTACAAAGTTTAAGTACCTACCTTGAAAATAGGTTTTTGGTCGTTGTTTGCGTTTTCTCTCGCGTGCTAGCTCTTCGACTTCGTACTTCACACTCACAGCACAATCAACACAAATCACTTCGAGCAGGAACTACAGGAATATTTGCTTGTTATGGAAACTGGAAGAATTTCAGGAGTCAAATGCTTGTATTCATGGCTTTTTCTTCATGTATTTCTCCTCTTAATAATTATTGTAGGCTGGCTTTTTTTTCAGCCGCTAGCAGCCCTGTCGGCTGCCAAACTTGACAACGCGCCCCTCCCCCGTTAGTTGAGCATCCTTGACGTCACAATAGGGCTATTGTGACGTATCCCTTCACGAAGACGTACACATCCGGGACTTCCTGAGACGTCGAAAAAACGGATCGATCCCTAGCAAATTGCACAGGCTACCCAATTGGAGTTATCAGTTATATTTGCGATTATCTGCTTTTTTGACGCTGTTTCTTAGGTATGGTGCTCCGCTCTGCGGCGGCCTTCGGCCGCCGCAAGGAGCTCCGCTAAAACGCCCAAGCGTTAGTGAAAGAAATGGAGAATGCCCGGGGGACATGACTTCGCAAAGAACAGCCATTGCCAATTCTACTCGGCGCTATAAAAATATTGGACTTCTCCCGGACTTCTAGACGATTAGGAAGACACTCTCATGATCTCTTCAGACACTACTAGTCCCTGGCTTTTTGTAAACATATTATCACTTGCGAAGAACAGTTCTCCAGACGCGTACAGAATGCATTTCGTTCGGCATTTCAATCAAGATAATTAGCAGAATTGCATAAGACC